>JANVCQ010000003.1:2701577-2737680 GCA_025531925.1 Erythroxylum plowmanianum | reverse complement strand
GGTCCATATTTCGACCCTACCACAAAATATCCAATAGGCCAGTACCAATTGATAACAATTTCGGTATCGAAAATCGACCGGTTCGTCACTTGGCAATTTTTTTCGGTCCGGAAATTTTCTCCGGAAAATTTCAGAAAAATTTATGAAAATCCCTTAAAATATAAACACTCAATGACGCACTCAGAATAATTTTTTAAACCCAATAACCACGTTAATCACAATAAAATGTCGTTTAGGCCCAATACCGGAAAATAATCATGAATGCATATACAATTATTTCATATGCACAGATTTTACTGTTCACTAGTACCAGTATGCATGGACAATACGAATAAATCCCTATCAATCTCATCCTATGCCAATTTACTATTTTACCATTCCTGTCGGGGGTGGGATGTTACAGCGAGGGCTACAACAATTGAGTTTGCTGGAAAGTACTTAGAATGAGCTACAAGGAAAATTGTACGGTGTAATTTCGCAAAAATTTTGATTTAACTATAATTACTTGTAAAGTTTTGCCACAGTTATTTGTATCTATATCTAATGGTTACTACATATAAAATAACTATATTAGCAACTGTTAATTTTTTAACACAAATGAAAACAGAAAAATAAATACGAAATTAAACAGATCAATACCGAAATTTGATAACACAATTCGACACATTTTGTCTACGTTTGCGAGGCCCTCATCCAGCTTAATTTTTTCACTAAAGATAATAATTTTATACAAGGCTTTACTGAGTCGACACCACTTAACTCCTGACACTATCCCTCATCCTTATAACCTGTGACAGAATTTCACACTCACCTCGTACTAATCTCAACAAAGGATTTTCTCAAGCAATGTTTAATGAAAACGAAATAAAATAAACAACTCAAGTAACTAAACAAAATTCAACATAAATGAAAACACTTGAGAAAGAAAAACAACTTTTCTAACAATATAGCTTCATCAATGAAAGAATGGGAAGTTGTCCACCAAGAATGTTGTTGTAGTCTTTCGATATTATCACTAGAACACCTCACACACAGCAGCAAAAAAATCACCAACAATCATAAACATTTCCTCACCGAAATGCTACGAACAATGAAGTTTAAAATTCACGACAACAACTGGAATTTTCCGTACACAATTACTTACAACCAACAGCCCCAAATTACCACTTCATCGATAGTAAAAACAACCACCAAAGATTCACGCACACATCAGCAAAACCTAGAAAAATCAGTTGTCAAGACTCCCCAATCAACAATCACTCCCCAATCAACAATCAGGATAACTCACAAAAATCACGCAAGAATAGAAAACGCAACAGCTATATATGGATCAATAAATCAACGTAAACTTAGCTGCAAAAGATTATCCAAGATAGCCCTCAAAAATCATTCAACAGTAGGAGAAAAACGCATGCATGATCAACAATAAACCCAGCTACAACATCGTGAAACCTTGGCAGAAAATTGCAGCTATACACATACACCCATCAACATGTTTTTTGTAATTCACTAAAGACCCATCAAACCTTTTATTTTCCTACTTCACCAAAGAGTCTATAAGGCAAGTCACGCACTCAAGGAGTTGAGACTTCCAATCATGCACATAGGAAGTTCCAGATTGGGAGTCACACACACACAGTGAAACTAAGACATAGAATTTTTTCACGTAACAACCACTCTAGCTATCTTACTATATCCATCCCACAATCAATCAACCAATGCTAAGAATCCAATAATAAATCACTCACGCAAGCGTTCCTATGCAAGCCTTCATTGCTGTAGTGGAAAACATACACGATATCTATCCATAATCTGACATAATCCACTTGAACTTCGATTAGAGATAGACTTCGAATTTCACTGCCATTGTTATACCAGAGTCCAACTCAAATAATGAGTGTTACTTATTTATGCTGTATTTTGATTTGGATTTTAAAACATTATCTTGAAGACCCAATAATCAAAAAGTCAAAATTAAATAATAAGATATATAATGAATATCTTAATAATCCCTCCCTTTTTGGCATTTATGTCTCAAATAAGAAACTCTCCCTTAATCCAACGTCAAGTTCTAAAGAACATCAATCAAATTCTTCAAATTCAAGACACATCTAAAGAAACAATAATGAACAATCATCCAAATTTATATCTTCCCTTTTCTAGCATTTTTGTCATAAATAAGAAATTCTCCCTTAATCCAACATCAAGTTCCAAAGAACATCCATCAAATTCTTCAAATTCAAGACACATCTAAAGAAACAATGATGGACAATCATCCAAATTTCTCCCCCTTGAAACAAAAAGATGCCAAAAAGTAAGACTAATGGTCACGAAGATACGTTAAAATCTCCCTCTGAATTGAACAAACATAAGAATCACTTCAATTCTATCTTTATAAGATTGATCAAATTTGTAAACCTCATTATCAAGCTTAGCCTCATATACACATCCATCAATTGAACCTTAGAAACCTCATAAATAAAAACTTAGAAAGCCTAAACAATAACTCCTTCGAACCCCCTTTTTTGTTTTTTTAATAACTAAATCAAACTATACTTCAAAAATGTATAATACATAGTCCCTGTACCCCTAAAAAAAATTCAAATATGGGCTTATTCCTGGTCACTTTATCTTGGTCATGAACTGTCTGATTGGTTTCTTCATCTGAAGTAAAAGATTTATCCTCAATTTGAATAGTTTCTTTAAAAGCAGTAGCTAACTATGAATCTGGACAAATTTTTATTTTTCTTTCACTATGTCTTTGTGCTTGTACTTGACCATTTCTAACCCAAGAGTGCTTCGATAACATGTGTTGTTGCTAAAGATTTAATAAAGAGTGTCTAGATTTTCAGTTTTGACCCTTTTGAAACATCATTTGTAATAATTTGTAACATTTCAGTCTTATGTGCCTGATTACTCCACAAAAGTGACATATAGATATGAACCTCTGATTTTTCTTTGAGATTTCTCCTTGGACATATCTGGTCACACCAATTTTGTCATCATTCAACTTGAAACATTCACCTCTATAGCCAATGCCTTGAAGGTCTCCTTTAGTCTTACTAATTTCTAACAATTTCTCTAGCTTTTCGATACCTCCATTTAACATTCTTATTCCCTTTTCCGTATTGACCAACTTCAACTTTGTTTTGTTAAACTCATCTATTGTAAATAACAATTTTATCTTAAGATCTTGAATGATGTTCTTCAAGGAAGACTTTTCCTCCTTCAATTTCTCATTTTTCTTACACGTTTAGACCCATTTAGCATACATTAACTCATAGGCTTCATAAATACCTTTCTTTTTATCATCTAAAGTACTGTCATCACTGTTATAATATGAGATTGAGCTTTGAGCTATTTTTTTTTGGGTTTTCCTGGAATTTTCTGATCTGTTTACGTTTTTGTCATCGGTTACTTCCTTCTTGGATGTTGGAAAGCAAATAACTGGACTTTTACTATATAAAACAATTAACTTAGCACTATTCATATCTTCTTCTTTACTACCATACTCACTTTCGGATTCATTCTCACTCCAAGTGTATGTATAGGACTTCCCTTTTCTCTTATTCAAGGTGTTAGCATATTTTGATTGCACATGTCTAAAGTCTTTATACTCATGACATTGAATTTTCTTTATTTTTATTTAACCCTTTTGAGATTTCCCTCATTGTTTGAAATTACTATTTGATGAGCTCCCACCATTTTGCCTAAAATCATATCTACCCTTCTTTACTTTCTTCCACTTATTAAAATTTCTTGTCAATGACTTCATTTCCTCATTCTCACCGGATTCATCTTCGAAGTCATTAACGGCTTCACTAATTTCAGCTTGCAATCCTTTGCTCTTCTCTCGATTATCCCTCAACAAATTCATTTCAAAGTTAGTAAGAATCCCAATTACCTTATCAAAAGACAATTCAGTGATATCATGGACTTCTTCGATGGGCGTAATTTTTAGTATGAAACTCGGAGGCAATGATCTCAATGTCTTCTTAATTAATTTCAGGTTAGAGTATTTCTTCCTGAGTTGATGTGCTTGGTTTGCTATATCACGCAGTCTCTTATAGAAGTCTCCAATAGTTTCACTTCTTTCATCCTCAGCTCTTCAAATCTCACAGTCAATATGTGAAGTTTCAAGACTATCATAGATTTCAATCCTTCATGTATAGTCTGCAAAGTATCCCACACTTCTTTCGTTGATTCACAAGTTGATATCATTGAAAAGTGACCTTCATCAATGACACTAAAGATGGCGTGCAAGGCTTGAGAATTTCCAAGCGTTGTCTCTTCTTCAGCCCTTATTCACTTCGATGCATCTTTAAGTACTGCTTCTCCCTTTTCATTAGTCGTCATTGGATGAGTCCAATCATTTAAAACCGAGTTTTATGCTCTTATTCCTTGTGCTTGAATGAATACTCTCATACGTGATTTCCACATAGGATAATTTGAACCATCTAACAACGGTGACTTGATGATTGATGCCCCTTCTCTTATAACCATAATTGCAAAACAAGAATATGTACCAGCTTGCTATACCAAGTTCTGATTTGGTGACCTTGCTCTGATATTAATTGAGGAAAATTGTAGGGGTGTAGTTTCGTAAAAATTTCGATTTGACTACAGTTACTTTTAAAGTTTTGCTGCAGTTACTTGTAATTGTATTTGTCGGTTACTAGATATAAAGTAACTATATCATCAAATGTTAATTTTTCAACCCAACGAAAATAAAAAACGAAATTAAACAGATCAATACCAAAATTTGGTAACGCAATTTGGCATACTTTACCTATATCTGCGGGGTTCTCACTCAGCTTAATTCTTTCACTGACAACAATAGTTTTATACAAGACTTTACTGAGTTAACAAAACTCAACCCTTGACACTATCTCTCGTTCTCACAATCCATGAAAGAATTTCACACCCAATAGTACGACCGCCTCGTACTAACCTCAACAGAGGATTTTCTCATGCAATGTATTATTTATTATCCTCAATGAATGTTTGTTAATGATTGAAATTTTATATCGAGAATTTATTTTAGCGTGATAACATCAGTGATATGAAAATCAAGATATTTCTCATTCAATTTTCAGATCCAATTATTTCTTTTAATTTTATAATTCTCTTTTAATTTTCCTTAAATTGTCATGAATCAAAACCCCTTCCCCTTTTTTTACTTTGTTTTAGTTTTAAACTCGCTAACCTTTACCGTTAAAAATTCATCGTAGGAATGATCCCTACTTTTCACTACTACATTATTTTGTATTGACGGAAGTTGATTTCTTTTTAAATTTGATTACAGGCGACAGCAGTACTACTATCTCATTTGTATTTGCTTTCGTTCTTTATTATTCTAATCACTTGAGTTTTTCGTTTATTATTTTTTTTGTTAAAAGATCGTTGAGAAAAATCCTCTATTAAGGTCAATACGAGGCGGTCGTACTATTGGATATAAACTTTTTTCACGAGTTGTGAGGACGAGGGATAGTATCAAGGGTTGAGTGGTGTCGACTCAGTAAAACCTTGTATAAAACTATTATCGTTAGTGAAAGAATTAAGCTGGGTGACGGTCCCACAGATGTAGGCAAGGTGAATCGAACTGCGTTAACAAATTTCAATATTGATTTGTTATTTAGCCTTTGATTGTTTAATTTTCTAATTTTTAATTATGCTAAAAACGATTGCGGTAAAATCTGAAAGTTTGCGAAACTGCTACACCCTTACAATTCATTCAACACCATATCTTGATTTGAATTTTTAAACATTATCTCGAAGACCCAATAATAAAAAATGTCAAAATTAAAGAATAAGATATATAATAAATATCTTAACAAGTATGTCATGCATTTCAGTTCAGATACAATATTCATGTTTTTAAGCCATGAGGGGTTGTGGAGTATCTTGATCATAAGTTGCGTGGATTCTTTCTCTTCAATTTATATCTGCGCTTGGATTCCTTGAAGTATAGTTAAACTGAAATATTGTGAGATAAATTCACGCTTCTTTGAACGTGTACTTGAAGAATGCATTACTGAGAGTTGTTTGATTTTGTGACTGTGATTATGTCTTTCCTTTCCTTTTTCCCCCTTTTGCTGCATTTACACTCTGTCTTAGCTTAAAAAAACCTTAAAATTGAGTTCCTGGAGCCTCAGTAATGTTGATGGGTAGTTGGCTTTTCCTCTGAAATTAAACTACAGGTTGACGGACTAATATAACTATGACTATATGTATATCTATACTGGATATATTATGCATATTTCTGTTAAACTAACAGTATTTTTGAGTAGCTTAACTTGAAGGTTTGCTAGCTTTTATACTCCTGTGAGGTCTTTTGTGGCTTGAGTTTCAAGTGTTATGCTGAAAATTCTTCTGTTACCATTGTGTGTTGGATGGGTTAAAAATGAGTAGGGCATTGAATTTGTCATTTTTGGTTGCCTGTAGACTGTACAGGGTTTGCATTCAAGTAAGCCTTGGCTTCCAAAGGATAGAATAGATAAGGTGTGTTTCAGTTTCTAATCTAAGAGGTTTGGCTTCATCTTTATGCCATCTCAAATCAATCGAAGTACTTAACATAAAGTCCATGACAATTTTATTTCCAGATTCTAATTGAAGCTGACAAGTTGAAGACTTGGTTGAATAAGAAGGAGGCGGAGCAGGGCAAGCAAGTAGACTCCATTATTGTCATTGTTTTCGCTGCTGCTGCTTTGTTAATGGTCTTCTTCGATAGAAATTCCATGAGCACTTGTTCATTTTAATTGGTTTGACATGTATTTATGAGGCACCGATTACCATATAATTTTTTTTGTATGCTTGTGTTATATAGATTTATTCTTTACCCATATGGACTCATGACCCAATATACCATTGTATAGTCTTCTCTTGATGATTCTTTTTTTTTCATGCTTGTGGTTGACGTAATGTTAAGGTTGCAACCCTTCTGGTATCATACAGTTTGATTGAAATTGTTGAAAATGGACTTTGCTTTTAATTATTTTCCTGTGTAATTATTGTGAATTTAATTTTCCTGAATTCATGTGATCCAAGTGGATTCTGTTTGTCCTGTTTCTCCTGTAGAACCCCTGGATTCAGCAATCCAGTATTCACTTCTGAGGAAGTATATATGAAGGTGTTCAATCTGCAAGATAAGGTAATGCTGCAATTCTTTTCCTTGATTAGGAAGGCAATTTCTCCTATGCATACCTCAACTCTGACTGATAATTGATTCATATTATATAGGTTGCTAGCTTCCACAAAATTCCAAAACCCAAGCCGAAAGTTGAGAAGCCGAAGAAGGTTGAGAACGAGAGAAACGCAAAAACTGATACTGAGAGCATGGAGGGATTACCTAGGGCTCCAACTTGGGTTCCTGTGATACTCCTGAAAATGGAAGCTCTACAGGTGGTTCAGATACAACAGCTGATGAAAAAGCCGATCAAGAGGCTCAGCCTCATGATGAGCTATGATTTTAACCAAGATAGTCATTACTTAATAGGATCAATCGCACATACTTTCAAAGTAAACCAAGGGAGGCAACTGACAGGAAAAGATAGGAGTAGATGCAATACTTGACGATGTTATACAGCCAAAGGGTGTCAATCATCAATTCTTAAAAGACTCATTTTCAGAAATACGTTAGTCCTCATTAGTTGTAACACTTTGTGGCAGTACGGCCACAAAAAGGAAGGGCCATCCAAATGGAGCACAACATCTGCCACTTGGGGAGTTTTGATAATGTCCAACTTGTATAGGGACTTTTTGTTGAGGCAAAGATTGTACCAAACATTTCATATTTTACATAAGTACATAGTTTCTCCTTATATTTTTCATATTGAATCCTTTGGTATGGACCAAAATGTTGCAAGACTAAGACCTGAAAAAGAATGTTAATATCCCATATTGCTAAGCTACTAAAATTTTCTCTTTCCTAAGAAGATTCAGCAGGTTATGGTGTTTAAGTGCAGAATGACTAGGAAGAAACATGTTCTATCTGAATCTTTCTAACGATTCCAAGTAAATCTTCAGCTTTTAATGGTTTAACCAGATGGGCATCCATCCCTGCCTGAATCATCTTCTTGTCTACATCACCTGAGCTATGTGCTGTTAATGCTATTATGGGAATGTGAACTCCATATCTGCTTTCCTCCTTCCTAATCAGTTGTGTCGCTTCAAACCCGTCCACTGGCTCCATCTGATGAAAACATAGTGGGATTCAACATTAGATACTGTAATTATTTAGTTATAAAAATAAAAAAAGGAAATTAAGAAAAAAAGGTCAGGGTTCTTACTACACAGTCCATCAGAATATAATCGTAAGGAACCACAGTGGAAGCTGTTTGTTCCTTTTTGTGAGGTAAACACATCCGAACCAGCTCTACAGCTTCTTCTCCATTTTCACATACATCAACAATTGCGCCAAGCTTTTTCAGAATGATCATAGCCATCTTGCGTAACACTCTGCTGTCATCAGCCACCAAGAATTTCATTCCACTCAGAGGTTTGTCATTGCTTCTTGTGCTGATATCATGTTCTTCTATCTCTGACACTCTAAGTGGGAAAGTTTCTTCTGGAGAAATGCTTGAGTTGGACGTGGCAGTAGCCTGAATTGAATGAGGTAACAAAGATTTGCCATCAGTTTGCTTTTCCAGTGGCTGTCCGTCACAAGACGGAGATACTGATTCTGTTCTATTCAAATGCTTCAAGTAGGAAGAGACTGAATCTTTGTAAATGTTCTGTGATTGCATTGTACTATCCTTTTTCCTTTTAGGGGAAGCTCCTGATCCCGAAGAGAAGCTGTCCATGAATTCCGGTAGAAGTCCTATAATTCGATACAACCGAGAACCATGAAATGGCTGTGACAGAATTTCATCTTTGGGATCGATCCTGTCCTGATAAACTCTTGTAATGCTAAGTGAAGCTGGTTTATCTAACCAAACAACCTTGCAAGAACCACTAGGAATGGATCTTTTAAATTCAGAAACAACCCTGTATAGCTCCTGATAAGGACCAGCATTGGCATCAATCACAAGCAACGTAAATCCTGGAGAACTGCTATTTCCAGGAACCTTTTCATCTGTACCATCCAGAGCACTCAAAGGGAAATCCTTATACCCTGTGCCAGAAGTGTCACTTCCAGAACCCAAATCTGACTTGTCAGAGGAATAACCATGGGAAGCATTTTTGCACTTTATTTTCCTTAGTACCTGATGAAGATATTCCCATTGCTCTACAACTGATACTTTTATCCCCAGGCTCTCTATAAATTTCCTTGTAGTTCTTCTCCTTTCTTCATCTTGAATTAGCAGAACAATACGCGACCTATCAATTCCGGGACTAGAACAAATCATAGACAACCGGGGACTGCTGGCAAGAATAGTGAAGCTAGGAATACGAGTCCTAATATCATTTTCTGGATTTGGAGTTTCACGGTTATCAGATACAGTGAGAAAAATATTGAACTTGAAGCAAGTTCCTTTTTCTCCGATCGGTTTGTCAACTATCTCAACTTCACCACCCATCAGTCTTACCTGGTTTTGATATAGAATATCATTAGCACATTACATCCTACTTACATTTAAGCTGATTCAATCACGTTAGCAGGAAACACAGTGAGGTATGAAATACGAAGTTTAATAGATAAGAACAATGGTTGATTTGTGGGAGAGTTTACATACCAAAGATTGAACAATTCCTAGTCCTAGTCCAGTGCCTCCTTGTCCCAGAGCACTTTCTTTGACTTGAACAAAATTTTCAAAGACTGAACTTCTCTTCTCTTTTGGTATTCCTTTACCTGTGTCATCCACTTCAAACACAAATTCCATATAGTTAAGATTCTGCTTCACTGCATTTATGGCTTCCAAGTCATTTCCTTCTTTTTCTTTGCAAAATAAGCATGAAAAGTGTTCCCAGAAACTGTTCTGATTGCCTGCAATTATCATGCTCTGCAAACTCGGTTTTTTAGCCCAAGCTCGAACCGAAACATGCCCCTCAGGTGTAAACTTTACAGCATTACCCACTAAGTTACACATGATTCGTTTTAGCCATAGCCTATCTCCTTTTACGATGGAAAATTTAAGAATGGAGCTGTCACAGGAGTCCAACACCACATCTACACCTTTTCTCAATCCTATGGTATAATAGAAATCTACTACCTCTTCAAGAAGGTAAGCTATATTAAACTCCTCCTCTTCAAGCTGCATCTTACCAGCTTCAATTTTTCTTGTGTCAAGGACATCATTTAATAGACCTGAAATTGATATGTATATTATAGAAGAAGAATTAGGTGCTTCATCGAAATTTGGTAAGAAAGAAATGAATTGGAAGTACTAATCTCTGAGTTTACCAACTAAATCTTTTGCACAGCCATCCATCTGTTTCAGGTATGTCTTCATCTTGGAACCTGGAGATACTTCTCCATTGCATATCTCAATCCAACCAGTAATTCCTGCCAGTGCATTGAGAATGTCATGGCTGGCACTAGCAAAAGCATTACTTTTGTTCATGTTCTTTCTCTCCGCTTGTTGAGTTGCTTCCCATTGTTTTATCAACGCTGATCGTATGCAAGTGTCATTCACTGCAGCCGTAGCAATCAATGACACAAAAAACTGGATAGAGATTACCACTCCAACCATCATTCCTACCAGTAAAAAGAGAGCAGTTCTAGAGTTCCTATGAACAGTGTGCAATAATCCATTGTAGGGTAAAGCCAATATGTAGACCTGATCATATTTTGAAATGTTAGATGTGAAAATAAGCAGAATTTTAACAAGTTACAGGAATTGATAATGGATAAACTGTTTCAAGTGATGAATGAGCCTATGTTTCCGTATGTCAGATTTCAGAAAAGATCGTGCTAATTCTCCTGTGATCTCCATATGCATAGCAAATAAACTGAGTCATTATCTTCTGCTAGTTCATATATCACAGATCACATCCTTGTTATTGGTTGCATCTTTTTCTAGACATCGAAAGGGGATCAGAAAATTACCGACGGAACTCCCAAAATTTCAAGTGTAGAGCAGTAAACTTGATACTTGGATTCTCCAATCTGAACAGAAGAAACCTTTTGCCCTCCATCACCAGGTATGCATGAAAGCTGTTCAACATGATTCAGATTTCCTCTCACTAGTGACCACAAGGACACTGATGTCCCATTCACCATAACTCTGGTGTTCATTAGTCCTCCTGCAAGTTCTTTCCCATCTTGTGTTACTAAGAACAAGCTCCCGCCATGAAGAACTAGACCATGCACGAAGTCAGCTAATGCCTTCGCCGGAAACCCGAGAGAGACAACTCCTCGTCCATTTACACTAAATGCGTTCAGGATAAGAAGATCTTCATCTCCGTTCATTCCTCTTCCTGTTGAAGCATAGCCATTAGTACTATTCAGTGCTTCTGGGACCAAGCTTGCATCGAACCTGATGGAAAAATTAGACTTGATGGGATCTCCCTCAGGTTTTCCTGTATTAGGGTCGACAGTTTGCTTATACGAAGTGAAGGGTTCCATGGAGTTTTGGTTCATGTGATTGGATAAACCTGTACTGCTTTTAGAGTACATTGCAAAAGTTTGATTTCCATCATAGTAATACGAGAAAAATGAACCTTCAACTCCTATGTACATGGCATGAGATACGTAAGGAACTACTGCAAGTGCATTGAACAATAAGGGTGCCACCTGCAAGAAAATAGTTTCAGATCATGAACTGTGTAAGCTTAAATAAGTAAATTTACAATTTCTTTTGATAAATATCCTTACCTTGCATTCAACACTAGATGGAACCAGATCACTTCCATTCAAGGATGAGGCGACCAGTCGAGCTAAACCAATTGCAGAAGAGTTTACAGGATGCAATAACTTAACTGAAGAAGTCTCAAGTTGTGTTTGTAACATAGAGCTTAATTGGTGGAAGTCCGAATCTATGCTCTTCTCCATCTGCTTGACCACAGTATACCACCATGGAACTGTAATAATGGGGATTAGCAGCACTCCGATGGTCTGCATATTCAAGTTTTTTCCGACAAACTATGAGCACAACAAATTTCTTCATGGGAAAATCATAAAACCCTTTTGAAACAAAACCCAACAAATGTTAGAGAAATGAAAAAAAAAATCTTCGAATCACAAATAACCTTAAGAATTTGTTCTTATTGTTTTTAACTTATTTTTTTCTTTAGTAGTAATAATGATCAAGTATTAATATTGCATGATCTTGTTTTCATGGAGTTCATCACCAGAAAAATGAAGCTGAAGAAAGGCCTCGAAGCTATCAGCAAGTTGTGCTTCATTACATGATCCTTAAACTGTGACGCCAATGTCATTTTTCTGCATTTGCAAAGAACAAACATAGAAGATCAACGATATAGTTATCTTCCAAGTCATGATCTAAGGAATATTACATCTCTCTCACTTTCTCCTAATGCAAATGCAATTGCAACCTTGTCAAACTTTCATCCAAAATAGCTCTTGAAGAAGATATAAGCACTATAATCCATAACTCTTCGGATTTTAGGCTCTGATTTTGGTTGAAACTTAACAAAAATGGAAAAAGAATCGACCTGTGGATTTAGTACCTCCAAGTTTAGATTTGGAATACCAAAACAATTATGTTCATAGATTGTTATGCAGGTACTTGCAACAATGCATAATTCACTATCTGCTTCACAAATTCGTTCTTCCTTTGACATTTTCAACACTTATTGTCAACTTTTTCCTCCTAAATTGCGGAATTCCTGAATTGTTTGATGAGAAGATTAATTTTATTTTTTTCTTGCTTCAGATTTGTGTCTTTTTATTAGAAATTGTCAGCAATCCAAACTATTTATTAATAATTATCTCTTTTTTCTTATCTTTTGACTTTTGACATGGAGAGGTTAATACGTATATGTAAAGAAGATCACAATCAAGAAACGTAATCTGGATACATTAAACAGCACATGATGTACACAGTAACAAGATCAGAAAGGCAAATTTAACAAAAGGAAATTGCATTATGTAATATCTTTGCAGATCTTGAAACATTTAAGTAGCAGATCAATAGCAGAATTAGTTCTTTGCAGTTCATGATCTGATAATTAATGTTTTGGACTTTTCTGTAGTAACTTATATTAGGCAATGTCCACAAAATGATTATAGGTTACAGCCACAATATCTTCTTTTCTTCAGGAGATTTTAAGAATCTTACAAAATCATAAATATCATTATGATACTCACTTTTTTTCAATTCTTGATCTTCTTTTATAAATATTAACCCATTACAAATGTTCTTTTTTCCTCAATATTAATCCCAATTTCAATTTTCTAACTTACACATTAACTTGTGCAGGTAGAAATTTGGTACATGATCTTACGACTTTGAGGATATGGTCATTTCTAATCTAAGCACATCTTAACTAGTAACTATAAGGCCTTGCAAAGCTTAACTATCAAATTGTTCATTACAATATGCAGACATGAAGCTGTGTTCCCAAAAGACCAAAAATTATCTATTGTCTTCCCGTTATCCAAGATTGTGTAACTCTATACTTAGATAAAGTAAATTTACTAGCCATTGTAACCATTCTTATGTGACTTCTGCCATCTCCATGCTGTCCTTAAACTCTCTTCAAGATCTGTAAACTGAGCTGACCAATTCATCTCTCTGTATATCTTAGAAGGATCACTGTAAACTTCAGCATAATCCCCCGGTCGGCGGCTAAGAAATTCGACTTTAATGTCAACGCCTGTTGCCTTCTTACATGCTTCAACAAATTCCTTCACTGATCTACCTGTAAATGCAATAGAATTATGTAACCCCTTATCAGCTTAGAACATGGATAAGAGGTTCATTATGTGTTCGAAGTTCAAACCTTTTCCAGTGCCAACGTTGTAGATACCAACTTTCCCACGTTTAGCATGGGCAAGAGCTTTCACATGAGCATCAACCAGGTCTGTGACGTCAATATAATCTCGTATGCAGGTCCCATCTGCTGTTTTGTAGTCCGTACCTCTGACCTACAATCATTAATCAAGTTCATCTTTAACTTGGGATTCTTTTCTAAACTTTTTGTAGATATGCAGAACTGCCCTCTTTTGTCTTTCAGATGTTACCTTCAGTCCAGGTATGATTCCTCTAGCTGCATCGAAGCAAGCACCGGATATTCGACCGTGCTCACGGAGTTCAGGCCTAGGAGCTTCCCCCAATCTCCCATCTGGGTCTGATCCAATCACATTAAAGTATCTGAAAAGTCCAGATTTGATCGGTCATCCTCAACTACATACACATCCTGATTGTTTTCCCAAAATTCAGACTGGAAGGTTTACAAGAGACTGATAACACTTGACAGCAGATTAGAACTGACCGTAGGATCATGACGGCCATGTCATTGGTTTTGGAGAAGTCAATTATGATATCTTCAGCCATCTTCTTGGCTTTCCCATAAGGATTGATTGGAGTCTGGAACAAATTTTTCAATGGAAACAACAATATGAGCCTTATCAGAGTCTCAAAACAATATGATTAATCTCAGTAATTGGCATAGAAATCAAAGAATCTTACTTGAGGGGTTACTTCTGTAATTGGCATCTTGTCAGGCTCTCCATAGGTTGCACAAGTACTAGAATAGATCAATGTCTTCACATTGTGTGCAGCCATTGCCTCCAAAACAACCAAGGTGTTCGAAGTAATGTTATGATAGTATCTGCAAAAGATTATCAACATTGAAATTATGATGCTTACAAATGTAATAAGAAAGGACAGACCCTGGAATAAGAGCAGATGAAGACTGGAAAAAAAAGAAAAGTAGAGCTCACCTAAGAGGCTCAAGGGTACTTTCCCCAACATAAGCAACAGCAGCAAAATGCATCACAGCATCAAAAGCATTTTCAGCAAATATTTTGTTTACCTGAACTACTGTTAAGAAAAAGTCTACATTACACTACATTATTAAGCACAACTGTGTATGAAGGAAATGTCTTTGGATACTACTTTTGCATCTCCCAAGTCAGCATATATGAATTGAAGTCTTCCAGGCTGAGGATATAGCTTCTGCAGAACTTTAACAGCACCGAGATTCCCTCGAGAAAGGTTGTCCTGTCAACTAAAACAATAGCATGTAAGTGCAAACAGTCTTGTTTAGACTCAAATTAAACTTAGAACTGGATTCTTCTGTATGGAACATGCCACTATTGTCACTCGGTACGAGTCCTTCAACAGTCGAAGTGCGGCATGAGAGCCTATGTAACCAGCACCTCCAGTAACTAATACATGTGTCACCCCCAGTTCATGACGAGAAAACTAGAGATCAAGCAAAAAAGCTGTTAGATGTGGGTGAATTGCAAGATAGTTACAAGACCCTCTCAAGGTAGTAGTAGCATACCATAGCAGCGTTGTTAGTGCTTGATTGGAAGAGAGCAAGAATACAAATTATAAGGATGACAGCAGCAGCAATGACCTTCCCAGATAAGTGGGGTTTCCCTCTGGAATCCGTTAAATCCATGCCTAAGCAGGACAAGATATGAAGTTTTTATTAACATTAGTTCCACATCAGAAATCAGTCTGAAATCTCTTCTGCAATGTGCAAAGGTCAATTTAGATACATTTCTTAAGAACAGGGTCTCTCATTAAGAGGTAAAACATTAATTTATCTAAGCAAGCCCTTCTTCAGATTCTCATATTCAGTTTGGTTGCTACCATTTCTTGGAATAGTCCATTCGAAGGTGTTAAATTAAAATTACATACATGCAGATGCACATATATGTCTTTCCATGTTAAGAAGTTCAAATTCCTGATGACTGCCTTAAGAAGCAACAGATGCATCAGGAAAATTATTTCCAGGAAACGTTAGAAAAACATTGCAGACAAAACTGCATTCATAAGGAACTTAGAATCATCACAAGAACTTGATTATTAAAATTTTTTTTTTGGTTGCTGTCGTAGGAGGGTCCCAACTTGATGATTAAATTTATTTGAATGCATCTACATTTTCTTAATGTTTTCTTCTTCCACTGTTGTATTTTCTTTATAGAAAAGCCAGGATCAGATTGCGAGAACTTGCCCAACAAAGAGTAGTTACGAAATTGTAGGTCCAACAACCTTATGCAGGAGCCGTAACAACCTTATCTAGGAACAGCAACAAACTTATCTAGGAATAGAAACAACACCAGGTTTTTCTCAGGTCAAAGTAGAAATGGCAGATTCCTTGTACACATCCACCAGTTAGAAATCGCAAACTACTTGATCATTTTGATTAGGAAACCAAAGAAAGAGAAAATCCCTGCTTTCAATTCGGAAACCATACTGATTATTCAAGAACTTTGACAACATTCTATACCAGCAAGAACAGTTGAAGAAAAGAACTCACCTCGAGGGGGGAAAAAAAAGTTGACAATGGAAGTTATGGTCCTGACTGGAAACTTTTCCTGAAGAAATTCAACTGCAGACGCAATTGTTGAAGGTCATGAACGTGAACAGGCAACGATGCTTACAGTCTAACAAAATCGTTGATCAAACTATATTCTGTCATGAATGTAATCTCAACCTGAAACTGCAGGAAATCTGTCAGCTGAAGAAAACCAATGAAAAGTCAACTTAAACCAGCAAATCTAAAACAAAAGCCGCCCATGGAAAGACCATAAATATAAGACAATAGTATCGTTGAAAATTTATGAGCAATCCATATCAAAACAGCCAACCGAAAGAGCCATGGGACCAATCGTTAATTCCAATACTAGATATTTAACCGATACATGATTAAATATTTCAACTTCAAAACAACTGGATTAAGAATTTTCTTACGAGAAAGAAAAACAAAGCAGAACACAAAACCAAAGAGAAACAAAAACTGACAAAAGAACACGCAGAACTGACCAGAAACGAGGGCAACGGAAAGAATTGAGAGAACCCAGAAGAAGAAACGAAGAGTTCTTTCTTTGCATTAAATGGTATAATGACAAGTGGCTGTTGCAATATATAAATGCCGAAGTCAACGGATACTAGGTAAGGTAACAAACCAACGAACGAGAAAAGCTGTTACGTATTATAAAATGAAGGAACTGAAACAATCAATAATAATATAACATATATAAAATATAGCAAGCCAAAAGTCCAAGTGTTGTGTGGAGATGTTGTTTGAAGAACTCTCGGTTGAGAGAAAACATAGGATGGATGGACCAAGAGTGTGAAAGAAAGAAAGAAAGACCGACCCTGAAAGTGATAGGAACAGATAATTAAACTGAGATGGCGAGGACATGGAGAAGAGTTATGGCGGTTTTGGTTTGGACCCAGTCCAGGTCTTCAGGAGATAGCGTTACCGAAGGGAAAAGAGGAGAGCTCAACCATGTGAATCTAGCCACGTTTTTTGCTCACAAAAGCTATTCTAACGCTGGCCTTTCACGTTGCTGTCCATGCACACCTATGATGTGTGTAACTTGTGACCAAAAGCTTATTCTTTGTTTAACATTCTTCTCCACAAGCAACATCTTCCCCCGAGTCCAGATCCTCTGTTCAATTTTATGGTATCTTATTGTGTCCAGTGAATCTCAGCTATTCATTTATGTAGGTTCTGTATAGGTCCCACATAAATAAATGGCTGAGATTCACTGGATACAATAAGACACCGTAAAATTGAACAGAGGATCTTGTCTCACATTGTAGATTGTGTCAAACCGTTTAAACATCTCCTTTTCCGATCGAAAGTAAGATTGGTGTGTACAACTGTACATGTATTTATTCATGAAACCAATAACTTGCACGTATATAATTCCCCTTCTTTAATCAAAAATTGCATATGAACTTATTATATAACTAATGAACAAACGAGAAAATATTTTCAAGAACATATATTTATTGTTTAGAAGCATTAAGCGATGAAATTAAAATATGTTTATTATTTATAATATTAATAACCACTTAAATCCATCTATTAATATTTATATAATAAGATTTTTCTCAATTTTTTTATTTTTCGTTATCATCTAATGTGATTTTAAGAAAAATAGTGAGAAAGAGTAGAATTAGGAGTAATCCTTCTTTATAGTTTAGGTTAGGTAAAATGTCTTTGTAGTGATTATTATTACTTGTTAAATGTATCAATCACCCAATTTAATGAATTTGGTAGATTGATGTATTGGGTTAGATCCTGCTTTGGTTGTGTTATTTTTGATTATGTGAAATATTTTATTTGAGAATCATATCTCTTTTTTATAGGTAACTAAATTTTATAGTTTCTAAAAATAATTGAGATTATAATAACATAGATCAAAGGGTATTTTAAGAAATATAATTTAATATTATTATTGAAACTTTACTTCATGTTTTTTTTCATTAAAAAATTTAAAGCCAACTCAAAGGTAATATCATACAAAAGCAAGTTGTGAGATCTCAAGTTATTCTTCTTAATTCATTAATTAGCTTTGCCATTAAGAAACTAAGAGTAGCATGCTATGCTATGCTATACTTTGTGAGATCTTAAGTTACAAAGGTTACGAAATAATATACTCTTAAAGATATAGTTAATCGAGAGTAAACACATTAATTCCTTAACAAGTTCGGCTAACCTAGAGCTTTTTAGGTACCTAATCTTGTTTAATAATCAAAACTAGTCTCATTTTTATATCATCGAAAAGTATGTGAATAAAAGAGATGACATTTAGTCCGAACCGGCTTGCTCCACCTCAACCCTAGGTTAGCAGGTTACGTCTAAGTTGATCGGGCTTAAGGTTGAGCTTGGGCTCTAACTCAAGTTGTCCGGATTTGACCGGATCGATTAAACCTGAGGTCTAACACATATAAACAAAACGATGTCATTTTGAGAAAAACGATACCGAATGAAACTCAGGTTAAGGTTACCTCAGGCTTGTTGTCTCAAACATGAGCCCGAATAGTAAAAATTAGGCCGAGCTTTGATCTAGACGGGCCTAAGCTCATACTCGTTATTTTCCTATTGATAAAACCACAAAATCTATACAACTAACCAAGTAAAAGCCTCGTTTTAGGGTGAGAAATTCTTGATCCACTTATTTTTGGCAACTGAATTAATTAAGAATTAAATCTTTTCATGGTATGGTTTGACTTAATAAGAAGGTAAATGAATGTACCTAGTAATTGTAGACTTAGGATCATCTATTCTAGGCATATTTAATGACTTATTAGCTTCTTCTTTCTTTATTTGTTCATATTAAAGGAATGAAATTCTTTTCTTATAATCTAGGACATGTAGGGTTTATATAACATAAAACTTAAATGCTATCATTATTAAATTATTTATAATACATATTGAATTAAGTTTAGTAAATAAAAAAGAGTTGAACGTTTTATAACTACAACTCAGAATCATTAAATATTGAATGCACTTACTAATTTATAGATTATATATTTTAAATAAATTATTTAACAAATTAATAATTTAAAATTAAATCAAGTTAATTTATTTAACAATTTTAATTATTTTTATACACAAAACCTTATCTCTTGCATAATTTAAGAGAGTAGTATTTAATAATACATATAATTAAAAATTCAATCAATTCGACTAATTTAATTATGAAAATCTTGAATTTATATGACTTTTCAATTTAAATTTTTATTTTTCAATTCAATTCTCATTAATAATCTTTGTTGTTAAAAACTAACAAATTTATTAATTAATCAATTGGTTTCGTAAATTAATCAAGTTTTGTAAATATAAATAAATCAATTAATTTTGATTTAATAATCTCCTTTTTTATTAAACTTTATAGATAAAAACTGTATCTTTCAATCATATATTTATTTTTAAAAAATTTTATTTAATTTTTAATTAATTTTATAATAATTATGAATATTTTAAACTTTAAAATTATTGTATTAATAATTTAACTTCTGGTGCAATTTTTAAATCATTGATTATTTGATTTAAATACAATAAATACATTAATTTATAAGACAATTAAAAATAAGGGTCTTTGACTTCATATAATAAATAAAGAAGACCATAAAGCAATTTAGAGTCAATATATATATTTGTCTATGGGGCTATTAAAAGATCAAATGTCCCTGAAAATATTTCTGAAATTATTAATTTACCTTATTTTTAAAATACATTAATTGTTGATTTATGTATCAAAAAAGTCAAAATTGGAACCTTATCAGCATATCCCCATAACACATTCACCCACCTAATACATTAATGATTAAATTAATAATAACAATAATAATAAGAAAGAGAGTAATGTCTCTCTCCCCCTCCCCCTCTCTCAAAATGCTACGTGGATCCCTCTCTTTCTCTCTCTAGAGAGGGGTTCGCTCGGTCGCCGTCTTCCACCGTCAAAGTCACCATGACCATTCCTTCTTAATTACCGGTTATGCCATTCCGTTCTCTCGCTTTTGTCTAACTAAGATCCCCTATTACAAAAGCTTGGTTCTTTTCTATGGATTTCTAGGTTATTGTTTTAGCTTCTGTAAATATGGACCGATCCGATGGTATAGATTGCAAAGGCTCGCTTGATACTCCTTCCACTGGTTTCTGCTCTCTCTCTTTCTCTTTCTATATCAGCATATTTACATGTTCTGTTTTCAATTTTATTTTTTCAAATTTCATTGCTCCTAGTGTTGTGTACTGTATCTTTTGTTTCTGGTGAATGTTTTGCAATTGAATCTGAAATTACGAACACAATAGTTGAGAACCTTAGGTTTCGGGGGTTTTGAATGTGTTTCTTTTAATGGAGGAGATGAAAATATCTTTTCTTCTCTTCGCAAGTTTGGTGTGTAGTGGCCGCTTGATTTTGATTCCGCGCTGGAGAGCACAGTATAGTTAATGTTGTATTCGTACCTTCTGAAGGAGAATGAGCACCTAAAGTCATGATATTTTGTTAATCTTTTAGTGTTTTTACAGGCTTGAGTTGTAGTTGACATCAATTTTCGTGCAAATGAGTGTCCTCCTGATTAGAAATGTAATACCTGTTAATGAGGAGTGGGTTGTCGAGTGTGAGGACATTTTGGGAGTTGGGACAGTGGATGATGATTATGGAGGACAATCCTTATGAATTTATCTTTGTGAATGAAGTACTCAGTAGTTGGTCTTTGTTGGGATTTGTGTTGCTTATGTTTCTCGTAATATGTTCTGAAGCATGAATCAGAATTAGTACTTTGTATCCTGTGATTATATGCCCCCTTGGATGTAGTTATCTTTTGTTGCATGCTTTCGTGTAACTCCTTTAAGATTCTTCTTTGATTTACTGTTTTCAGGCACATTCTTCGATGCATCCCAGTATGCGTTTTTTGGTCAAAATGCAATGGAAGAAGTGGAGTTGGGTGGTTTAGAAGATGAAGATGAAAATCCTGTTTTTGGATCGCTTGATGATCAGTATCATCTGTTTGAGAAAGATGAAGTAAGATTTTAGTTATTTTGAGCCCTTTATTGAGTATTTGGTGTTAATATCACCATTCATTTCTTATGTTCTACTGATTGCTTATGCTTTTAAGGTTTACTGGTGCATGGGTTCATTATAGGCTAAATACCATTGAAGATACTGTTTGATTTTGCGATATGGTTTTCTATTTACTTGATACCTGTAAAATTTCAATTTATTGCTAATCTTGCTTGTAAGATGTTCAGATGAATTGATTTGGTGATGGATCTCTAACATTGGATAATGTAGAAGTTTATGGGATTCATTTCCAACTAATAACAGAGGCTTATACAAACAATGGTTAAGTGTACACAAAGATGGACCTGTTTCCAAATGATGTTAGATTCTGGAAGAATTTCTTTTTCTTTGATGGAATTGTTAGAAGGAACTGAAAAAGGTTATCTTAAAGAAGATGCAACTGATCTTTAGAAGCTTGAGAATAAGATCCTTGCACTTCTGGTAGAAAGGACTTTGGTTCGTTGGTCACCTGCAGTTAGATGAAATCTGGGCTAAAGCTGCTGATGATAAATTTTCTTTCCTTTGTTTTGTACTTTTACACATGTGGCTTAGATGATTGACATTTATATTTGATTAAGGAAATATTATAGAATTTTAAGGTTGAGAAAAGGGAGACAAGAATCTCTTGGAAGCTAAATTTTGTGCAATTAAATTCTGGGAAGTAACTTGTAAATGATAACATGTAACTTGTTCTTGTATTCATGTCAAATCTTTACCACAATAGATATGTTGCTTGACTTTTATACCACTTGCGCACGTGTTATTTATTTTTCATGTTGCTGGTGGCCACAATTTACTGAGTTGTTTGATTGTTCTTTAACAGTAGGATTCTCTTTTTTATAGTCTATCTTAATATGAAAGTTATTGGGCCATGACAACCATCATAAGAACTCTTCTTTATTTTATTCCAGGTTGCAGGTTTAGGATCTCTATCAGACATTGATGATCTTGCTACTACTTTTGCAAAGGTGAGATGTCTATACTAATATCTGTGTCCTAGAAGCAAGCTTCAGTACTACCCTATGTTTATGAAGTTCCTTTTTAATATTTTCGTAATAGATGTGAAAATTTCAACAATTGGCTTTTAACTGTGGATATTGCCTTTTATCCTTTGGTTGTTATAGAGATTCCTGTTTATTTCCTCGTTTGCTAGAGTCCTGGTGTTCTGAGGCGGTTTATTATCATTATAGCATGTTGACAGTGTAACAAGCAATTGAGCATCCTGCTATAATTTGGGGTTACCTGATTAAAAGTTGAAAGTTGCAAATTATGTAAGGTTCCTCTGAATGAAGCAGAAAAAGGAAAGTAATAGTAGTTCATCCATCAAAAGATAGGGAAAGCACTTCATCTGTCTTTAGGCTAATTTGGTTGTAAGAATCAAATGCAAGGTTTTATGGTAGAAGCTGTTATCATTTCTTGGAAGGCATGTGGGAAAATCTCTCACTTTTTCTTACGTATGGTTGTAGTATTTTTATTTTATTATTGTGCAAAAGGAATATTCGACCAAGTGGTTTGAAGTTTCTGGTGCATGGAAAAGATTCTTGGTCTGGAAGTCTGTTTCAGATTGCCTTTATGGCTATGGATGGTCAGATTGTTTGTAGGAATGAGTTCTTAATATCAAGTTAAATATATCAGCAGTGAGATGTCAAAAGCCATTGTATTACTTGCGTAGCCCCTTGTCTTTCCCTCTACACAGCTTCAAAATTGGCCACAAGAGAAGTTGCTTGCAAATTGATTTCCACATTGTGCTCAAGTGTATTTGAAGTTACAATTTACACACTTGCTATTTTATGATATACAAATGAACGGTTATGCTATCATGTGACTGTACCTTTTTTGCTTGTTCTACTGATTCTTTCTGTTCTATGTTCGAGTTTTGGGATTCTTCTTTATGCTTTTATTGTTTGACTTTGAATATTTTGTCACTTGTGCAGTTGAACAGAGTTGTCACCGGCCCTAGAAATCCAGGAGTTATTGGTGATAGAGGATCTGGATCCTTTTCAAGGGAAAGTGAGTTGAACTGTTTCCTATAGTTTCCACATTGTGTTTGGGAAGTGTCAAGAATATACTTAGCTTGCTTTTTCTGTTAACTTTCTTTGTATCTATATGACTATGGTAGTATTTTGACAGGTTTAATCTCTCTTGATGTGTAGGGTAACCTATTTGTGCACAAACAACTAGCAATTTATCTGCATCCTGTTATGATATATTATAAGCTTTAATGTTCTGAAAAGGTTTTAAGTCCTTTCTCGATTGTTGTAAAGTTATTTTCCAGAAGCCCCTTTGATTATTTATTGTCATATCAACAAGATCTTTTTTAATTCTATTGTTTATTGCTTGAATTCTTTCCTGTGCATCCACATATGTATCAACTTTTGCTGCACATGTCCAGTTAGTCTTGACAAGTTTTTCATCTTTCTTCTGTAATAGAAGCAAAAAGGCATCTTCTTTTGGTTTAATGATAGCAAGTTATTTTATTCAAAGATTGAACATCGTTGATGAGTAACCATACAATTTTGTAAGTCATTGTGCACATATTCTTGATGGTTGTCTATTTATAAACTGCCTGGTTGTCTAAAATATAATTGAAGGTCAAAAACAACCCTGAGAATGCTAAAATTATGGCAGCAAGTGAACCCATTTTTCGTCATAAAATTCAGTAATGGAAATATGTTAGCAGAACCTATTTTTTGTATATTATCTCAAGAATCTCCTCTTATCAGAAGATGTATTGCAGCCTTAGAGCATCTTTGCTTTTGTTTTGTTGTATCAAGGCTGTTGTGTTTTCATGTTGCCTTTTTCACCATATTAGATCCTTAGAGCTTCAGACACCTCAATGCACTCTACAAAATTATATTCTTAGGCCTTAACTGGTTCATTGATGGCTTTGATTGTAAATTTTATTTCAGATGTAATAATTGTTTGCTTATAGTTTATGAAGGAAAATTGACACATTTCTTGAAACGTTTAGTAGATTATTTTGAATAGTCTACCCAATTTCTTTCTGTTGTTAGCAGGCTGTGCATTAATATGTTAAAGTGTCTGGGACTAGTATTGATTTTATATTAGAGCTTACTTAACGTCATATTCTTTTCAGGTTCGTCTGCCACGGACTGGGCACAGGATGGAGAATTTGCTGGGTGGCTAGATCAGCAGATAGTTGATGCAGAGATTGATCAGGAAGGAAAGAGATGGTGGTCGCAGCCACAACCTTCATCTGCTCGTTTTGCTATTGAAACAAAACCTTTGTACAGAACCTCCTCATATCCTCAGCAGCCGTTGCAATATCACTTTTCAAGTGAACCTCCTCTTGTACCAAAATCAGAGTCCACATCTTTTCATCCTCCTGGTGGTAGAAGTCAACAGGCTTCACCATACAACCTGAACATTCCTTCCCTATCTGGTGGAATGCAGTTGCCATTCTGTGGTCCAAACCTGTCTCCTTTATGCAGTTCTAATCATCATCTGGCTGGTTTACATCAGGGTTTGCACTATGGGGGAAATGTGTCCCATGTTACTTCTCCTGGCCTTTCTTTTAGTAACAGGCCGCAAAAACATTGGGTTGACCATTCAGGATTATTGCATGTAGAGCATCCAAGTTTGTTACAGAGTGTGTTGCAGCGGCATGTATCTCTTGAAGATGGACTAATGTCCATGCAGTTCTTATCACAGCAGCAGCAGCAGCTACTACAACAGAGGTTGCACCCATCTGTTCATCCATCTTTGGTTCATCGTGCTGCAATACAATCGCAGACTTATGGTGCCCATCATTCATCGTCACATAATAGGGAACCAAAACATAAATCATCACAAAGAGGGCGACAGAGTGTTCGCTCTTCACAACAAGGCTCTGATACTAGTAGTCAGAAAAGTGATAGTGGTTGGGTTCAGTTTAGGTCAAAGTATATGACAGCTGAAGAGATAGAGAGCATTCTGAAGATGCAGCATGCTTCAACACACAGCAATGACCCATACATTGATGATTACTACCATCAGGCAAGTCTTGCCAAAAGGTCTGGGTCAAGATCAAAACTCCATTTCTGCCCTTCGCAACTGAAGGAACTTCCATCTCGATCTCGTAATAGTTCAGACCAACATTCCCATGTCCATGTCGATGCTCTTGGGAAGATTCCCATTCCTTCCATACGTTGTCCTCGCTCTCTCCTTGAAGTTGATCCTTCTGGTTGTGGTAATGGAAGTTCTGAACATATCTTTGAGAGGCCTCTGGAGCAGGAACCTTTACTTGCAGCTAGGATAACTATTGAAGATTGCCTGGCTGTTCTTCTAGACGTAGAGGATATTGATCGGTTCTTGCTGTATAATCAACCCCAAGATGGTGGCAGCTATCTCAGGTGTAAACGGCAAGTTCTCCTGGAAGCTGTTGCTGCATCGCTTCAGCTTGTTGATCCCCTAGGCC
Source organism: Erythroxylum plowmanianum (assembly GCA_025531925.1). NCBI lineage: Eukaryota > Viridiplantae > Streptophyta > Magnoliopsida > Malpighiales > Erythroxylaceae > Erythroxylum > Erythroxylum plowmanianum. The sequence continues at coordinate 2,711,881 of JANVCQ010000003.1, read as the reverse complement.
CAAATGGTAAAACTGTTGGTCCGGCATCGAAGGATGACCTTGTTTTCTTGAGACTAGTTTCTCTTCCAAAAGGACAAAAACTGATCTCCAAGTTCCTTAAGCTTCTATTTCCTGGTAGCAAGCTCACTCGAATTGTTTGCATGGCCATATTCCGGCACTTGAGGTTTTTGTTTGGTGGCATTTCTCCTGATCCAGGAGCAGCTGAGACAACAGCGAATCTGGTGAAGACAGTTTCTACCTGTGTCAGTGTTATGGATCTCCATGCATTAAGTGCCTGTCTTGTTGCAGTTGTTTGTTCTACAGAACAGCCTCCTTTCCGACCTCTTGGTAGTCCTACCGGAGATGGGGCCTCCGTTATCTTGAAGTCACTTCTTGAAAAGGCGACTACACTATTAAACAATCCCCAGGCTGCTGCTAACTGCAATTCCAATTTTGCTCTTTGGCAGGCTTCCTTTGATGATTTCTTCGAACTTCTTACCAAATATTGCCTGCATAAATTCGACACAATACTACAGTCAGTCTATGCAAAGACCCCATTTAGTACTGAAGATAATGATTCAGAGATACGAGGAGCAACAAAATCTGAAATGCCTGTAGAGCTTTTACGTGCATGCCTCCCACATACTAATGATCGCCAGATGGAGCTCTTAAGACATTTTGGGCAGCAGCGCAATCCTGTTAGTTGAACAAATCCACATTAAGGGAGTGGTGGTCATATAAATTCAGAATCTGTGAGGAGTTGACAGAAGAAAGAACCAGAAAGTAGTGACGGGTGGTAGATATTTATACGACCTTTACACTTGGTGGTTGAGAAATTGGAAGATACATGCATCCTCATTTATATATTGGAGTTTAACAGCCGAGCTCTCTGTCTTAAGTTGTTTTCCTTTTGAGAATACTGGCTGAAATAGCAATGCATAAATGTGTATCGTCGTGATGGAAAAAGTATTCATTGGCGATGATGACTGGAAGTGATTTACTTCTGGGGAGCGTTATTTTAATTGCTCTTTTGTTGTAACACGTGGGAAAGAATCTGAACCTTAGGGGTTAGATTGTACAGTTTGTGGTCCTACAAAACCATCAAGAACTCTCATTTTCCTATGTGATGTTGATCATCTCCAAATGTTGCTTTGGTGTAATTTTTCTTGCTAGTATCTGTACTTTTGTTGGACCTTACTTGCTATGTAGGGTTGTTGTTTCAGAGATTTCAATAATTTTCTTTGGAGATACAAGAACTGGACAGGTTTCATGAAGCTTTAACTACACAAGTTCATGTTTTCAATTTCTTCTGCAGTGTGTTCGTAGAAGATTTAAGCTACATCAAAGAAAATTGAATCAAACATGGTTGAAGTTTACTGCAATATGACAGTATGGCTTCAATTCGTTTCTCAATTTGGTTTGGTAAAATTAATCATATTTCGGTGACTAAATTTGTGATAAATTTATCTAAAAGTAACATGACTTTCATTAACTCATTATATATTATATTTAAGATATGTAGTAACTGAATTTTATTTTGCTGGATGAGGGAGAACCAAATGTATTATTAATTTTCTTAATGGCGCTCAACCCTATTGTCAGGGGTATTCATAAGCTTTTTACCCGAAATTAGACTGTTACTCATCAGCATATTTATCGAGAGAGTAATAGATGCGTTGATTGGCTAGCGAACTATACTGGTCAATTTGATGTAGGCATTTTTTATTTTGAGACTACACTTATTGAGTGTCACTACCTCTTTTTAGTGGATTTATCGGAGAGCGACTCCCCAAGTATTACTGTGTAATTTGTTGCATTGTTTTCTTTTTAATTAAAAAAAATGATGGATTTAGAGAACTAACCTCTTATCGGACCTAGCAGCTACATGGATCTTGACCCTGAACCCGAACTCCGATCCGAAGCTTGTGCACTCGGTTAACTCAGCTTTACATGATCATCTTTCTTTACGGCCAAAACTTTCATTCCCTTTCAAAGCTTTCAGCTTTCTTGTTAGGGTGGGATCAAGTAAGTCGGAGTTATTTCGTATCTTGTCCTTTATTTTGATTTCTGCTTACAATTTTATCACTACCCATTTTCTGGTTGCTGGTCTGCGATGCCATTTTGATGAGAAAATTTTGGACTTGAAATCAAGTACGCACCTTTTTAAGTTTTATGTGGGTTCGTTTCTTATGGTATTTGAATGTTTGATCTTTGTGGGTTTTTTTTTTCTGTTTACTTTCTCCGTAAGTATATGAGCATGAGATTTTGTAGTGCTTATGGGCTTAATGAATTTATACACTTGCTTGTTTTTCTCTTTCTCGTTTACTGTGTAATAACACTGTCGATGAATTGGTTGCAAGGTGAAGGGAGATGGAACTTGCTTCAGTGTTGCATGCTTGTGTATGGTCTATTTGTGCTGTCATAAGGAAGCCGGAAGGAAAAGAAAGACTGATTGTTTCTTTTTCTTTTTTTCCTTTCTTGATTTTGCTTCACTTTTTAAGGTTTAAAGAATCGGAACTCAGCGTAGAACTTCTTGTTTAGATTGGGATGGGCGATTGGGAGTTGTCAGAAGTGAGGATTGGTGTGTGTGTAAAGATGGTATAAATGAAAACGTTCCTGGTGCATTATTTGTTTACTTGAACTAAGCTCCAACAAAAAGGCTTGGATTATGCGTTCACTTTTCTTATTTAATCTATCTTTGTGAACTTTTGAGATCAGTTTTAAAGATTAGATGAGTTAAATTTTGATTTTAGAAGTGAATGCAGTTTGTGTGGGTTGATGCAGTGGATTTAGAGGGAGATCAAACAGTAGAGAGCTCTACTGGAGAAGTATCATTTGTACACGAAGGCGAACCTGTTATAGAACCACATGAAGGCATGGAATTTGAATCTGAAGATGCTGCCAAGATTTTCTATGATGAATACGCTAGGCAGGTAGGATTTGTCATGCGTGTGATGTCATGTCGTCGATCTGAAAGAGATGGAAGGATTCTTGCTCGTCGACTTGGCTGTAACAAGGAGGGTCATTGTGTTAGCATCAGAGGTAAATTTGGAAATGTTCGTAAGCCGAGGATGAGTACAAGAGAAGGGTGTAAGGCAATGATACATGTCAAATATGATAAATCTGGGAAATGGGTGATAACAAAATTTGTAAAGGACCACAATCATCCTCTTGTTGTGGAACCACGGGAAGCACGCCAAACATTGGTGAGTTACTTGCTTTTCTTTTTATTAACTACTATGATGATATCCTTGCTATTGTTTTTAATACATTTAGATGATTCATTTGAGAGTTTTCCAGGATTTGTTTGATTGTGATTGTACTCATTTGACTTTGAAGGGAACTCAATTTTGTAATACTTCACAAGATTAGTATGATAATGCTTTGAAGCAATATTGTAATTGGTTTTCAAGTTTAAAAGCTGATTGTCAATTTGCTTCCTTGCTCAGAAGTACTTGTATTGCTCTCTGATTTTCTTGAAGCAAAATTTTTATCACAAGACAAGACTTATTTACAGCAAAAATTGAGAATGTTCCTTGTAAAAGGTTACGGTTGAGAAAGATGTTTAACACTTTACTGGTTACCACTTCCATTTGTTAGCAGCTCGACTGATTTTTTAAATGTTTTCATTTTTATCCAACTTACATGGTTATGGTATATGATGGTCTGTTTCTAGGCTTGAAACCAATAAGGAGAACATTTTCAAGATACCATTTAGTTTTATCTCTGTGATTAACATTGTAGGATGAGAAGGACAAAAAAATTCAGGAATTAACTTCAGAGCTACGAAATAAGAAGCGGCTGTGTGCGACATACGAAGAGCAGCTATTGGCCTTCATGAAAATTGTTGAAGAGCATAGTGGACAGCTATCCAAGAAAGTTCAAAATGTAGTAAATAACTTGAGAGAATTCGAATCCATGGAGAATGAGCTGGCGAAGTTTAGTTGGTCTTAGTTCTCTGCTTGTATTGTTTGTTAATATGAAGTAGATCTGCAGTTCTTTGTTGCTGCTTTAACCTCTTGACTAGGCACACACTAGGGAAGAAAATTAGCAAACTTTTTAGGTTATAAATGTACAATTCTTTCCCTTGTGTCACAACTCACTCAGGACACGAGTGAATCTCTTTTAACAATGTGTAAACTAAAGTTTAACAAGTTATTTATTACTTTGCTGCTATTACTCATCTGTTGGCTGAATAGGACTTTGCTTCAACTCTTTGTCTCTCTTGTTGTGTATCTTCAGTTTAAATTTCAATTATGAAATTTAGAGATTCTTGAACTGAGTTATTTTACCCTTTCAGCAATTTGTTCAGAGTGATTTTAAGTTGAAGATATCCCTTGAATAGTTCCCAAGTTGCTTGAAAATAATGCCACTCCTAAGAATTGCAGTCTAATCAGCATTTTTGTTATGATCAAAATCCATTTTCTCCCATCATGTTAAAACCAACATTCGTATGAAACTTGTTCTTAACCAACCTGAAAAGATGAATTGCAGGAACCTGGAAATACTTTCGTTGTTTGCAAGTGACGTTCGTGATGTGTTTTGGTCAGTAATTATGTTAATGGCACTAAGAAAAGCCAACGGCGATAACAGCAATGGTGCAGACGTACGAATTTGTTGTCGTAGATCTCTGGAAATAATTAAGAGAAGATAATAACCATTTTACATGACAACGACACAGAAAGGCTTCATCTCTATCTCTTTATGCTGATTGAAATATTATCATTACTCTATCGAAATTCTTTTATTTTGAACATAGGGAAGATATCATTTGATAGGCATAGCCTTTTATTAAAATTTCATGATTATGAACATCTCATGAATCATTTAAGTCACAGTGCTAGAAAAAGGGTAGAGGAAATTTACAAGTACTCGCAGGCTCTAAGATGCTCTTCTGTTGCAGTCAAGGTTGGAAGTTTCACCCTTGATGGTTCCATAGAACCGCTGGATCTCTGTGGATTGAATATGATATATGGAACGTTCCTATTATCATTTTGTAAGCTATACAAAAGTTGGCCAGTTGCATAGCTTCCAAGAAGCTGGTATGATCTCTCAGATTGGTCCATTGCCAAGCACATATCATCAGCACCTGAAATTGTTTCTCACAAAATCAAATTAGAAAAACCATAACTATACGTGATGACCCACTCCTCCATCTGCACTAACTTGTACAGTTAATTTAAGCTCATCAGGGTCAAGGACAAGCAACTCACAAGCTGCAAGTTCCAGTTGAGTGTTGTAAATGAAACTGAGGGTATCAGAAATCTCCTGTTCAAATTGAAGAAAAGGTCCACCCTCAAACTTCATCTTCCTAAGCTTGCACAGACCTTCTCCTAACTCCATCATTGCCCCTTTATGGTTCTGCACACACACAGGTCACGTATTGCACCAAACTAGACATATCACGTTTCACCTTCTAATTAAGATTGTGATTACTGAAACAATACAACTCACCTGGTTAAAGAGGTGATAGAATCCCACCGAGCATTGAAGAATCCCACGAAGAAGAGTTCTTGTGGGTTCTTCAGCTTTGAACCACATAGTTTCAAGAAGGTCATGACACTTGTAGTATTCTCCCTCATTGAACAAAGCAGCTGCTTCATTGAAGCTGGCATTCCTTTCATTATCATCATCATGATCATCAGTTCTAGGATTATACCGGTATGCGATACGAAAGGAGTTGGAACTAGTAATTTGATGTAAAGAAGAGATGATAAGTAGAGATTTTTGTTTAACGTTGGTGTAGTAATAATTTGAAAGAAAAGAGGACGTTGTCGATTTCGTAGTGACAAGATATGGAGGAAACAATTTTAGAGCAGTTGCCATTTTCAACTTCGTTACAGCTTTCTGATTCTTTCCAACATTTACTTCTTCTGTGATATTGTTCGAGTGGCTTAAGTTACTTTGGCTTTGCATGTTCATTTATGTGGTCAATATTTCTGGATTATTCAATCTATTTGTGGTTAATATTAAAGACTCTTTATATCTACTACTGCTGCTACATCTGAAGTAGACTTTAAACTCTTGTCAAAACATATCAGGAGATAAATATTTAATGAGTGTATTATAGTATAATATAAATGTATAGAAATGTAAAATTTGAAAAACAAAGGTTATAATCACCACAAGTTTAGAGATTTTTTTTGGTACAACTATAGATATTCATCCTATAATATAATATCGATGATTTTGCCACGATAACCTTACCTCTAAGAAAGATACTATTCACAGAATTGTTGAATCAATTTAACGATTCTACTACTTACAAAAAAGTTATTTTAAAGAATTTTAAAATTAGAGCTCAAAATTGAAATTTGATTAGTTACTTCATAAATTACAATTTTATTAAAATTGCAGTTTTAACGTCAAACATAGGGTTAAAATTTTAGTCCTGATGATAATTGAAATTACATAAATAAAGATCCTCATTCTTCTCTCCAAAGTTTGATAATTGAACGTCATTTGGATTCACATAATACTGCAATACACACAACACAACAAACATAATGTACGTAATAACATATAACAACATAGGAGCAGATAAACAACGTATTTGTTTATGTTTATGTTTTTTATTTTTTGTTTTCATTTTTAAATTTAGTTAAAAATTTGTTTTGGTTTCTGTTTATAGTTTCAGTTTCTCTTGTTTTCAAAATTTATAAAAACTATAAAAATGGTTTTTATTTTCTATTTTTTCATAATCTGGTTTAATATTAACTAAATATATTATTTAATTATTTGATAGATTAATTATTAATAAAATTATAAATAACGTATTTAATTTTATATATTTAATTAATCATTAATAAAAATTATAAATAATTTTATTTTATTTAATAATTTTATTTTATTTTTGTAATTAAAATAAATAAAATAATTATTAATAAATATAGTTAAATTTAAATACTTTCAAAATATATAAATTTCAAATAAATTTTGATTAAATAATTAAAATGTATTTAAAATAAAATTTAGTTTTTAAATTATTTATTGATAATTTATTAACAAATATTATATAGGAGATTAAAATAAATTTAATTAATTACAAATAATTTATTATTAAGTTTTATCTAATATGTAATTATCATTAATATCAATAACTAAATAAGTTTTTGATGGTTATGACAAGTATTTGTGAGAAAGGTAAATTTGAGATTTGATTCCTTTTTTTGTGGGCTAAATTGTGAAAGGCTTGTGAGTGTTTCTTGTTCTGTGTAGTGGTGAGTTTTATCGATGATGAATGAGCAGATAACATGGTTTTAGTGTTCAGAAAATTGTGGGACAGTTGAATATATATTATTGGGTACATAAATCATTCTGTTTAAAAGGTATTATCGTGAACTGAAGTATAGCATGCGTGAATTGCTGATATAGTGGTGATACTTGCATGACTATTCGGCTCTTGGCTGTATAGGAAGTTGTTTTTTGTTTTTTTGTTTTTCTCAAGTCTCACCTTGAGTGTTGAATAGTTTATTTAATCACTTGAGTGATTTATTCATTTTTTTTATTTTAAAAGATTGTTGAGAAAAATTTTCTGTTAAGGTTAACATGAATCGATCGTATTTTTAAGTATGAATCACTTTTACAGGTAGTAAAGATGAGTGGTAATGTCAATGGTTAATTGGTGTTGGCTTATTAAAGCCTTGTGTAAAACTATCGTTGTCCTTTGATGAAAGTATTTATTTGAGTAAGAGCCTCGTGAACATAAGTAAGGTGTATCAAACTGCATTAACAAATACTGGTGTTGATTTATTTTGTTGCATTTTAATTCTTTTGATTTTTGATTGTGCTAGAAACAACTTGCTGCAATTCGAAGAGTTTGCGAAACTAATACGCCCCTACGGTTCTTACACTTTTTTCATGTGGATTATAGTCCAATTATTTCATTTAGAGAGAGTTTCAAATATGTGACAAATAATGTCAGAAAGGGAGAGATTGTTAAGATATAGGTGATTATATCTTATTATTTAATTTTGAATATTATTTAATAATTAGGCCTAGTTGTGTTTATGTGGGACTCTTTCAAGATAAGGTGATTGAAATTAAAATTCTAATCAAGATAGGATTTAATGAATAATTTATTTTGGAGATAATGACTATCTAACGTAGCATATTTTTGGAGATATCACTTTATAATTGCAGCTAGATTATTGTGTGATTAAACAACAATTCTTATTTGACTTAGATTAAGACTCAGTCGTGAAAAAGATATGGGTGTGCATTATTTGACTATTGGTTGTGTTGAATGAAGTATTATACTAAGAAAAGACTTCTTTGTGAAGAGATTATCTAACTTACGTATGTATGGTGGTCTTCCATGGTGGTTCTCTTTTGATTATTGCTGAAAAAACATCATTGCCAAATAAGAGATGATTATCGTATAGGTTGTGCGAGTGGCTATCTTCCAATTGATTTCTTTATGAAATCTAAGTCTTTATTATTGCATACGAGGATGTTCTTTATGATGATTGCTGAAAACATGAAGGGGGTTTTCGTGGATATTATATGTTTGTTCAGTAGCTGCATATTCTTTCATTTTTGAAGAACCAACAAAAGGCTGTGTGACTGTTGATTTTGGGTGATTTTGACAACTGCATTTTCCTTTGTTTTGAACATTCATTTAGAGCAATTGAGCAGCTGGTTTTTTTGAGTATTACTGAATTTTTTTGTTAAGAGATCAAGAAATTTTTGGTTTATGGTTTTGGTTGATTGCATGATTTTCTACAATTAGGTATTCTTCCATCTTTAAACGATAATTGAGGGTTTCATTAAACATTGTTTGAGAAAATCATCTATTGAGGTTAATACGAGACTGTCGTACTATTGGGTGTGAAATTCTTTCACAGGTTGTGAGGACGAGAGATAGAATCAACGGTTGAGTTGTGTCGGACCAGTAAAATCTTGTAGAAAACTGTTGTCGTTAGTGAAATAATTAAGTGAGGTGAGGGCTCTTAAGACGTAGGTAAAGTGTGTCGTATTGCATTAACAAATATTGGTGTTGATTTATATTTGTGCGTTTAATTTTTTTGATTTTTTATTGTGCTAGAAACAACTGCGGCAAAATATGAAAGTTTGCGAAACCAGACAATTAATAATAATAAGGAATTTAATGGTAATAAACATAATATAATTATTAATAATAAGGAAAATAATAATAATAATATAATAATAAACAAAATTATTAATAATAAGAATAATAGTAAGTAGAAAATTAATAATGATAATAAATAATAATAAGAATAATAAAATTAACTAGAATAATAAAATTAATAATAATAATAAGAAAATTAATAATAATAAATAAAGTTAATAATAAGAAGAAATATAATAATAATAATAATAATAATAATAATAATAATAATAATAATAATACTTATAATATGATCTTTTTGATAATTATTCTTTTATTGTTTCAAGTTTATATTTTCAAACTAAACACTAGTATAAAAAGTTTTTAGCAATATATCAAACTAATTAATACTCATTTTATTATATTTCACATTTTTTTACAATTTTTTTTTATTTCTTATCTATTCCATAAACTAACCAGGCTGGTAGTTATATTATCATAGCTATTAAAATGCAATACAAGCTCTAACAAAAAAACCAGACCATGTTCACTACTGTTCTCATATTGAGGTTTCGAAGAGTTATTCCCCTACCTACTTCATTTTATAGCATACGGTAAAAGGCGAGGTGTGTGAAGTCAAAGATCAACTATGGAGAATTTACACCCGTGAGGTTTGGGTTCCGATCTTGGAGACAAAGCCGAAGAAGTGGAGGTTTGGGAACCATTTAATCATGGATGATGTAATCGAGACGGATTTAAAAATTTTTTTTAAATGGAGGCAAAATTTTAGTAGAAGTAAAATTTTATTTTTTTATAAAATTAAAATTTAAAATAATAATTTTTTCATGTGAAATTTTTTGAAGACAGTGGAAATGATGTAACCAGAGACGGATTTAGAAAATTTTTTAAATAGGGGCAAAATTTTAGTAGAAGCAAAATTTTATTTTTTTATAGGATCAAAACTTAAAATAATAACTTTTTCATGTGAAATTTTTTGAAGACACTTGCCTCTAATGTAGCTCCGTCCCTGGATGTAACCCAAAGATGCATTAACATCTCTAAGAAGTTTCAGACCATCGGAAATCCAAACAGACGTGAAGTCTGTTGTGTTTTATAGAGCTGAAGCGTGATAAGTAAATAAAAGAGAAGAGAAGAAAAGGTTTTGTCGTAGAACACTCATATTTTTATTGAATAGAAACTTGTCAATTTATACAGCTTTTCTCTAACTCAAATTCAAAACTAAGATAACATCTAA
>JANVCQ010000003.1:2662705-2677089 GCA_025531925.1 Erythroxylum plowmanianum | reverse complement strand
TTAATTCTAACAAACGTCGTGTTTTCTATTTTGGCACGTCTTTCTAGCAAGACGACGTCAAAAACTTCTTTTTTTGGCGACGTCTGAATACAACGTCGCAGAATCTATGAATCTTTCATGACGTTTTACCAGACGTCGCGAAATCCTCACACCATTCGCGACGTCTACTTTAAAAATGACGCAAAAAGTATAGTTTTGTTGTAGTGAAAGTTTAATATATGTTATATAATGCATACATTCACTCTCTAACCTCTCTAGGCTTTTATAAACCCCCTAATATGCCAAATGGTCTTTCCATAACATATTTTTGGTTTATTTGTACCTAAAACTAACTCAACTAGTTTTTAGATACACAAACTAGCCATTACAATGGCTACCTTTTAGGCATATTTGGGTAGGTAGACATCTACCTTCAACTAGCCTATATGTACTTGGTTGGGGGCTCAAATCACCTATCCCCTAGCCTAACAAGCGACACCATTTATGTAACTTTTATTCTTTATTTGGCTAGCCAATTCAAAGCTTTAGGCTTGTCAAACCCTTATAAACTTAATTTTAAAAATTTTAAATCCTATGTCTTTTAAAAAATAAAATATAAATATTGAGAAAAAAACTCAATTAAAATAATTTCAATTTTTTTAAAAAGGTATATTAATGATTAAGATGATTTTAATGATCAAGATGATTTTCCTTAAAAACTTCCTAGATTTCTTCTTGATTATAATAAAGTATATGCAATATGCCTAAGTATAAATCACTATTGGATAACTGAACTTTTAATTCATTGAAATGACAAAGATAAATGATATGTCTATATTTTACACGTTATTTAGGGTTGAATTTATTTGGTATTTTGAGCTCTTATAGCATGTTTAATATAGATTCTATTATGTTTTTTTTCCTATATTTAGTTTATTATATTGTAGGTGATGAATTTAAGGAGGTAACGGGAGATTTAGTGCCATTTTCTGTAAAGTTATCCAATTAAAGAGATATAAATTCATTTGAAAGATAAGAAGTTGGATAACAACTTTGTAAAAGAATTGGGAGTTAATTTTAACTCAAAGAAGTCAAATAGTAGAAAATTTGTAGAGCACAACAAGCACCAGACTTGCATGTACAACAAATGCTTGTCTTTTAAGAAGATTTGAGAAACTGAGAAGCATAATATGACTGGCACCAGAGTTAATCCAAAACTATCGTCATAATCATCTTGAATTTATAAAAAAGAGAAATAGTACAAAACCAATACCGATAATAGTGGTACTACTGTTGCCTATAACCAAATTTAAAATGAACCCAATTTTCGTTAATACAATTTAATGTAGTAGTGGTAAGTGGATATCATTCCCATGAGGAATCTTAATGGTAAAGGAGTTACGAATTTGAAACAAAACAAAGTAATGAAAGGGGGGGGGGGCGGAATTCAATGTACAACAAATTAAGGAAAAAGATAAGAAAAATCACAAATTAAAAGAAATAATTGGATCTGAAAATTTAATAGGAAAAACCTTGGTTTTCGAGTTACTGATGTTATCACGCTAAAATGGATCGTTGATATAAAATTTCAATCATTAATAAACAATCATTGGGAGATGTTTTCTCTTAAAAGTAAATGATTAAAAACATGTATCCTAGCATTCTTATTAAACAACAACCTAGATACGATCGTAGGTTCAATTGAATAATAGCTTTAAGAATCAAGAAACCAATTAGCAAGATAATACGCGTATGACATGCAATTAATCAAGTGAATATCTTTTTATAATTTTCGACTCTAATGTAAAGAAGGTAATCTTAATTGCTACTTGTGATTAACAAAACTGAACGTCATACTTCATTAATCTAGCTATTAAATGAATTAATCCCTAGTTGCGCACCTAGAAATCAATCAATTCAATTAGAAAAAGTACTTCAGAAGATATTCAATGTTCATCAACAACATAAACTTTATTGAAACATATCACACATAATAGCGGATAGGATGGCTTCCCTCAACCAAGAAAAGAAGTTTAGTTATTCATAACGAAAGTACAAATCAAAGAAATAATAACACGACAAGTCTCTATCCCTGGTCTTTCATGAAGAATATGAAAATACTAGAAGAAAAAGTGCCAAAACGTAATAACAATGAATGGGAAAAACTGTAGAAAACTAAACTATTCTAACTCTAAAGGGATGTCTAGTGAACAGTAACATTTTTTATTTTTAATGCCTCCCGATCCCTTCCTTGTCCATCTTTTCTTGTAGATCACATTTCCGACATGTTCAGATTGTAAATGTCTATTAATCTGATCTTAAAAGATTATGAAAATCTCAAAAGAATCATATTTAGATTTTGAAAACAGATCTGGAAATTTATTTCATCCTTACAGATGCTCAAGTTTAGTTATTGAATTGCTATTAAACTTGAAATTTTGGATTTTCTTCGTTTCTTTTTCATCTTTTTGATTCCATTTCGTCTCTAAGGTGTTGAAAATCATCTGAGAACAATTATAAGGCAATTCCATTAATTTGATTAATAATTTCAACACATTAAAGAGAATTAAGTACAAAATAAGTGCAAATTGATAACTTATCAAATTCTCCCACACCAAACCTTTGCTCACCCTTGAGCAAACATGTCAAACCATTATACTCAGTCAATTTATCCTTCATAAGATTAAGTGCACACAATCCATTAGCTTGGGCCAGTAAGACTTAAGTTGCAACACATATCATAATCGCTTTTCACCAATGCAAATAAAGGAAGTCAAAATAAGGCATCTTTGTTCAAAAGAAAATATGAAATCAAAATGAATTCTTCTCACAGATTTCACTCTTACACTCAAGTTTTTGATGGAAAAGTGTTTCTCTCAAATCTCTCTCTTATATTACACTATCATAGGCTTGCAATTTCACCAGTTATCATTCATTCAGATCACACGATTTAATAGATCATAAGGACTTTATTCAGGATTGTAATGGGCTAGGTTCACAGGTGACATAAAAACGACAAAAGGTTAATTACAAGCATTCACAAAGTATTAAGTAAAAGGGATAATCAAATTAAAAATTTGAGATAAACACATGACACAATGGGTTACAACTATTCATATTAACTTATGCTACTATGCTATATTCTTCTCTTTTTTTTCTTCTTCCCTTTTTTCTTTTCTATTTTTTGAATTTTTTTTCTCTCTTTTTATCTTTTTGAATAATGTTAAAAACAAGGGAAAACAATAAAAACAAGAGAAATTGCTAGTAGCCAAATTTAATAAACATATGAGTAGCAATACCTATAAAAGTATCTCATAATAAAATACAAAACAAAAGTCCCAAATTTCTCAATGCTTCATTCAACTTGTGATAGGGTAAGGCTAAAGGAGTTTTTGAGTTTTAAAATAAGGTAATTGATTAAAAACAAGGATAAAGGCTAAAAAATGTTTGCAAAGGGAAAATAATTAGGTGGGTCATTTTTAAGCTAAAGGGTTTAAAAACAACGAAGGTCGTAATCATGTTTATATCCCATGTAGTCAAATAAATTGAAACCGGTTCCATACAAGTTCTGAAGGCAACATGAATGCAAGAGCATCACACAATTCAAAGAAATAGCAAGACATACAGATGATGTCATTTAGGGTCAAATTTCGCTCATAGGTTTAACTTAAGAATTCACTTCAATTCCATACATTCCTCATCACTCAAATGTCAAAATTTTGACTAAGTCTATAAGATCAGTTATTGCAATCAATCAACATGATTCACCTTAAAACTCACTTAGCCCAATATAATTTCATGCATATACTCAATCTCATCCAAACTAATATGATGAAGCTTCATGGCTTAACATGCATAACCACATGAAAAAATCAATAAAAATCACACAAAAATTGAAAATATTCACACATCAAAACTCCAATTTTCCCCCCACACCTAGACCAACATTGTCCTCAATATTAAAGAAGCATAAATATAAAGGAAAAGGTTAAAGAAAGCTTCTCTATTATGAAAGTGCCGAATCAAGGTGTTGGCGAAAGTGGTGGTTGGAATCCTTCATGCTCCCAATAGGCCATCCAATTGTGCTCCAAACGGTGCATTTTTTGTTCAATCCTACTGAGACGATCCTCCAAATCGGTGTCGTGATGTTGGTGGTTGCTAGTTTCAGCTGGTACAGCCCGACTTCGTGCTGCTGAGGATCTCGTAGTGAGAAGAGTGGTTGGGCCGGGAATGGTGAAAGCGATGTAGCTACGACTAAAATCCACAACTCACATCCTGCTCAAACAATCAAAATCCAACGGTTTTATACCACAAGCCACATTCATGTCAGTATTATCAAGATCCAATAGTTCCAAATTAATAGCCAATTGTGTAATATATGAATCGAGGATTAAAGGTTTGGATTTCTTATGTAGCACTGACTGAAATTGAGTTATAAACTAATAACCTAAGTTCACAGGAATGTGCCTATCCATACATCATAGGAAAAAAAATTCTACTTTTGATAATGTTCCCACAGCATCTTTATGACCAAAAAAATTGTATGCTAACAGTCTATGGATGATCTTAAAAATAGGATTTCTAGGAAAGGAACTTTTAGAAATACTAGCATTATATGGATTTGTATCAACATACCATTGACTCCATAATTCCAATGCATTAAAATCTTCATAATAGTCACATTTAGCATTGATAAACAATTCAGTCTCAATTTCAGCCATCGAAACAAAACCTATAGCAACATTGAATTCAACAATCAATAATGCAAATTCTTTTCCCATTAATCGAAACTCAATAACCTCTTTCATGAACACATTAAACTCGTCAGTACAATTAAATTGAATTTTGTTATAGAATTCTCTCGTTAATTCAACAATTACAGGGCAATTAATTCTAGCAAACACACTCCAGCCAATTAGACCCATCAATTACATGAAAGAATCATAAACATTCAATGTTTCAAGCGTGTTGGAAAGAATAGATTTATAGGGATAAATTTTTAGTTCAGTTAGCTGTTGGAATCGTGTTGTATCTTCGGGAAGTCAGAAAGATGTGCAGTCCCTAACTTTAGTGATCCATTTGCTGTTGTTTTCAACTTCTTTGCCTCTCCTTGTCCTTTGGCATGTTTGTGGTGTTGGAGTAGCAAGTATTTGCACTTGGGCTGGTGCAGGAGGTGGTTCGGTAGTGTTTGAAATGGGTTATGGTGGCAGAACATTAGCAGTAAAATGTATTGGCGTGGCTAGTGTATGAGAATCACTCTTCTTCCTTGGCATTGTGCTAAATTCATGAGAAACAACCTGCAATGGCACAAGACAACAATGCAATCAACTAAATCATAAGCTAGGGTTAGTGGGTGGGTTGTCAATGAGGATTAGGATAGAATGTGATTGAGTGGTTAGCAAGTGTGAGTGAATGTCCAAGGTGGCAGTGTTGATGTATGGTAGCTGCAATTTGAACAATAAAGGGAAATTTCAATGAAAGCAAAAGGGGAAAAAGAGGGGGGGGGGGTACGGACGGTGGGAAGAATCAAAAATTTCATTTTTTTTTTCATTTTTTAATTTTAATTTTTTAATTTTTTTAAATGAAAAGATGAAAAATAAAAATGATGAGAAAATGTGAATTTAAATTCCTAACTAAATGAAATAAACATAATGAAATAAAAATAAAAAATGTTGAAAATAAATAACATAAACAAACCTGAAAAATTTACGGGTTCCCCCGAATGTGCTTCTTTAAAGTCTTTAGCTGGACATGTTTCATTACTTACCCGATCAAAAATAGGTTGGGAGTACCAACTATATTTCTTTCACTCGCTCGACTGAAAATTTTTCATAATATGGCTTCAGACGATGTCCATTAACTTTAAATACCTTAGAGGTATCTAAACTCTGAATTTCTACCGCACCATGAGAAAAAACATTAGTAACAATAAACGGTCTAAGCCAACGAGATCGTAATTTTCCTGGAAATAACTTAAGCTTCGAACAATAAAGAAGAACTTTTTGTCTGATTGAAAAATGTTTCCTAGAAATCATTTTATCATGAAAAGCTTTAGTTTTTTCCTTATAAATTTTCACATTTTCATACACCTCATTATAAATCTCCTCTAATTCTTGCAATTGCAATTTTCCTATTGGTACTAACCTCCACCTGATCCATATTCAACTACTTCATAGCCCAATAAGCTCTATGCTCTATTTCCATAGGTAAATGACAAGGCTTACCAAAAACTAACCTGAATGGCGGCATACCTATAGGAGTTTTGTACACAATTTGGTATGCCTAGAAAGCATTGTCCAATCGTAAACTCCAATACTTTTAGTTCAGATTCACCACTTTCTCTAGCATCGATTTGATCTCTATATTGGACACCTCAGCTTACACACTTGTCTGCGGATCGTAGGTAGTAGAAAGTTGGCGTGTGATACCACATCTTTTCATCAAAGCTTCAAAAATCTTGTTGTAGAAGTGGGCTTGTTGCATAAATGGGTTCCTTAGTCGCTAATGATAGCTCGAGGCATTCCAAACCTGGCAAAAATATTAGATTTAACAAAATCTATAACAATTTTAGCATCGTCAGATATAGTAGTCTTAGCTTCAACCCATTTTGAAACGTAATTCACAGCCAACAAAATGTAGTTCTTACCAAAGTAGGAAGGAAAAGGACTCATAAAGTCTATTCCCCAAACATAAAAAATATCACATACTAGAATGTTCATAAGTGGCATTAAATTCTTTGATCCCAAATCACCTGTTCTTTGACAACAATTACAAGACTTGCAATACATGTAATAGTCATAAAATAACTTAGGCCAAAATAGTCCACATCTTAAAATTTTTCGAGCAGTTGTTTTGGGAACAAAGTGTCCCCCACACACAGATGAATGACAAAAATGTAAAATAGATGGAATTTCATCATCTGTGACACATCTCCTAACAATCTGATCAGGACAAAATTTTCAAAGATAAGGCTCATCCCAAATGTAATATTTAGCATCTCGCTTGATTTTATCTCTCTCAGCTCTAGATAAATCACTAGGTAAAGACTTAGTTACTAAAAAGTTTATTATGTTCGCATACCATGGAATTACCTGTTGAATTGTGAAGAGATTCTCATCTAAAAATTTGTCGTGAAGAGCATCAGATGTTGTACTCGGCGTGATCTTGCTCAAGTGGTCAGTCACCAAATTTTTAGCTCCTTTCTTATCGTGAATTTCCAAATCGAATTCTTGAAGAAGTAGAATCCATCGAATTAATCTCGATTTGGCTTCTTTCTTGCTTACCAAATACTTCAGAGCTGCATGGTATGAATAGATGATCACCTGTGTCCCTAACAGGTATGATCGAAACTTCTCCAATCCAAAGATGATCGTTAAAAACTCCTTCTCTGTCGTAGAATAATTTTTCTGGGCATCATTAAGTGTCATAGAGGCATAATAAATAACATGAGGTACCTTGTCCATTTTTTGTCCCAGCACGATACCAACTGCATAATCCAAAGCATCGTGCATCAACTCAAAAGGCATGTCCTATTGTGATGACTAAATAATCGACACTATAGTGAGTTGCTCCTTGAGTTCATCAAACGCACTTTTGCATGGCTCATTGAAATCAAATTTCACGTTTTTTGGAACAATCTACACATGGGTTGCACTATTTTAGAGAAGTCCTTGGTAAATTATCGATAAAATCCTACGTGACTAAGAAAAGAACGAACTTCGTGCACAGTCACGGGGTAAGATAAAGATCGAATAACATCTATCTTAGCCTGATAGACTTCAATTCCTTTCGAAGAAACAGTATGGCTCAAAATAATGCCTTGATCAACCATGAAATGACACTTTTCATAATTTAAAATCAAATTAGTTTCAATGCAAAATTTTAACACTTTTCAAGGTTTACAATGCATGTTTCAAAAGACTCCCCATAGACCGTGAAATCATCCATAAAAATTTTCATGCAATTTTTCACAAGAATGGAGAAAATACTTACTATACACCGTTGACATGTCATGGGTGCATTGCTAAATCCAAATGGCATTCTTCAGTAAGCAAAGGTGCCAAATGGACATGTAAAGGTTGTTTTCTCCTGATCCTTAGGTGCTACCAAAATCAGGTGATATTCTGAATAGCCATCTAAACAACAGTAGTGAGATTTACTTGCAAGTCTTTCAAGCATTTGATCAATAAATGGAAGAAAAAAATGATCTTTTCTAGTAACTGAGTTAAGCTTCCTATGATCTATGTATACCCTCCAACCATTTTGAACATGAGTCGGTATTAACTCACCATCGCTATTTTCAATCATAGTCACATTAGTTTTCTTTGGAACTATCTGGACCGGACTTACCCAATTACTATCTGAAATTGAATAAATGATGCCAGTGTTAAGAAGCTTCAAAATCTCTTTCTTAACCACTTCCATCATGGTGGGTTTAGACGACGTTGTGGTTGCCTCACCTCTTTTGCTTCATCTTCCATCAAAATTCGATGCATGCAGATAGTAGGGGTAATACCTTTCAAATCAGCCACTGTTTAACTAAAAGCTTCTTTATTCTCCTTTAATACATTAACCAGCTGGCTTTCCCACACATCCTAAAGTTGATTAGAAATAATAAGAGGCAATGTGTCTTTCTCACCTAAAAAGATGTACTTCAAATGACTAGGTAGGCTCTTCGATTCCAACGTTGGTGGGTTGATTAACGAAGGAAGCAACTTGTCCACCATTTTGGATGTTTCCATGGATGTGATCTACTGGAGAAAAGGTTCGGTGATCTCTATGCATAATGACGTCTCCATTGGTTCACTAGCTAATGTTGTTTTCTCCCTTCCTTACTAATGTAATTCATTTTCTTCTTCAAGAATTATTCCAAGCCCATCTTTGTCTTCCAAAATCCAATTGTCCTGCACCCATGTATCAATAAAATCTACAGAAACAATAGGTTGTTCATCATCTGGAATTTTCATGGTATTATAAATATTAAACTTAATTAATTCACCATCAAATTCCATAGTTAAAGATCCATCATGAACATCTATTTTAATTCTAGTCGTTTTCAAAAATGGCCTTTCGAATAAAATCGGAGTGGAAGAAGATGCGTCATCAGTGCCCATCTGCAAGATATAAAAATCAGCCAAAAAAAGCATATTCCCTATTATATGTGTTTAATTGTAAATATATTTAATCATTTGCACTTAGCGATTATTGACATGAAAATGCTTAAGATTCTCATTTTAATTCATATATGATTTTAAGGATAATTTGGGAGCAAAGAAATTAAAGTGAGTCTGAAGCATTACATTTGGGTCATTTTCCAAATATTTATTTTTGCTTGTCTTCATAGAGGAAGAGGAAAAAAAAGGAAAAGGTAAGAAAAGTGGCCAACCTTGGAAGCCAATAGCTCAAAAATGAACAAAGCAGTTGTGTTAAACGTAGTGTAGTGTAGAAAACGTTGCACTGTGTGCAGTAAACACTACGTACAACGCAGTACGTTGAACTTTTTATTAAAAAATGCAGAGAGCTGAAGAAAAAAAGGGGGGCATAAGGTTTAATTGAGAGGGATGTTTATTCTTCCCATCAATTATAGTGAAGGCTTGGCTGTAGCGCAGCTGCGGCATGATGGGCGTGAAGAGTGCAGCGTAGGAGAGGAGAGCTAGTGTGAGGGTTTGTTTTTAACGAAGACAATTGTGTAAAATGCAGACGAGGATCATGTTTTAGGAGTGTAGCTATGGACGTTGTGCATGAAATGAACAGTGAAAAACTCCAATATTAAATGGTCAAATTAGCTATAATGGAGGCGACAGTGGATAGTAAGAAGCTTGGGCAGTGAAGTGAAACCAAAGGGCTTTTGGCTAGGGATTGGAACGAGGGTTGAAGTATTTTTCTGGGAAAGAACCAAGAAGGGCTAAGCATCCCAACACGGGTTTGGAGGTGACATTGACGCTGACGACTCGGGTTAAGTATTTTTTATTTTGTTGTTTCTTTTTCTCATTAGGAATTGATTGTGTTATCCTATACTAATTGATTTGGGTATTGTGCATGGATAATTGAACTTTCTTTATTATTTGGTTATTTGTGTATAAACCCATTGGGTATTATGAATTGATGATTTTAATGCATTCATTGAATCATTAATTGGAAACTCATTGCTAGAATTTTGATATAAGCTGTAATTATTATGCTAAAATTCATGTGTAGTGACTAATGATTCGTAATCATTAGGGATAACATGACCTAAGTTAAATGACGCATTGTATGTGATTGTTGCCCTGATTAATTGGTTTTCCTAATTCATAATGCTACTGCCTAATTAAATCTAGAGATCGTATCTTAGGTTGTTCGGTGGTTAGGATTAATTAACGATTGTATCTTGATTAAACAAAACCTAAAGGAAAACTCGGGTTAATTATTAACCTACGATTAATAGTTGGTAGGAGAGGTTAAAGAATCACAAATTAATAAAATATGTTTAGTCAGGGTGTAGGCTGAGATTGAACTAAATAACTGGGTCCCTACCAAATTCCCCACTTTTATTATTTTTTACATGTTTTCTTTAATTTGTTTTTATTAGTTAGTTTCATTTTATTTTGTTCTTTCAAAAGCAAAATCCACCCCTCCCCCGTTAAATTGGTTACTTTAATTTCATAAAGTTTACATGCACTCTCTGTAGGATCGACCTAGACTTGCCACTGCTTTAGTAGTAATTTATTTATTTTATTTTGAATAGCATTACGACACGCGGTCAAATTTTGATTTCCCCCACACTTAACTTTTTTCCATGCTCGAGCGAAACATTCTACTAGACCCTGTTTTCGAAGCGCAATATTCGGAGTCATGAGAACATGAGCCTATTAACCTGTAGGGTTATTTTAAAGAATCCTCATTTTCCATCATATCACAAGAGTGGTGTGCCCACACCAGTCAATCACCAAAATCACAATTTGACTTCTTCAAACAAATTGTAGCTCTTAGTCCATAGTTTATTTTGAAGTAAGAACCATGTCAATCGGAGCTCCATAGATGAAGGTATGCTTAAGAAACCAAAGTATGTTCATAGCACAATCATGCTCTCCTAACCGACCCCTCACTTCCTTTTCATCCATCTTTTTCAAATGAACCCTAAAGGCTAACAATTTTTGTGGAGATATAGAAAACTGTGTGACGAATCTATTGCTTTAAGAATCACTTCATTTGGAGATTGAGTGATGAAGTTATGTCAAAAAGAATCAAACATGATCTTGTTCTCAATCATATTATACCTATCTTGGGACAATCGACATAAATTTCACTAGAGATGTCATATTGAGTTCATTCTTAGACGGTTTTAAAGAGGACTTCTAGATATACAACTTTTGTAAAGACTCCAAAGGGAAAAATTTTCATTTAGAAGGCCAAAATATGGGCTGTATGAAACTACACAGACAGACCTGTAACCTTCGGGTGTAACAATTTTTCTGCATCAGGAATACATGGCCAGTATGAATATACACGGCCTGATCGTGTAACCTTCGGGTGTAACAAAAATTTTCACTCTTCAAGACCCTTCTAATGGATTCTAACCCATTCTAACATCCCTTTTACTTATGATCTTCCCAAATCGAATGATTCTAGTGCGATATCACTTCATATACTCTAGTCATTCGATATAAACATCCTATGCAACATTACCGACTTATAATGATCATATCTCTCAACAATGATATCCAAAAATTGCATACTTTATATCATTGGAAAGCTAGAAAAAATAAGTTACAACTTCCATGAAGAGAACTTTGTCAAATTCATCGTAGATTGTTGTAGTTTTTCTCCTAAAGTTAGAGCATAATTCCTACCCCTATGAAAACTTGAAATTTGCTATATAAAGACTTGAAAAATCATAAGCAAACATAATGTATATTCATTTCATTAACATCAAAAGATAAAGTTTTACAATGCTTTAGTGGGCATTTCGAGCCACCTTACATCATAATCCAAAAATACAAACTTTATAAGAACAATAATTTTTCAAAATGCGAATAAAGCCTTGTTTTATATGATCTAACTTCAAAAAAAAGAAAATTTACAAATTAAAGTAGTGCCTTGACTCTGATCTCGATATCTTGCTTATCGCTTGTAGATGGGAAGGAATGGGGGGTGAGTTTAAAGTTCATCGGTAATAGTTTTATAATCAGTAACAAGCAAAAACCATTGAAAACCCTCATGATCATAGCAAATTCTCATGAAAATCCATAAAGCATATATTTCTCAAATTTTGAACTTGTCAAACCAATTCACAACTCACATAAGTCAAACAATCATCAAACTTGTCAACACATATAAATACATAAGTACATCATAATGGTTTGGGCAGATCTATAAACATGACAAACTACACAATTTCATGTAAGGGTCCTGTGTAGTCGTAAACTTGAGGGAGTCCATGAAGGAGCTCCGTGCCACTAGCGGGTAGGTGGGAGAAGCCTTTAACTTGGTCAACGTGCACGTGACATTTTTGAATGGACCACATAACATGTAATTTGTGAACTGAAAATAGTTTGTCCAATTGGCATATTTTTGGAAACTTAATTTTATATACTTGCTATTCTTTCAAAAATCATTTCCATCATCATTTCACAATTCCACAACCAAAATTCTATACCAAGCATAATAAACCTTTCTCAAATCGTTCAAAAGCAACAAATACCATAATTATGAAACAATTAGCAATCATTCCCATATCAACTCAAAATTCATTAAAAAAATTCACATACAAAAAAAACATATGGCACATTCTTAAGCATTTAAGAACAATAAATGCACCTTTATAACGTATTTGGAAAATCATTTAATTCCATTTATTTGAAGAACATTTATGGCTTATTAACTCAATTATAAAAATGTAACCTACCTTAGTTTCCTTGCTTGAAAATTTGCTTAAGGATGTCTCTCCTCTTGCTCCTCTTGCCTCCCTTGCCTCCCTTCAACATTAGAAAAAATCCCCATTCAAAATGAACTCCAATTGGAAAACCCAAAGAAACCTATACATGAAATTGATCCTAGAATACTACCCATGCATTTCCTAAGCTCTTTGAACCAAACCCTTCCAAAAATCCAAAAGATTAAACATACACTTACCTTGAATCTTCACCAAATAATGAGTTTCTTGGCTCTAATGGAAGCTCTAATATTTCTCTTTCTTTTTCCCTTCTTGAACACCTTGAAAATCACTCTTTAGAACTAAGAAAAATTGAAACCAAGTTGACCTCCCTTCTTTTCTCTTCTTTCTCTCTTTTACGTGCTTCTCTCTTCTCTCTTTTCTCAATTGCATTTTTGGTTTCTTCCAAATGCAAGACAACATTTTTTCTCCCCTTTTATACCCTTAATGAATCTAAAATGTCCAATTTACCCATCCTTCAATGCCTTAAGACTTTACAACTTAAGTGATCTTCCAACAATGTCTCTCATGCAATCTTACCAACCTAACACTTTAATTCAGTTAACCTATGTCATATAATATCACTCACATTAACATCCTAATTAACTCCAAGATAAATTAATCTATCAAGACCTCAAAATTAATTTAAATCATGCTTATCTATCAAAAAACAAATTTTGGGGGCCAATACATTCAAATTAAGCTCAAAGACCCGAAACATTTACTCAATTCCCATATGTTCCAAGAATATATAATCAAAAGCAAAAATGAATGACTTTCAAAAATCATAGCAAGAGATCAACATTCCAAGCATTTACTCATGATCAATCAACATTCATCATCTTTCAAAACTGAGCAATCTAATGGTAGACTCAGAAAATGTGTTTAACTAAAATATATCCTTAGGTACACTCAACACAATTCATGGTCATGACAATCCATAACTTTGAATATCATTTCATTTCTCCACCACTAATATTCACATGTAAAATCATGAATCAAAGGACTTTTCAAGGTTGTAATGTGGGCAAAGGTGGGGTGAGATATATTTGGGCCAAGTAGCATGAAAGTCATCAAAGCTAGTGAACACAAAGCAATACTCATCAAAAACTGGGTACTGTCAGTTATGACGAATGCAACATTTACATTTCACAACCCCATTAAGCTCTCATACACAAACCACATGAAGCCTATACTAATTCGAAGGAATCACTTATACAGTTTATGCCAATGAAATCACAATAGTGAATCTTCCAATCTAACCTCTACCTCATATTCAACATACTCAAATAACACATCCATTACAACTCCAGGAAGATGCATAATCTGTAAACAACTTTTCAACACATATGCCATTCATCCTTGATACATTTATTTTAAACAATTTTTTCTTTTTCTTTCTTTTCTATTTTTTCCTTTCTTTCTTTTCCTTATAAAAATTAAAATAAACTACATCAACATGGGAATTTCAATGATAAGACATAAAATAACA
>JANVCQ010000003.1:2577694-2588843 GCA_025531925.1 Erythroxylum plowmanianum | reverse complement strand
CATACTACATTTTCAAAATCAACACCAATACTACATCCTAAACACCTATAGGCATTTTGTCAAATACTTGGTGTGCAAAAATTTTTTCATCCCTAATTCATCAAACTTTCCCACATTTTTTTCTTTAATCTACAACAAACACAAACTCATTCATTCACATTTACTAATTAACAATTTAAATCAAACAACAAATTAATATTAACCTAAACTAATAGTCCACCGATTGTAGAGGAAGGAGAGGAACAAACCAGCTTACCTTCGGATGGAACCACCGGAGCAGGGGACGTCACCGACGAGGATGACTAGAGCAGACGCACGGTAGCAACCGTGGCAATGGGAGGATGAGGCGTCGGAGAAGGAGAGGAGGAGAAGTAACGCGCGAAATGGGAGAAGAAGGTTTGCTCAAGGGATTAAAACGTTAACCAAAACGACGTTGTTTTGGTTAACTTCAAAACTACGTCGTTTTGGTAAGTTTTTTAAAGCTAAAAGACGACATTCACCGACGGAATAAACGCCACCGGTAAATGACTACTTCCCGTCTTCTTTTTCCGACGTCACCTTCACTCCGTCGGTATTTACAGATGGAATTAGCTCTGTCTGTAAATTTTCGTCCCTATTTCTATCACTTTCTTGTAGTGAACGCTTCAGGTAGTGTTTTAAATTTATAAAATAGCCCATAAAATTTTTAAAATTTGTAAAATAGTTCATTGGCATATTGTACAATTGTACTGTATACTTCATTAGTTTATTGTTTACATCAACTATGTTTTCAAAAATCATAATAATAAATAATAATCACAATTAATATGAAATAACAATAATTTTTAAATATTTCAAATATAAATAATAACCACAATTAATTAAAAAAGACAATCATAATTATACAAATATAAAATTAAGAATAATATAAAGTATTTAAAATATTACAATAATACAATTTCATCATTTTAATAAAAAATATTACGACAAAAGATTCAAAATATCTAATAAAAAGAATAATAAAAATCCTTAAACAATTTACAAAAAGAGTTCATGACGAAGAAACAATCAAGTAGAAGTTAAATCTGAAACAAAAATATTACAGTTACATTACATATATAGAATTTAACATAAACATCAAATTCAAGTAAAATTAAAAGAAGAAGAAAAACAAAAACCTGGAACGAAATTCAATCGTTAACGGGAGTATACTAGCTATAACTGCATTGACCCCAGTGATCATTTGATACAAAATTTTCATCATTATTATTCAAATTTAATGCATCAAATGACATGTCAATACTTTCTCATGCAAGATTATCTTCTAAATCTAAATCATTCACATCAACCAAATTCGATTCTTCAGAAACCCAATCCGCCAAATGATCAATATTAGCAATAGAAATTGGATTAGTTGAACTACTTGTGCTATTAAAACTCCTAGTAAATAATTAAATTTAATTATTAGAAAATTATAAGAAATTATATCGAAATTAATAATGACAATAACGAAAATAACATACCTTTCACGAAACTTTAAATTGTAACGAACAAAAACCAAGTCATTCAACCTCTCATGCTCTAATCTATTCCTTTTCTTTGAGTTAATAAATTCAAATGTGTTCCAATTTTTTTCACAACATGTTGCACTCACGCATTAACTTAAAATTTAAATTACAAACCTTTTCAATTTTGGAACACCATTTCTAAATTGATCTCACCAATAAACTGTAAGTTATAAGATAATAAAAGTAGTATTATAAACAAGATAAAATGATAATTAATTTTTAACAAATAAGAAAAGGGAAATAACTAATACCTGGAGAAAGGTTTCCTCTTTGTCGAATAGCAATCGACATTCCAAAATTTCCATAAGACAACTTGTAAAGCTCCATTTGTGAGCTTAAAAAATCTTACATCACGTCAATGCTAACAATTGTTGTAATAGTTAAAAGCATTCCTCTTTTAACTTCAGCTTGTTTTGTAAGATCCTGTATAAAATACACACTAGGATTCAAAAATGCCTCAGTTGCAAACAATGGAGAAGAAAGTTGTCTTTCCCTTCTCTCATTAATGATTGAAAGATATGTTGTGTATTAAAAAGGCCTATGTTTTTCAGATTGGCCTTGATTGCTTCCGTTGCTCTCTCCATCGCAACAAACAAATAACTCATTGTTGGCTTTTCTTCACTATCGGTCAAGCCAAGCATCCTCACCAAAGGCTCACAAACTCTGATAATAAATTGACATTGAGACTAAAATTTTCTATTTTTCAGTATAATATTACAAACCTCTACTTCAACATTAGACCTAACATGTTAAGATGTAATTCATTTATCACTTGTAAACATTTGTTTTAACTCTTTCTTCATCGAAACAAAAGACTGAAGTGATAAAAAATTTGTGGCAAATCTTATCACAATAGAACGACACAAATTTCTACCATTGGTAAATTCCTTTCTTATCAAATTCAATACTCATGCACAATTATAAATGAACTTTGTCACCTTTTTAGCTTTCTGCATAGTCTCATCAATAACAAGAAAATACCTAGGATCCCCTATATTCTCCAACATTAGGTCAATGCAATGTGCAACATGAGGAGTCCAGAAAATTAAATTATACGTATTCTGCAACCTTTTTCCTACTGCTTTATAAGCAGAATCATTGTCAATAATAAATTGAACAATATTTTTCAGCCCTACTTAATTCACAACTTCATCAAATATCCCAAACAAAGTCTCAGGATTTCTAATAAGGTCAGATGCATTAGTGGATTTCAAAAACATAGAGCCATTTAAAGAATAAACTAAAAAATTTATAATAGGCTCTTGCCTCCTATTTGTCCAACCATTACACATGATTGAACATCTATAAATACCCCAATTCACTCTTCTTTTAGCTAAATAATTTCTAATTTCAGAAATAACATAACTCAAAAGTTTATCTCATAAGTCATCAATGGAAGGACCTTTGTATCCTGGACCATAAGAGGCTATTGCATCCATCATAGGTTAATAATAATAAGATTGAGAAATATTGAATGACAAACTTGAATCATACCACCATCTAACTACTGCCATATCGACATTATGAGCCGCATCTCTTGATTGCATTGCGTTATAAATTGAAGGTTAGGCTCCAGGAGTTGTTTATAGTACAAAGAAACTAGTCACCTGCCTTCTTCTCTTCCTCACATCAAATTCTTCTTTTAAGCCTGAGGTAGAACACTACTAGTACCACTACCACTACTACTTCCACCTTCAACATTTTCAAAATTACCACGGAAACTAGAAACAAACTTCCACTACCAATTTCAAAATTCAATCTTTCCTTTCTATCTCTCTCATATTGATATTCATCAAGCAATGTTTTCATTTGCCACTTCACATCATAACTTACTTTTTTATAAGGTTCCATATCTCCTTTATCCCCAGCTAAATGTTTTTTTCGTCGGGTAATTTTTTCACCTTTCAAATGCTTGTTACAAAACAAGCAAATAGTATGGTTCTTCATACATGGAATCAATGCAGGATGAGTCCAAACTGGATCATTGTATCTTCCTGAAGAGGGTTGATCAGGAGTACTTAAACTTTCTTCTATTTATCTGTACACATAAAAATAAATAACACATAATTTAAGTACACAATATGCATATCCATCTTATATAATATAACTCATTCTGTATAATTACATTAAATACAATTCAATTTCATGGAACACAATTCACTATAAGTCAAAAGCTAACAATTCAAAACATTCAACATATATAATAACATAAAACATACATCAACAATTTCCATTTCCAACAATCACAAAAACATTTATAATTCAATTTTCATTTCCAACAATTTTCAATTCCAACAATCACAAAACATTCATAATTTCATTTCCATTTCCAACAATTTTAAATTCTAACAATCACAAAACATGCATCAACAATTTCGATTTTTAACAATTTCCAATTCCAACATTCACAAAACATTCATAATTCTATTTCAATTTTTAACAATTTTCAATTTCAACAATCACAAAACATTCATAATTCTATTTCCAATTCCAACCATCACAAAACATTCATAATTACATTTTTATTTCCAACAATTTTCAATTCTAACAATCACAAAATATTCATAATTTCATTTTCATTTACGACAATTTCCAATTTCAACAATCACAAAATATTCATAATTCTATTTCCATTTCCAACAATTTTCAATTCCAACAATCACAAAATATTCACAATTCCATTTGCAACAATTTTCAATTCAAACAATCATAACACATTCATAATTTTATTTGCATTTCTAACAATTTCTAATAATTTCCAATTTCAATAATCGCAAAACATTCATAATTTCATTTCTATTTTTAACAATTTCTAACAATTTTCAATTTCAACAATCACAAAATATTCATAATTTTATTACCATTTTCAACAATTTTCAATTCCAACAATCATAAAATATTCATAATTCTATTTTCATTTCTAACAATTTTCAACAATTTCCAATTCCAATAATCACAAAACATTCATAATTCTATTTTCATTTCTAACAATTTTCAATATCAAAATTAAATTAATAAAGTTAAATAAAAACATAAAGAAATAGATCAATACTAGTTTCTCAATAATTCATGTTTAAACATAAAACCATAACTATAAACTATTTTATGTAATTATATAATTCAAAAATCAACTCACATCTATAACTTATTTTGTATAATTATATAATTTAATCATCAATTCACAAGTCACAACTATAATTCATTTTGTGTTATTATATATTCAACTATAAACTCATATCTATAATTTAATTTTATAATCACGTAATTCAATTATAAAATTATACATATATCTTATTTTGTATAATTACATAATTTAATATAAACTCACGTCATAACAAATTTCATCTTCTTTTCTTACCTGTGGATTCTATAACTTATTTTGTATAATTATGTGATACAATCATACAACTATAAACTCTTAACTATAATTTAATATGTATGACTATTGATTAGTTTATTAAATAATCCAATCATAGATATAAACTCACAACCATAATTCAATTTGTACAATTACTAATCATATAATTCAACCATAAATTAATTAATCTATTTTGATATTAAAAAATTCAATTTATAATATATAATCCAATTGATAATAAAGATTAACTTTTCATTCAAATTTTAATATATCTGAATCTCAAATTTCAAATAAGAACAACCTCAAATTCATAATTCAATTTCAAATTTTAGACAACAAACCATTCAACTTATCATGTAAAAAGGGGTTTTCATTATATTTTAATTTTGTGCCTTAAATTGCAACGTTTTCTCAACTAATCCATTCAACTTCCAACGTAAACAGGTTTCATTATGTTCTAATTTATGTCCTTAAATCGCTTAAACTTAAAGCAATCATTCCCATTCATTTTTATGATAAATTGCAACTTACTCTCAACCAAACCTTGAACAACCAAACTAAACAACTCATTCATTATTCATCACCATGATATACAACAATTTCCTTGAAATTCAAATCACAAATGACAAAAGTCATAAAGCACAACAATTCAATTCCAACATTCCAACCAATTTAGATACACTCATACTGTCATACACCCACACATAAAACATTAATAATCACAAAACTAACACCGCAGATCCATCATCCAACCAATACAGTAATCCATCATCCAATAAACAATTCCAATCCAAACAATTCCATTCTAATAAAAATTAC
Source organism: Erythroxylum plowmanianum (assembly GCA_025531925.1). Classification (NCBI taxonomy): domain Eukaryota; kingdom Viridiplantae; phylum Streptophyta; class Magnoliopsida; order Malpighiales; family Erythroxylaceae; genus Erythroxylum; species Erythroxylum plowmanianum. The sequence goes on along the minus strand of JANVCQ010000003.1, from coordinate 2,583,119 downwards.
AATCAAGCATGAAAAATTTGACAAAAGAAAAAAAACACACCCTAAAACAAATGAGTTGCTTCGAGTCTTTGCCTCTCCGGGTTGTTGATTCGGGTTGGTGACGGGTGGTACAGTGGGGTTGTGTAGCGGTATGCTCGAGCTGCGATGGTGATGACGTGGTGCGGTGTAGCAGACGATGACATCTTCAGGTCCTCGTGGAGGAATCGAGGAAGGTTCAAGACAGTGGTGTCTTCAACAGACGCCAAGGGAGAAGCTGAGATCTGAGGAGGATGAGGGAAGGAGGAGAGAAAGAGAGACAGAGATCGGGGATAGGGAGAGCATGAGACGGTGAGAGTGAGTGAGAGGCGAGAGTCGAGAGTGAGAGGCGCAGAGTCGGGGGGTGATTTTAGGGTAAAAACTTTTGAAAGTTGCAATTTGTTCCTTGTCATTTCAAAAAGTTATGGTATCAGCCAGTATGTCCCATTACCAATCTTGTGTTTAATATAAGGATAAACTAAGTCATACAGCTTTATCTTCTTAAAAAGAATCCATGAGAACTCCCTAGTACAAGAAGCCTGCCAAAAATTCACATTTTTTAGGTGAAAGTCATGTATCCACTTACCCTAGAGTGCATTATAACTCCCATAGCCTTTTGCACGTTAGGAATTTTTGCATAGTATAAATATAAATGATCCCGAGGCCTCCAAGTTTCTTTAGAATGGTAACTTTACTCTATTTTATCTTTACATTCTTTGAGTTTTCAGATATGTCAGACCATAGGAATCCTTTCAAGATTCTGTCAACCTCTTTAAGGACTTTCCTAGGCAAGGCAATGTGAGCAGTCCAATACATATGTAAACTGCTTAATATAGAGATAATAAGGGTTATCCTAGCAGCATATGAAAAAAACATGTTTTGTTGAGCATTCACTCTTGCCTTTATTCCTTCTATAGAAGGTAGACAATCATTTAACTTTGGTTTGGAAGAAGTGATTGGGACTATCAAATAACAAAAAGGAGCATAAAGAACATTTAGCCCAACTATTCTCTACACTTCAATAATATTTCTCGTATCAACAGAGACATAAAGACAACTCTTCTCAGAGTTACGCTTTAAGCCTAACCATTTAGTAAATAATTCCAAAGTATGCATCATAATGATAATAGAGTAAGGATCGGTTCCACAGAGGATCAGAAGATCATTAACATGCATAAGGTAACTGAGATTGAGAGCATTATATTTGTAGTGAAATTGAAAGTTCCTATTATAAGAGATCAACTTACTTGTCAATTGAGAAAATCCTTCCATCACAAGAGTGAAAAATAAGGAGACAAAGGATCTCCTTGACGAATGCCTTTAGCAATCTTAAAAGACTTGGTAGGAATGCCATTCACCATAATACTCAGAGATGGAGTTTGAATGTATGTCAAGATCCAATTAATAAATCTAATAAATCTAGATGGCAGTTGTAGAGTTTCAAGACAAACTCGATCAAATCTGCAACTAACAATGTCAAAAGCTTTGAAAAATTAACTTTAATTAAACAACTTTTGAGATTCTTGCCTGAATTGTATTCCTTCAATAGTTCTTGAAGAAGAAGGATATTATCCCCAAACAGTAAAAACCTACACTACACAGAATGTACAACAATTACAAATCAAAAATCAGATTAACCATAACAATCTGAGCTCTTGGCTAATGTTGTCTTGCTTCCCTTTGGCTATCACATTTTTTCTAATCAAATTGACAATTGCATCGGTAAGTTCATATTTGTAAATTCTCTTATTTCTCTCCCTCCATAAATAATAGATCACCATCTGGAAAGAAGTCTTGATGATAATTCTATCCCTCTGACCTAAGTTAGAATATCGAATAATAGAGTTCAATGTTTCATTCCAATTAAAAGAAAACCTTGGAAGTCTAATCATGTGCAAAATTATGCTACACATCGATTTGCTATATCCGCATTCAAAGAATAGATGATTTCTACTCTCATTTACTTGTGCAAGAGGTTTTTACCAAAATGAGCAGAAGAGTTTGGAAATCGTGTCAGCCATACTGAATTAAGTAGAGAATGATCCAGATTCTTCCGAATAAGGAGGCTACCATGCTGATTATTAGTCCACGTAAGCATTCTTTTAGTATATTTGAGATCCAGTAAGTCCATCATTGTTAAAAAAAATTAGACAATTCTTTGATCATCAGACTGAACTGCCTTCCTCCCTCCATTTCAGTTGAATTAAGAGAGCACCTATAATCTCCCACCAAAAGCTAAGGGTTAGAAATTTGAGCTGAATATTTCTAAGCCCATCTAGAGTTTATTTATTTGAAAGTCAAAATTTGAAGCATAAACAAGGGACAACTCAAAGACTGAACTTGTACCTCTTAGCTGACATTGAAGATGAATAAAATGATCTGTATTTTCCATAGCCTAAACTCTAATCATTTTCTTGTTATATAGACAGATAATTCTATGATTATAGTGCGCATTATGGTTGGAGATGATCTCCCAATTTGCACCCAAAAACTTGAAATTGGTGAGGGAGAGGGGGTCTTTTATTTTAGTTTCAAGAAGACCTATTAAGCAAGGCTTCTTATCCCTCACCATCTTTTTCACCAGTGACTTTTAAGAGGGTCGTTTGGCCCCCCAAGGTTCCACACTAGGACTGGCATATATGGGGGAAGCCCCCTAATACTTGGGATTTTGCTTTCTCTTCCTTGCTGATTTTCTTTTAGTTGTTTTAGACTGCACACGAAAGTCATCAGGAACATCCGAGAAATTAGCATCAATTGTCGGGTAGTAGCTTTCAGCTTCAACATTTTCCAAACATCCAGACAAAGAAAAGCCCTGTACAACATTATCAGATGAATTAGTGTTCACCTCAATGCCATCTGTTGTTTTAGCCAGAGCTATATATCTAAAGAGGTCCTAAAATTTGAGAATAAGTTTCACCAGTACCCACACATAACACATTGTCGGCTCTGGAATTTCTAACATCTGATTATACTACTTTCTCAAGCTGAACCAGAGAGTTATTATCTACTGCATTCTCAGTTATCCCAGCCTCATTTAATACAGTTTCTAGTTTGTTACTATCTAACTTGCAAGCCTCCGTCAACTATGAGATAATTTCAAATTTATCAAGCTAACTAATTCCTCACCATTATTTTTATCAGCAACTGTCAATTCCAATTCTTCTGTTGGAACCAAAGGATTATCAGCACTAGCAATGTCAGTAGCCCCCTCTCCACTTAGTTCAGGCTCTCCAGCATTAGCATGTTCCATGGGAGAGTTGGTATTAGCAGAAATCAATAGTTCATCATGCCAACTCGATTTAAAAACCTTGGCCGTAGGACTAGGAACCCATTTCTTAGCAGCATTACTAGACTTCCAGGGGTAGTTGATTTGTATATCAGCTCTCTCCATTTCACCAGCTTCACCTAGGCCCTGATTGGCTTGGAGGGTATTAGTTGTTTGACTAACAACTAATTATTTTGTTTAGTTATCAACTGTTAGGTGAGCTTATTCAACCTACCTAGCTGATTTTTTAAAAGCTTCTCATTTTTGGTGATTGGTTGACAAAACTTTGTTTGGTTAACGATTGTGTCCTTTATTCTTTTTAATAGTGGTGGAGGCTTTTAATTGCTAAAATGTAAAAAAGGAAAAAGAGTGTCACCCCTGTGACAACCACTATCATGCTTACGACACTTGCTACTTCTCAATTATAATTATTAAATGTAATTAATTCAAATATAATTAATTAATTAATTAAAATATATGATTTCCTGTTGATTTATTTTAATAATTTTTTGGTTATTATTATTATTATTAATATTGTTGTTATTGTTATTATTATTGTTTGTTTTAATTAGAGCTATAAGCATAATTTTTATAAATTTAAATATCTAAAATCTAATTTCTTATGAGATTTTAATTTATGCCTTCATAAGTCATTTTACACATATATAAATAGCTAATTTTATTAAACATTTTTAATAAACATCTTATATTATCCGCTGGACAAATCAGCTGATATAATTTGCTATCAGCTAATCGCTGATAGAATCAGCTAATAACTAATCCAATTCGCTGTTTACCAAATATGACCCTAACTGTAAGACAAGTAAACTATCTAGTAGAGAAGCAATATTCTTTGGGATCAATACACAATTTTACGTAGCAGATCCTCTCCATTGAGGTTGTTTGGGAGTTTATACATATGGGTTTCTCCAAGGAGCTTGCAAAGAAGCTCAGTCCCTCCACAGTCCAAAATTTCATTGGCCAGTTGTAAAAATTAACCCACATGGGGATAACATCAATTTGTCCCCTATCCAATTTCATTCCCGACCTCCACTTTTAGAAAATAGAGGCTGGTCTCCAAAATACCAAAGCCTCTGTTCCACAATTTCACTTAAGTTAGATTCATCAGAGAACTTGAACAATAGCGTACCATCTTCTCAAAGCATCACTTTTTCAAGCCCCTTCTTGCCCCATATTTGGCTTTTATAAGGTTTTACTTTACTTTTAGTTTAAAATGTGACATGTCATGCATGATTGGAACTGGGATATAATGCCTAATTTGTCAATTTGAATGGTAGCAACGAAACTAGATACCAAATAATTAAAAAAAAAAGGGGGTAAAGATAGAGATAAAAATAGATTAAATTCATGTCCCTTAAGATTCGAGGCTCAATTCCAAAAATTGAATTTAATCAAATTTTAATAAATAAATTTATATTTAAACTCGTTCAAATTGAACTACTTAGTTATAAAAGTTTTCTCCCTTGAAAGATAAATCTGTTTGTTACATTTAGAATGGTTGGGTTCGTTTCAGGGAGAGTTAATGTAAAAACAACTAGGCGAATAATCAGACTACTATGTTTGTGTCCATATACAAGCTTTCAGCTTTTGATAAAATCAAATCAATTCATTAAAAGTCTAGTCCAAGCCTTTATTTTTCAAGTTAGCCCATTAATTTCGAATAGAACCACTTAGGACTAATGTCATTATCACTATTTAAAATTATGCATAATAATAGGTTATAATAACGGGGGAGCAGATACTCAGGTGTGTAATTCGAATAGAAAAGATAACGCACTCTACACATTTCACTCCAAAGAAACGAAAAGTGTACAGTTGGTCTTGATATTAATCAAGTTTTCTCAACTATGCATTTTCCTGATAAGAGAACGTCAGTTATGAGCTTCTCTAAGTTCAAGGATGATGACCCTTTGGGACCAGTAGCTTCTTCTGCCAATCTTTTCCACTCCATCGCTTTGTTTTTCATTTCCTTCCCTTTCTCTCCTTCCATCAGCTCACTTACAAGCTTAGCCAAATCATCCCTCTTCACATCATTATCGATCTCCAAACCAATTCCCCATTCAGCGCAAGCATATCTACAGTTGGTAGGTTGATCGCCCAGGAACGGCCAACAAAGCATAGGCA
>JANVCQ010000003.1:2551658-2562309 GCA_025531925.1 Erythroxylum plowmanianum | reverse complement strand
ACCACCAACTACCATATCAGGCCTTATTATCCACAGAAATGGGTGGTTGCTTTTGGCCAGTCCCATCCCGAATTCGACGAGTTGTTCGGTTGTCAACCAAGTTATGCTTCCAAAATTTACATAAAGTACCGAGTAAGGCTCCCTGGAGTCAAGCCATTGAAGACACTCGGGTTCTTCTTTCCATAGATTACATCCAATTGATCTCAGATCATTTTGCTGTATTTGATTGAGATGTATTTGCAGAGGGCCAATGAAATAAACAGCACGAAACATAGAGGATATAGTGTCCAAAAGTTCAGGTTCTAAAGCTTCAAAAGTGTGCAAAATGAGTGCTGCAGCATCGCGAGATTTTTTAGTTAGTTCTACTGCCATCCGAAAGCCGAGTTCGTCAGTACTTTTCGCTTGAGTTCCGGTAGTTGAAAAATCCTTTAAACGCATTTTTTTCATTCCTGGAATGAAATCTACGACTTGGTCCAAGTAGCCATTTTTCTGAAAGCTTTCATCTACTAAACAAAATAGTTGTTTAGATGAAAGACGTTACTTAAGTACATGGACAACGAAAACATTATGCCCCATGAAACTATGTAATTAAACAAAAAATGACTCTTTTCTTGCATATACCTTTCAAGGGTAGTAGACCCCTTTCTGCGAGTAGTCGGGTCTGATCCATGCCCATGAAGCCAGAGGCAGAGAGAGTAAAAAATATTGCAATAGGAAGTCCATGTTCTTCCGCTGCGGCAATAGTGAAGTTTGACATGAATCCATCAGAAACTATGCAAGTCACTGGTGGAACATTGGAAGACCTACTGTCATTGAGTTTTGAAATGAGATCACTAAACGGTGCAAGGTAGGCACCCTCCAATACGGACTCAGAGAGTTGCTCCATATGCGGCCAAACATTAGTGTCTGTCAAAGGAAGGCCATCTGGAATGAATTCAAAGCGGAAATCTGGCAAGCCATCCATAGAATCTGGACCTCTTGATTCAAGTATGCATCTATAGTTAATCTCAAAATGGACAAATGTTATGTGAAAACCTTTGTGGTGAAGTACCTTTGCTAGCTTAAGCATTGCTTTTATGTGGCTCTGAGCTGGTAGTGGGATGAAAACTGCATGAGGTTTATGTTGAGGTGCAGTAAATTCAGTACCCATCTCTGAACCTAGTTCTACACTTTTGTGTTTCACAATGTTTATATCTTATTTATAGCTATTGGAATTTGGTTTGTGCACGGAAGTTCTCGCTAAGGGTGGCGTCTTATACTTGTTTGTATATGGCAGGTAAGCTATTCATTTCCCTGTCAAGAGTACCTCCAATACCTTTGAATAATTATTTTCTATGTAAGGTAAGATATGATCGAGATATAGGATCAGCTTTATATTGTTGTTATCACCTATTAATTCTGTCGTGTATTGAGCAAACATATGACAATACGTAATAATTCTAACATTATGTGCGTAGAGTAAGTTATTTGGCAAGCCAGGAGACATCTCTACCGAGGAGTCGTTACAAGGAGTTGATAGTTATAATTTCAAAAGCCCTTGGGGGCTAGAATTTCATCGGTACTTTTTGCTGTGACGTTCAACGTAGGCATCTCTCGATAGAAGGCTGAATACAAGTAATTTGTTTGTAAATTGATCCTGTTTTTTTTTTTTTCCTCTCCCTGGAAAGAGACATAATAGGCAAGAAGGTAACTTGAGAACTCTTTTTTCTACTCTCCGGACATATTCTAAGGCTGAACAGAATTGCCAAGGTTTCAAATCATGGTCATTGCGTTGAATTCTTGGCAATTTTCATTAGTTAATTATTAGTGTGTATGGTTCATATATACGAACGTATAATCTTATAGGTGTTTTCTAAAATATGTTAGTTGAACACAATATATTTGTTAAGGTAGAAATTATTGTTTGCAGTTCATATATATGAATATACAATTTTGGAGGCATTTCTTAGAGTATCTTAGCCAAATGTGGTATATTTGACGAGGTGAAGATTATTGTGTATGGTTTATCTATATGAGTATGTGAAGAATCTGTTGACACACTCTAGGGATTATATTCTTGGTAAAGTAACTACAGCAAAATGGTTATCTTCTATTTCACGAAGGAGAAAGAGATGGTATATATACCATCAATGTCTGCTTATACAAAACGACAATAGCTATAACACAAAACGCAAAGCAACTAAAATCTATACAATGCATCAACATCCTGTACTATAGAAAAGAAGACAGTATACAATAAATATAAGTACTACAGAAATATTCTATAGCATCCCCTCAAGGTGGTGCTTGGTGCCAATCACACAAGTCCAACTTAGACAGCAAAAAAGAAAAAATTAGAGTTGACAAAGCCTTAGTAAACATTTCTGCCAATCGAAGCTTTGAAGAAATATATTGAGGAAGAACCAAGCCTTCTTTATACTTATCTCGAGCTAGATGACAATCAATTTCTAAATGCTTAGTCCTTTCATGAAAAATAGGATTAGCAGTAATACGAACAGCAACCAAATTGTCACACCATAAAAGAATGAGAAATGAAATAGACACCCGAAAATTAGGCAGCAAATAAGAAATTCACTGTAATTCACAAACCGTAGTGGAGAGACTACGATATTCAACCTCCACGGAAGATCGAGAAACAGTGAATTGTTCCTTATTCTTCTAAGAAATCATAGCATCACCCAAAAATATACAAAATCCTGTTAAGGATCATCGACTAAAAGGATATGCAGCCCAGTTTGCATTACAAAATGCTTGTAATGAACAAGAATTGTTATAAGGAAAGAACAAATCTGTAGATGGAGACTGCTGTAAATACTTGAGCACATGAATGGCGGCCATCCAATGCTACTTACTAGGAGCTTAAACAAATTGACTCAACTGTTGAGTCACATGTGTGATATCAGGTCGTGTAAAACCAAGATAAAGGAGACGCCCAACCATCCTCCGATATTTATCTGGATTCACCAATAAAGGAGAGCTAGCATCATCAAAACGATAGTTAAGAGATAAAGGAGTAGCTACCTCTTTTGAACAAGTCAACCCTGGATCCTTGAGAATATCCAACACATATTTTCTCTAATTCACTTACAAGCCAGTATTAGACCTAGCAAGTTCCAAACCAAGAAATTTTTTTGCAGATCTCATGTCTTTAATAGTAAACTGTTCATGTAAAAATCGTTTGACTTGCTGAATACAAGCCTCCATCGGACCTATGATCAACACATCATCAATATACACAACAAGTGCATTATAACCATTCCCTTCTGTTTTATTAAAAAAGACATAGATCATGAGCAGATTGCACAAAACCCTACTTACAAAGAGAAATAGTAAGCTCATGATTCCATTGTTGTGAGGTTTGCTTAAGATCACATAAAGACCTCCTTAAACGACACACTTAATTGGGACCAGGCTTGGTATACCCTTGAGGAGGTAACATGTACAACTCCTCATCAATATACCCATGCAAAAAATCATTATTTATGTTTAACTAATGTAAAGGCCATCCTTTGGGCAATAGCTATAAAAAGTCTCACAGTAACCCTTTTAGCTATTGGAGAAAAACAATCAGTGTAATCAACTCCCTCAATTTGATTATGGCCTTTTGCAACTAACCTAGACTTATATATATCAACAGTCCCATCAAGTTTGAGTTTTACTTTATAAACTCATTTAGAACCTATAGCCTTCTTACCCTTTGGTAAAACAGTAAGGTCCAAAGTGTGATTATTATCAAGGGCTATCAACTTAGCCTCCATGGCATTTAACCAATTCGAATTAGTTTGAACTTGCTCAAAAGAACTAGGTTCTTCAAAAGTAGACACATTTGCTAAAAAAGAATGATAAGCTGAGGTAATGTGTGAAGAGAGTATAAATGGATATGTGTGAGGAGTATGAGAAGAAATAGTCATTTTAGGAAAAACAAAATGAGCAATATTAGTAACAGATGCATGTAAAACAAAATCATTCAACCAATTAGGTCATTGGGTCACACGAGTACTCCTACAAATAGGAGTTGGACTCTGTGCAAGATTAGTGGAGCAAGGAGTATCAAAAGAGGATGGAACTAAAGAATTAAAAGAATCAACATTAAGAGTTTTAGTGGATGATGATTCTCGAGACACAACAGGTGTTAAGACATTTGGTTTAGGCAAAGGAACTATTTCTGGACTTGAAGAAATGGACTAAAAAGGAAATATATTTTCATAGAAAAAAAACTGATTTGAAAGCCCTAGGAGCAAATTTATCTTTATGAGGAAAGGTGTTAGAAGCAACATGGGCAACCAAAAGTCTTCAAAAAATGGCAATCAGGTTCCATTTGGAAAAGAACATAATAAGGAGACTTCTAGTTAAGAACATGAGTTGGAAGCCTATTTATGATATATGTAGCTGTTAAAATGGAATCTCCCCAAAACTATTTTAGTAAATGGGACTGAAACATAAGAGCTCTAACATTTTGTAACAAATGCCTGTGTTTTCGTTCAACAACTCCATTTTATTGTGTAGTGTAAGGAGAAGTTTTCTGATGTATAATTCCATAGCTGACAAATATTTCCTGATAACTATGACTCAAGAATTCTGTCCCATTGTCTGTTCCAATGACTTTGATTGTAGCAAGAAATCGATTTCTAACACGTTTAAGGAATTTGTCTAAAAAGGTAAAAGTCTGAATTTTGTGACTGAGTAAATAGGTCCAGGTTATTCTAGAAAAATCATCTACTATAGTAAAAATGTAGTAAAAAGGAAGTCTAGTTTGTTTTGAGAAATGGTATATGTCACACGATTGTTCAGAAAAAAGTCATATTATTGAAAAAATCTTGCAACTGTTCCATTACAATGAGGGATGGATGGCCCAATCTTTGGTGCCAAAAACCATTAACAATAGCATTATGACAATGTATTGCCTTATGGATACTATCATCTAAATGTGTGGTGTAAGACAAAATGTTATTTTTGTGAAAAGAATATTGGTCAAGAACATAGAGTCTTGCAATTACCTTTCCAACTACTAAGACCTCATTAGTCACAAGGTCCTGCAAAACACAAAAGGTTGTATAAAATGTAAATTTGGTAGGAGATTGACAAGCAAGTTTGTTCACAGAAAGTAGGCTATATTTGAATGAAGGTATATGCAAAGAGGATGACAGACTAAGATTATCACAAAGGATAATGTCCCTTATGAAATCTACTGTCTTAACTGTGCCTTCTGATAGGTGAACAGAGGTATATTTAGCAACAAGTTTAGGTTTAGCAAACAAATTAAGATTATGACACATATGATTTGAAGCACCTGTGTCTATTATCCAAGAACCTCATTCAATTGAACTAACTGAACTAAAAAAATGATTGAGAATGCTACCTGCAAAGTCATTGTAGTGTGCAAAGTTGATGACATCTCCTCCCTTGTCCTTCATCTGAATCTGCTTCCTTTGGCTTTGCATAAAATTCACAATTCCCTATTGAATCATTGCTGTCATGTCTTGTTTCCAAATCAGTTCCTTTATACCCTTCTTTACTGAGTAATCCAAAGGTGAATCACTCATATTCACAAACTCCTTATTCGTATCCCCTCCTTTTTTATCTTTAGAACCTTTATACCAAATTGGATACCCATGAATATTGAAATAGGTATCTCTTGTATGTCTTTTCATTTTACAAAAATCACAAAACATATCCTCCTTATTCATCTGTTTCTTGGAAACACCTCTACCAACCCCTTTTGCACTACTGCTACCAAAACTATGCACCATCATAGCACTACTTGTATTATCAGCAAAAGAAATATTAACCTTCCATTGTTTTTCAACCCTAACAACTATCGAATAAGCCCTATCTACATGAGGTAAAGGGTCCATCACAAGCATCTGACTCCTAATTGCATCATATTCTTTATTTAATCCCATAAGAAATTGTACCAATCTATTATTATCTCTATATTCAACAAATTGTTTAATGGATCCATATGAGCATTGTTTTAGGTCTTCGCATGAACACTGCGAAATGGGAGCCAAACAATTCAGCTCATCCCATAACCTTTTGAGTTTAGAAAAAATACCTGGAAATCGATAAATCCCCTTGTGAAATCGAACTAATCTCTCTTTTGAGTTGATACAATAGCATCCCATTACATTCTCCATATCGCCGCTCTAGGCCTTTCTAGAGATCCCTAGTCGAGCTCTTGTACAAGAAGGACTCCATGGCGTTGAGTATCCACAATGTAACCATAAAATCAACTTGACACTATTTATCGTAGTCTGATGAACTTTCACCCGACCTCTCACATTTTCCATTGACGAAATCGAGCTTCAGCTTTGCATCTAACACTATTCTCATCACTCAACTCTAAGATAAGTTGTTATTCCCACTTAATGGAGTTGTAACGAGAACCATTCCTAGATGATTTGAGTTTTGTAAAAATAGTGGATTCTTGTCCTCATTCATATTGCCAAACGATGATCTTGAACTCCTCATCCCGTCTACTATAACTCAGCTTCGTGGATATGTGGATCTACCCAGATCGCTCTGATACAATGAAGAATCTGTAAACACACTCTAGGGATTGTATTTTTGGTAAAGTAACCACAGTAAAATGGTTATCTTTTATTTCACGAAGGAGACAGAGATGGTATATATATCATCAGTGTCTGCTTATACAAAACGACAATAACTATTACACAAAACGTGAAGCAACTAAAATGTATACAATGCATCAGTATCCCATACTATACAAAAGAAGATAGTATACAATAAATACAAGTACAACAGAAATATTCTACAATATGCAACCTTAGGAAGTTTCAAGAAGAATGCAAGCATTTTTTGGAAGTCTTTAGATTAATATGGATTGGCACACCACTATGTTCTAGGGCATATTTTTCAAAAAAAAGAACACGATTTAATAGACAGTTAGTGCCTATCTTTATATTCCGAAAAGAAATAGTGAGTTACATGATTTAGTATATGGACGTATTAGAACCCATGTCCACATTCTAAAAAGAATCGGTAAATTACACAGGTATTTGCAAGAAAGGGCCTTATTTGAAAACACATTTTTGTATATTTCAAACTCTGAAAGAAATATAAGATATGATAAGAAACAAGTTGTGTTAAATTATATAAGTTGAATTCGGTAAGTGAAAAGTTGTGTTAAACTGTACAAGTTAAAGTTTAAATATAACTATACTTTTATAGACTTAGTTATACATGAGAGTTGTAATCTTCATGATCATTGATTCAATAGAGAAATCAGTCGTAGTTAACTTTTAAGGATGTAAGTACACAAGTTGGCAAAACTTTGTTAAAATATTATTGTGTTCTTATTTGTTTCTTTCTTTCTTCTTTATTCTTATTACATATTAGTTATTAATAATTAGTATCAGAGCATAATTGAAGCAATAATAACTTTTCTTACAATGTTTTAAATGAAAAAATTCAATAGAATTAAGAATTTCATATTATTGCTACAATGAGTAAAGTATTTTGTTGGCGAATAAGGCACATTAAAGGGATTATTGGACAATAAGTTGAAAGATAAGGATGCAGTTAATTGGAAGGCGTTACAAGCGTAAGCAACTGGAATCATATAACTTTGTTTGATAGACGAGGTCATATACTACATCATAGATATTACATCTCTTGTGTAGATATGGAAGAAGTTAGAGAGCTAATATATGTCAAAGTCTCTTATGAAAAAGTTATATCTGAAATAAAGACTACATAAGCTGAAGATGTAGGAGATAACAGATTTGAAACAATATATTGATGTGTTCAAACAAATAATTAGTTACCTATTATGGGTCAAAATGACTATTATGGATAAGGGTAGTTTTGCTTTATTTTTAATCTTTTTTATGAACATCCAGTAACCATGTTTATATAAGGTAAAGAGATAGTTGGCGTGGAAGATTTCACTGTTGTACTATTGGCCCACAACCAACAGAGATAAAAATACTAGTGAAAGCTCTCTAAGTGAAGGGCTACATGTAATGGGAAATGATAATTGTGGGAGAAAGCAAAGTAAGGATGAATCATATAAAAAGGTATTATAAATCTGAACCTAAAGATAAAAGATAGTTTGGAGTTACAAGTTCTAACAAACTAGACATATCAAGAGGGACTGTCTAAATAAGGAGTAGTGTGACAAAAGGAAAGCTGATGATTTGACAATGTCTACTAATGTATTATAGAGTGAGGAGGACTTAAATTGTGGTAACAAAGACATACTCAATATGTTAACTAGTTAATTACATGACTCATAGATTTTAGATATGAGATTATCACATCATATGATATTGAACAAAGATTGGTTTGTAATATATACATCAAATAACTTTGGCATAATCTGATTGAGAGATGATAAAGTTTACAACATTATGGCAGCATGATAGGTTAAGATCAAAAGGTTTAATGGTGTTGTCAGGATGGTACGCAATATTTGATATATATACTAAATTTAAATCTTTTCTATTTGGATACATTACATATGAACAATTTTGCCTATAAATCGATAGAGACAACATTAAGATGATAAAAGATGCAATAATTGTGATGAAAGGCATAAAATTGATTGAAAAAATCTATAGATCATCATCACCATCATCATCATACCCTGAAGTCCCACAATGAAGTAGGGTCTGGGGGGGGCAAATAGTACTCAACCTTACCCCTACATTGTAGAGAGGATGTTTCCAGTAGGCTCACATGCATATGCGACAAGATAGTAATGATAAAATAAAAGAATAGTAAATTAAATAATAAATTAAAATAAAATAAATAGGAAAAAAATTATCAATTAATAAGTATTTTTTGAAAAAGAAAATAATCATAATAATAAAATAATAATAATACTAATAATAAAAATAATAATGATAAATAGACTACATAATACAAAAGGTTATGCAGATGGACTTTAAAATAATAATGAGAATAGTGCTAATATTAATTAAAAAACATTTAACACCAATATGTAACGACAAAAAATACTGAAAAATAAAAAATAAAATAAAATAGTACTCACATTAATCTACTAATAATATTAATGATAATAAAATAAGGAAGGTCACGTGAAATAATAATAGGACAGCGCGAAACATGTCAGGATGCTCGAGAAATCAGAGACAATGTGTGATGTGTCAGAAACTCGACACAAGTGTAGGAACATTTAATGACTACAGTGCGTGTAGCCCTGCGTTATCGCCCTTACCCACGTCTATGAGCTGCATGCCTAACTTCTATGATCCAGAGTAATCTTGTTCAATAACTAAGTCTCATTTTGCACGTTGTTCCGTAGAGTAAGAGATCCCAACCCATGTTACCAAAGTTTTATGAATAATGGCCAAAGTAACCGTGAGACAAGGAAAACAAAACTCAAATGGACATGACATCCGACCACAACTACGATGTAAATGGAAACCACAAGAATCAAACCACATAGAAAACTTGAAGTAAAGAGAAATTAGCAACTACCTACTAAAAAATATGGAGCATAATTGTAGGTGGAGTGTTAAGTTGTCATTTTATACTCATTTTGTATAAAAATCTCTTTAATGTGTTCAAATTATTATTTAAAACTGATGGATTTGTTTTTTAATTATTCTCAGATGATTTTCAATAGTTGACAGATGAGATTGAATCAAAAAGATGCAAGGAAAGTTAAGATATTTAATATTCCCAAGATTGGCAGAAAATCTATCGACTAAGCGTGGGCACATGCAAAGACAAAGACTGCCTACAGAATCTATTTTTAAATTCAGATTTGATTCACCTAAGATTTTCAACATCTTGAAGATCAAATTGCTACCTTAGTAATGGAGATTTGCAACCTAAATATGGAGGAAAGATTAGCTGCTGAAGATCACGAAAAAAGGAAAGATGGAAGTGCATAAAGGAGGATTTTCGTTACTGTTCACGGAGAGCATCCTTAGAGTAGTTTTACAACTTCTATAGTATTTTCCGGAGGATTTTTTGTTTCTGTAGTAGTTTCTCTAGGAGTTTTTGGAATTTCTAGGAAAAGACGAGGGATGGAGACTATATATTTTGCTATTTCTTTGATGATTTTTATTTTTGTTATGAGTAGTTAAATAGTTTTTCTTGGTTAAAGGGAACTAGGTTATCATCTAGTATGTGTGAGATTTCTAGATAAAGTTTGTTTCATTTACAAATATTAAGTTTCTTCCAAATTACTTTTTATGATTGAATTAGTTGATTTCTAAGGTGTGCAACTAGGAATTGATTTGTTTAATAGTCAGATTGGTAAGATATGATGCTTAGTTTTGCTAATCGAAAGTGACAATTAGGATTACCATCTTTACATTAAAGTTGAAAGTTCTAAGAAGGTACTTAACTTGATTAAATGCATTTCATATTGGTTTCTCATTTATTAAAGCTATTAATTGATTAAACTTAAGATCGTATCTAAGTTGATGATTAATAAGAATGTTTAGAATACATGTTTTTAATCATTTACTTTTAAGAAAAAATCATCACCTAATGAATGTTTGTTGATGGACTAAATTTTATATCGAGGATCCGAGCTAGTGTGGCAACATCGGTAACCCAAAACTAAGGTTTGTCTACTGAATTTTCAAAACTGAATATTTTTGTTAATTTACAATTTTTGTCATTTTTAAATTCTCAAATTTTCGTGAATTCC
>JANVCQ010000003.1:2505632-2532257 GCA_025531925.1 Erythroxylum plowmanianum | reverse complement strand
AAATATAATTAATATTGAAAATTCTCTTGTACAAAATAAATGAATAAAATAAAATAGTTTTATTTTATTTTATTTTAGAAATAATAATAAAATAAAATTATTTTATTTTATTTCATTTATAAATAATAATAATAATTTATTATTGTTTATAAATAAATTTAAAAAAAAGGCGTCAGATGGTTTTTTGGCGCGGGTGGTTTTGCAAAATCAAATGGTGCGTTGGTTGGATTTAAAAGGAAAGATGGTTTTCAAGTTTGAAAAATATAACAACGTTACTACCTGACAAAATAGTAGGTGTGCGTCATTTTTTTTCAGAAAACTGCACTGAGTGAATAACATTGAAGAAAAGTGATACTTTCGTTTTTGTACAGTGATATAAAAGGAGAGTTTTTTTTTTGTGCGACAAGATATATATAAAACAACGTACTACAAAAGATATATATTTATAGATACGTTGTTTTGGGTTTCAGTATATAAAAGTTATATACACGAAGACAAGAGATAAGAACAAAAAATTGCTTTCTTTAGTTGTGAATAAAGTGTTTTTCAAAATTTTGCCATAGCCATATCAAGTGTTGAAAGCGGGATATATTTTTCGGTGTGGAAAACATAGAGGCTTCGTGTTTTCGAAGTTCCGAATCGAGTAATCGTCATTTTCAGGTATTTATCGTATACTTATTTCATTTATTAGTATGTTGTTAAACGCAATAGATAGCATATGATTGCAATTTTTAATTTCTGCTGCGTATTGCGATCCTTCAGTGACGTTCGACCTAGGCACCTCGACAAGAAGAGTTGAACAAAAGGTTGAACACAAGAAACTTTTCTGGTAAATTTATCCTTTCAAAAATCTGAAAGGATGTAATTTCGTAAAAATTTGATTCTACCATAGTTACTCTGAATTGTATTTATGATTGTTTGATATAAAGCAACTGTATTAGCAATTTATAAATTTTCTAACAAAAACAAAAACAAAACAATTAAATATAAAATAAATAAATCAACACTCGAGATTTGGTAATACAAATTGGCACACATTGCCTATGTCTGCTGGCCCTCATCCAGCTTAATCACTTTTTCCAAAGAACAATAATAGTTTTACTCAAGGCATTACACGACTGACTCATCCTACCCTTTGACACTTCCTCTCATCCTCATAACCCGTAAAAGTATTTCACTCTCAATAATACGACCATCTCGTGCTAACCTCAAGAGACAATTTTCACAACAACGTTTAACAATAAAGATAAGAATTAAACAATTTTAGTGACTTAACAATAAAGGCATAAACAACGACAACACTTGAGATAGAAAACAATGACCCTAACAATTTAGCTTCGTCAACAAAATAATAGGAAGTTGTCCACCAAGAAATATGTTGCGAAGTTTCGATATTGTCACTAAAACATCCCACGCACAGTAGCTATAAAAACTCAACAAAAAAACAAATGTTTTATGACCGAAACACTGAACCAGTGGAGTTGCAATATACTCGAAAACTACTGGAGATTTTCTCCACAAAACAACAACGAAGACAACCTAAAATATCACACAACCTATAGGAAAAAAGCAACCGCCAAGTATGAATGATATCCTCATGAAATCAGCTGCAAAAAAAAATCCAAGATTTTCCAAAAATTTTAGCTGCCAAGTCATAACATGCTTGTCGTTTTTCACCCAAAAACAACAACAATACAACCCCAAAAATCACGTAAAACACAACAAGAATGCAGCTGCAAAATAGTCAATAGAATTTCCAAAAATCCAGCTACTTTAGATAGTCATGATCTCTAAAATAGGCCGAGTTCAAAAATTACCAAAACTCTACATCTTATCTTAAACAAGATATAATAATTTGATTCCAATAAAATCCTATCATAACTATAATTTTTATTTCGAAAAAACATCATCTTCAAAAAAATCCTACATAAGATAGATAACTTAGTAGTGGAGTTCTAAAGATGTACATCTTTGTCCAATTACAAATAGTGCTTAAAAATTAATTAATAAGATAACTTATCACGTATCATATCACCTTTTATCTTTGTTTTCCACCGAAGAGACAAACTAGATAAAAAAAGTTACATAAAAACTTTTTAACTCTTTTTTCTAATCTAGAAAGGATATCTTATTTTAAGGACTTTTCAAAAAAAAAATCTGCAGGGCGTGCTTGGTTCATGGTTTAGAAGACATCAGTGAGTTTTTGAATGAAAAACGTTGGTTACTTATATATTATTAATAATAGTATTTTGATATTTGAGTTTGATGAATACAATACTCTGTACTCCCAAATATGAGAGGAATAAAATTCATTCCCCACGAACATGGCAGTATCTATCACGCATTTACAAGAGTGTCATGGGTGTGACATTTTTTTGTTTTTTCTTTTTTAATAAAATAATATAATTATTTAAATATAATTAATTATAATATATTAAAATTAATATAATTAATTAGAGTATATTAAATTTAGATATAATAATTTAACAACTTTTTAGCAAAACAATATAATTAATTATAATATATTAAATTTTGATATAAAAATTTAACAAAAATTTTCATTTTTAGCAATATATTAACATTAAATATAATTAATTAGAATATATTAAAATTTGATATAAAAATTTAAAAATTTCTTTTTTAGGAAAACAATATAAAAATATTTTTAATTAGAATACATTAAAATTTGATGTAAAAAACAATTTAATTAATTAAATATAATTAATTAGAATATATTAAGATTAATTATAATTAATTAGAATTAAAATTTGATATAAAACTTTAATAATTATTTTATTTTTTTAGCAAAACAATATAATTAATTAGAATATATTAAAATTAAATATAATTAATTAGAATATATTAATTTTTGATATAAAAATTTAACAAAAATTTTTCTTTTTTAGCAATATATTAGTATTAAATATAATTAATTATAATATATTAAAAATTGATTAAAAATTTAACAATTTTTTTATTTTTTCCTTTTTTAGCAAAACCATATAATTAATTAGAATATATTAAAATGATCAAGAATATATCAAAATTTGACGTAAAAAATTTAACAGATTTTTTATTTTTGTCTTTTAGCAATATATTAACATTAAATATAATTAATTAGAATATATTAAAAATTGAAATAAAAACTTAACAAATTTTTATTTTTCTTTTTTAACATAACAATATAAAATATAATTAATTAGAATATATTAAGATTTGATGAAAAACAAGAATTTAACAAATTTTTATTTTTTAGCAAAACAATATAATTAATTAAATAAAATTAATTAAAATATATAAAAATTTGAAATAAAAATTGAAAAAAATTTATTACCAACTATCTTAATTATAATTATAATTATACTCATTCTCAGCTATCTTCAAAAAACTTTAGCCTTTTTTTTTCTAAATTCTGAACAGCCTATTGTATCTAATTATATCCGAAACTTGTCCTGTCTCATCTTTCCAGCCGCTTTACTGTAACTTCCATTGAAAGATGAAAGATCCCAAATCTTCCAATTCCCATCAGACCATTGACGTTACGATTAAGGTTTCAATTCATGCTACAGTGTTGAAGTCTTGGCAATTGTCGAGGCTCAATTATTGAGGTTTATTTGGATCTATTATTGTTATTTTATTTAAGCTACAATGCACATAATTCACATTTCACAATGTTTCAGGAATAAGAATAATGTATATACAAAGATCCTACTGGGATCTTATGCCATATAAACAAATTTACAGAACTGTAGGCTCTCGATGCCAAAGGCGGTGATGGTGCCTAATTATAATTTCTTTATAATTAATGTTCTAGATAGTCAAACAAAGGCGATGATGGTGCCTAATTTGATAATAAAGTTTATGGATTCTTACAAATAAATTAGTTTACAATTACTAATCATCTTATTAACATAAAGTAAGAATTGAGTAAATGACACAAAATATCTGATTCCATATAAATGTATCACCTAATTTATTTAATATATTTTAGATGATATATATTTAATATAATTAATACAACTTTAACTATATAATTTTTAATCAAATTTTATATAAAAATATCGAAAAATTTTATTTTTTATAGGTTAAAAATTATCTATGAATATATTTCTCGCCTCTTGTTTAATTTTAAAAACTCATACTATAATTAAAATGTTTAAGTTTATTATTAATAACTTCTAAACTTGATTATCTCTAATTTCTTATCATTAATATGCAAAAGTACTAGTTGTTTTCAAGTCTTGTTTAAGAATGATACAATCTACCTTTTCATACTTCTTTCCCTAAAGCTCCAGAACCACGAAAACATTTATAATCTTCTAGAAGGACACGTCTTACTCTAGATCAAGATAAACTCCAAGCCTTAATGAACAATGCAAGTGTCTGGTGCCAAAAATAATTTCGTCTTGTCGTGATTTGAATGTAGGAGATAGGCACCACGCTCGAAAGCAGCTAGCTCGTGACGCCCATGTCCACATGTCCATTATCTTTTTAACTGGTAGCGATCACTTGGGGTACATTTTCTAGAAACCTCAAAGAACAAGACAAGCAGAATCTTACAGACTCGCAAAATTTTCAACACATACCGCAAATTGTCATATAGTTTTTAGTGTGAGTCCAAAATGGCAACTAAGAGTATCTCGAAACATAAGTCACTAGTATCTTAGTGTTCTTGTCATTTGTTTGTGGTCGTTTTCAAAAATAATTGCACATGGACGAGACAAGGGGTGTTATAAGCAATGTTTTAAAAATCGGACCGGTGACTAAACCGGAGAAGCAACTGATTCAAGGGTCAGTGATTCAACCGAAATTCAACCGTGGTCGAACCGGTGACTAATAAATATATAAATTTTTATTTTATATATTATATATATAAGATAATTTTTAAACATACTATTTAATTATTTATTTATCTAATTGTAAACTTAACTTAAACTTTTAAACTTCAAAATATTTAATTTTTTAAAAAAGTTCGCTAAATATAACACAAAATAAGATAACAAAGCTTACTAGTCATATTTCATCAAAAAGATTTAAAAAAATTACTAATTATAATATTCATTCAAGTTGAAATCATCAAAATCAAGACATTTTAAATGGATCGGCCGGTTCTTTCTTTCACCGGTTTAAAGGTTTTTACCGGTCTGACCGCAAAAATGAACGGATCAATCATTCACAAAAAATACGGACTAAATCGGACCGTTTTATACTCCGATTCATTGATTCTCTGGTCCAATCAATTGGTTCGGTCCGATTTTTAAAACACTGGTTACAAGTGAGTGAATACGCTTCTCTGCCAAGCCTTAATCATCTTACCGTGGGACCTTGTTATTGACTCCATTGTACGTTTTCATTTTATGGGAGTATGGCCCAAGAGGACAAGTGGGCAAGTCTTTCAATTGAAATTTTCTTGAATTCATCATTAATTTACTATTTAGAATAAGATTAGATCCAGAATTTTGATCGAGTAAATGTACTTTACACGTGTATGAAGTCTGGCTAGATTAAAATAATTAAATTTTTAAGTTAAAAGTGTACTTTGAAATATAATAATTATAACAAAATATAAAATAAACCATAACATTTTGAAGCATCGAAAATGAATTTAAACATTTTCAAAACGTTAAAAACAGATTAAAAAACATCAATATTAATATGATATTATTTTTATTTGAAAATTCCGAAAGGATATTATTTCGCAAAAATCTAATTCAACCACTGTTGCTTTAAAATATATATGTGGTTGCTTGATATAAAACAACTGAGTCAGTAATTGTAAATTTTTTAACACAAGCGAAAATTAAAAAATTAAAAATTAAATATACAAATAAACACTCGAATTTTGTTAACGACGTTCGACACACCTTACTTATGTTTGTGAGGATCTCACCCGGCTTAATATTTTCACTAACGACAATAGTTTTACACAAAGCTTTATTGAGTCAACTCACTCAACCTTTAACACTATCCCTCGTCCTCACAACTTATGAAAATAAATCACATCCAATAATACGATCGCCTCATACTAACCTCAACCGAAGATTTCCCATTGATAATAAAAGGATGAAAATAAAATAATTCAAGTGATAAAAATAATGATGAGCATAAACAAAGACAATACTTGAGATAAAAGCAATTCTCCTAAATATGCCATTTTATTAACGAAAGAACGGGAAGTATCTACCAAGAATGCTACTATAGTCTTTTGATATTATCACCAGAACACTTCACACACAGCAGCTGAAAAATTACCAATAAACATGAATGTTTCTTCATCCAAATGTCACAAACATTGAAGTTACAAAATCTATGACACCTATTGAAATTTTACGCATACCACCACCACTATTGATAGCAACTAAAAGCACACCTAATTAACACTCAATCAACCCAACAATAAACACACCATCGACCATAATTGACAATTTCAACAATATCGAAAACTTGTGAATTTTTTGCACCCCACTAATCAGAACTAGGAGCCACAAATTAGCACACCGCAGCCACCAAAGATTCATGCAAAACACAAGATAAAACCAGCTGCCAAAATTGCCCACAATAGTCATTCAAAACAGAAGAAAAAATGCAGTTGCCAAAATCACACAAAATCGACAATTACACAACCCACAAAAGTCACGTAACTATTGACCAAAAATTCAACACCACATCAGAATCATATCCTATAAAATCAGCTACAGCTACAAAATATTATCCAAGATAGCCCTAAAAATTCTAGTTGCCAATTCACCATATGCCCATCGTTCCTCCACCCAAAAACGACACCAATATAGCCCCACAAACCACGTGAAACACAACGCAAAGACAATTGCAAAATAGTCAATAGAATCTCCAACAATCTAGCTGCCAAGTCACCATGACCCTATCGATTTTTCCCACAAAAGTAACAACAAAACAACCCCAATAAATCACGCAATTAGCTATTAAAAATCAATCGTCCAATGTAGATAATATCACCAAAGAAATCAACTGCCTTACCTGGCCATTATCCCCAAAATAGGCAGTCAAATACGAGTCCAAAAATCACCAAACATCTACATCTTATTTTCGTCAAAATATGGTGATTTGATTCCAATCAAATCTTATCATAACTAGGATTTTTATCCTAAATAAACCGCATCTTCAGAGAGTCTCACATAAGATAGAATATTCATCATAATAATATTCCTCAAATAATTAAAGAAGTTCAATTACAAATAATGCCTAAAATGTCATAGCACATATATTGACAATCTCCCCCTTTTTTACATTATTTGTCACATATCAAAACTCTCTCTTAAAAAGATAATTGGACAAACAATATCAAATGCATATACTATATAGAAAGTCCCCCTTAATCGAACACGAGGTTCTAAATAACTTCGAAATTATCACTTAGCAAATATCTGAATAAACAATAATATGAAGTCAATAAAAACAACCAAGTTTTCCAGGTAAACACAACAATCACAGCCACTACATCATCCATTCTCCCTTTGGGACAAAAAGATGCTAAAAAGCAAGACTAATAATCACAGAGATACCTTGAAATCTCCCCCTGAATTGAATAGTCATATTAGATGAAAATAAATAGTCCTATATCTCCCCCTTAGGATAAAAGAATGTCAAAACAAAGAATGCCATCAATACGATTAATCTCAGCAAATAAAGAAGCATAAAAATTAGCAGTAGGTGCAACGGAAGAATCATAAATGCGACAAGATGAAAATTTACCACCAGTCAAAACGCCAACATATCATTACTTACATCAAAGCTATCTATATACAACTGATTAAATTTAGAAACCCTAAAAGTGCAATCAACAAATCATAATCAAACTTAATCAATCTCCTCCTCACATAAACCATATGAACACAAATTGTCCAAATTCATACAGCCCACGATATAGAGAAATCAAGACAAATTTTGAAAAGCTCAAATTATAGAAAACTTGAATCTTCTTATAGATCTCCAACCAAACATCAACATTTTCTCGACATAACTCCATAAATCAAAATCCAAAAGTAAAACTCTCAAATCATCAAGCAGAGCCTCATTTTCATATATAATATTCAACAATTAAGAAAAAACCAAACACATACCAATCATTTGAACCTTAGAAAACCCATAAACCAAAAACTCAAAAAGTCTAGACGTTAACTCTTTCAAGCCCTCTTTTATTTTTATAAACAACATTAAATCATTAAATTATACTTTAAAAATGTAAAACACACAGTCCTTGTGCCTCTCGAAGAAATTCAAACCTGGCCTTATTCTTCGTCACATTATCTCTATCATCAAATGTCTGGTTGATTTCTTTTCCAATAACAACTAACCGTGGATCAGGACAGTTTCTGATAGTAGCTCCCTTGCATATCTATTTTGATGTGTGAGGCTAATTTTTTCTAACCGAAGTTTGCTTTGGTAATGTTGAATGCTACTGAAAGTACATTGAAAAGTATCTAGAATTTTGGTTTTGAGCCCCTTGAAATATCATTTGTAATAAATTATAACAATTTGACCTTATGTACCCGATAACTCCACAAAAGTTACATATAGGTATAAATTTTCGTTTCTTCCTTGAAGTTTCTCCATGGACAGATCTAGCTGCACATTTTTTCTCATCATTTGACTTAGAACATTCACCTTTATGGCCAATTCCTTGAAAGTCTCCTTTAATTTTTCCAATTTTTAGCAACTTTTCTGACTTTTCGATACCTCCATTTAATATTCCTATCCCTTTTTTAATACTAATCAGCTTCAACTTTGTTTCATTTAGCTCATCTATTGTAGATAACAGCTTCTTCTCGAGATCTTGAATGATGTTCTTCATAGTAGAGTTTTCCTTCTTCAACTTCTCATTCTTCCTACATGTTTGGACCCATTTAGCATACATTAACTCATAAGTTTTGCAGATATCCTCCCTCTTGTAATCCGAATACTGTCAACACTGTCATAATCTGAAATTAAACTTTGGGTTGATTCATCTATGATTTTTTGGAAATTTGAGACTGATTTATCCATGGTTTCATCATCAATTTCTTCCTTCTTTGTTGCTGTTGAGCAAGCAACTGGACTTTTGCTATATAAAACAACCAACGTAGCATTACTCACAAATTCCTCTTCACTACCATACTCACTTTTGGATTCATTCTCACTCCAAGTACTCTTATAAGACTTTTCTTTTCTCTTCTTCAAAGTGTTAGCACATTCCACTTGTACATGTCCGAAGCCTTGACATTCATGAAATTGAATTTTCTTCACTTTTCTTTCACCTTTTTAAGTTTTAGTTTGTTGTTTAAAGTTGTTGTTTGATGAACTCCCACTGTTCTGTCTAAACTTGGGTCTATCCTTCTTTACTTTCTTTAACCACTTGTTCAAATTTCTTGTTATTAACTCCATATCCTCAATCTCATCGGACTCATCTTCTAAGTCATTCATGAATTTACCAATCTTGGTTTGCAATGTCAATCCTTTGTTCTTTTCTCGTTTATCCCTCAACAAATTTATCTCAAAGTTGGTAAGAATCTTAATTATCTTATCCAAAAACAATTCATTGATATTATGGGTTTCTTCGATGGCTGAAATTTTTGGTATAAATCTTTGAGGCAGTAATCTCAATGTCTTCTTAACAAGTTTCAGATTCAAATACTTCTTCTCAAGTTAATATGCTTTGTTTGCTATGTCACGCAGTCTCTCATGGAAGTCTCCAATAGTTTTACTTTCATCCATCTTCATCTCTTCAAATCCCATAGCCAATATCTGACATTTCGAAGTTATCACAGATTTTGATCCCTCAAGTATAATTTACAAAGTGTCTAACGCTTCTTTTGCCAATTCACAAGCTCATATCATAACAAAGTGACCTTCATCAACTGCTCTAAAGATGACATACAGGGTTTGAGAATTTCTAGGTGCTCTATCTTCTTTAGTCTTTGTCCACTTAAATGCACCTTTAAGCACTACTTCTCCCTTTTCATCAGTCATCACTAGATGTGTCTAGCCATTTAAAACTGTGCTCATGCTTTTGTTCCTTATGCCTAAATATTGTCATCCGTGATTTCCACGTAGTATAATTTGAACCATCTAACAACGGTGGCTTGATGATTGATACCCCTTTTCTTATAACCATAATTGCGAAATAAGAATTTGCACCAACTTGACGTATGAAGTTATGATTCCAATTGAATATCTCGAAAGGATGTTGTTTTGCAAAAATCTAGTTCAGCCACAGTTGCTTTGAACTGTATCTGTGATTGCTTGATATAAAGAAACTGAGTTAATAACTATAAATTTTTTAGCAAAAATGAAAATTGAAAAATTAAAAACAAAATAAACAAATCAACACCGAAAATTTGTTAACGCAATTTGGCATACCTTGCTTACGTCTATGAGGGCCTCGCTCAGCTTAATACTTTCACTACTAATAATAGTTTTATACAAGTCTTTGTTGAGCTGACTCACTTAACCTTTGACAATATCCCTCGTCCTTATAACTTATGAAAGTAAATCACACCCAATAGCACAATCACCTCATACTAACCTTAACCGAGAATTTTCTCAATAATATTTGATAGTAAAGGATGAAAATAAAATGTTAAGATATATGGTATATCTCTTATTATTTGGTTTTGGCATTTTTCGATAATTAGACATCTAATATAATGTTGATGAGTTCAAAATTCACATCCAAATTGATTGAATTTAAATTAGGCACGACTGGCTTGATCGATTTTTGGATAATGGTTAAGTTGTGATAAAAGTCTATTTTAAGTGGTATATGTGAAGAAAATAAGCTTGTTGGATTTTTGTGATAATGTTTTAAGTGTGATAGAACTCTATCTTAAGTTGGAGTGTGTATACATCACGATTGTGGGGTATTACGTGGGTGAGAGTCAAGGTTTACTGCTGGAATTTTTATAGGTGTGGCCAAGGGTCTTTGTATGGTTTTTGGGGTCTTGCCATGGGGTCTTTGTCATGGGTAAGGATTTTCAGTGAAGATATTGAAGCCTCACAACAGAACTTTCAATGAACAACTTTCCGTTCATTCGTTGATGAAGCAAAATATTTAGGGGAGTTGTTTTTTTATCTCAAGTGTTGTCTTTGTTTATGTTGGTTATGGTTTAATCACTTGAGATGTTTATTTCGTATCTTTATTTTCAAATACTGTTGAAAAAATCCTCTGTTGAGGTTAACACGAGTTAGTCATGTTATTAGGTATGAAAAAATTTCACGACAAGTAAGGTTGAGAGATAGTATCAAGAGTTGAGTAGTGTCTGCTTAGTAAAACCTTGGACAAATCTATTGTACTTCAGTGAAAGTAATTAAGCTAGGTGGGGGCCTTGCAGACGTATGCAAGAGACAAACATGGTAAAATTGGAAAGTTTGCGAAACTACTACTCCCTACGATTTTTCATAAAATAACTCAAGTGATAGAAATAATAATAAACATAAACAAAGATAACACTTGAGATAAAAAGCAACTTTCCTAAATATGCTATTTCATCAACGAAAGAATGGGAAGTTATCCACCAAGAATATTGTTGTAGTCTTTCGATATTATCACGTAACATCTCACACAACAACATAAATTCCCCAATAAACATGAATATTTCATCACTGAAATGTCACAAACATCAGAGCTACAAAATTCATGACACTTGCTAAAATTTTACACACATCACCACCACTATCGACAACCTCTAAAAGCATACCTAATCAACAGCCAATCAGGCCCAACAATAAACACACCGTCGACCATAAGTGACAACTTCAATAATCACGAAAACTTGTGAAGTTTTCGCCACTAATCATAACCAGCAACCACAAATTAACACATCATAAAAATGATTAGTAGCCACCAAAGATTCAGGAAAAACACAAGAAAAAACCAGTTGCCAAAATTTCCCTCAAAACTTTTGACCAAAAATTTAGCACCATCATAATCATATCCTATAAAATCAACCACAAAATATTATTCAAGATAGTCCTAAAATTCTAGCTGCTAATTTACCAAATGTCCATAGTTCCTCCACCCAGAAGCGACACCAATACAATCCCACACACCATGTGAAACATAACACAAAGACAGTTGCAAAATAGTTAATAGAATCTCAAAAAATCCAACTAGCAAGTCATCATGACCCTATCAATTTTTTCTGCAAAAAACAACAACAAAACTGCCCCAATAAATCACGCAATCAGGTATTAAAAGTTAGCTGTCCAATGTAGATAATATCTCCAAAGAAATCAGCTACCTTACATAGCCATTATCCCCAAAATAGGCAATCAAATAAGAGTCCAAAAATTACTTATCTTCGTCAAAATATGGTGAATTGATTCCAATTAAATCCTATCATAACTAGGATTTTTATCAAATAATTCTCATCTTTAAAGAATCCCATATAAGATAGACTATTCGTAATAATAATATTCTTCAAATAATTAAAGATGTCCAATTACAAATAATGCCCAAAATGTCACAACACATATCTTAACATTATTCTTAACTAAAAAGTGAACCCTACTACCACTTGACATGTAACATCCCATGTTTGGGGCTAGACCTCAGAATTGTGAATTGAGCATACTGTAGAGTGCATTGCATGCTCATGCATCATTATATATTCACATATATGTGAATATTTATTGTTTACATATTTAAAATAATTATTCATGCATTTATTGACATTTTCAGGTATAATTGACTGATTAAGGTGATTAAAATGTGAATTGTGAATTATTTACGTTAAGGATTTAATTGGAGATTATTAGTATTATTTCGGAATTTTTGGTAATGTGAAACGTGGACTAATTAAATTGATGAAAATAGTCTATGTGCATGTGTGACATGTGCCAGTATAAAATAGTGACAAATGTTAAGCCATGCAAGAGAACACGTAGTTATGTGTGTTAAACTCTTGCAACTCCCTCTCTCGTTGTTCTTCACTGAGAGTAGTGTTGTTATCAAATTGTCCTTTGGTTTTACCAAACACCGAGTATTAAGTTATTATTCTTGTGTGAGTGATTCACTCTCTCTGTTGGCAATATTACTAAATCACGTAAGTAACTCTAATGATGTTTTACGGTGTTCATATATATACATGTATGAGAAGTTTAAGCAGTATAGTTTCGGTGAATAAATAAATTGAAAGACTTAGATGAGGAACTGAATTTGTTAAGGAATGAGCAATAATTATATCTATAATTAAATTTGAGTTTACTAAGTGTTGTGAAGTTATGAACTGCTGAAAGAATGAAAATATAGTAGTGAGAGAAAGGATGAACACAGTAGTGAGAGAAAGTTTGTGTGAGGTTTCGGTTAGCTTGCATATGACTTGTTTTGAGTTTGTATTGGACATAGAAATCATGATTCATACATAGATGTATTAGTTGGAAAGTGTAAGAAATGGAAAATTCGAAAAAAAAAAGAAGATATGAAAGATGGGTTTTGTATTTCTAGAGAAATGAAGAAGAGAAGCATGATCGTGACTTCTCTAAGGAAGTAGCAAAGTGTGAAGCATGATCGTGACATCGCTGAAGCACCTAGAATGACGCGATCGTGCACCTCCATGCTTTCCGAAGAGAAATGATTATGAACTTCCTTTGCTCTTTTTGTTATTACTTTTGCTCCCGATATCCAAATGACATGAAAATTCAACCAATAGACTCATAACACATTGTTATAGCTCTCTATAAAAATTGGTAGCCTTCTGAATTGATTTGAAAAAGATTGATTGAATTAAAGTGAGAGAATCTATTAAAATAGTATGAATTGGAACATTTTACTAAACATACTTCAGTGTTTTGATTATATCTTGATATGTAGAGTTTCAAATGAGTTGATTCTTAATTCAAATGAAACTTGGGACATAAAGCTACAATTGTGCTAGAGAAGTAAAATTTTAATTCTGGTTTTAAGAATTCTAAAATCTGTTCTGAATTTGAGTTATGAGTTCTATTATAGCTTAACAACAATCTGATATATTTGGAGTATAACTTTTAGTATATTTAATCAAATTGAATGATTTTAGTGTCAATAGCAACCTAAGATACAGAGGAACAATTGTATAGAAGGAATTATTATCCAAATACTTCATTTTCTTGATCTTAATGATCAAATGTAGTTGTCCTGAATGGAATGCTTTCAGAAATAGTTGAAATAGAGAATCAGTGATTGAGTTTTAATACAATTGGAGTACAATTAATATGTACATCAATGTATGACAGAAATATGCCTGAGAATTTGTCATTGAACATGCATGATACATGAAACATTGATAAATGTGTTTATTCTGTTACATAAATGCTCTAGTAATATGAAATTGTTTTTATTGCATATAGATGAGCAACTAGAGTAACCGCTTCCAGATATTGCCGGAACGTCAAGGCAATAGGCTTAAGGGAGCAACTGTGAGTAACCTAAGATGGTCTCACTTTATTTGTTCTATATATTACTGAATTGTATTGCTATCTTATTGACCTGCACTGAAATGTACTGAGTGTATACTGAATTTCAGACAATATTTGTTCGAGACGTTTGATGCATGAGAATAATATTGAAAGTGCTGTTTGTATATGAATGAGACTGCCTAAATGATTTTCTGATTCTCAACTGAAAAATTGAATGCCGGACCTAGTCCAATGACTACTATTATTGTGACTGTTACTATGACTATTATACTATCATAATTCATGCAAATGAAAGTGATTGAATTTGATGACTGAACTGTGGCATGCATTTCATTCCAATGTATGTAATATAAAGGAAGTTGTGACTGATGTTGCTATTGAGACTGAGACTGTTACTGAAAAAAGCTTTAAGTTCTCACATATGTGATTAAAGCCTATGGCTCACTTTAATTAATGAGCCCTGTATCCGTGATAGATAAGGGACAGACTGACTGATTGAGCTCGATGATTCGGGATACTGTGAAAGAACACAATCACAACAAAATAAAAACGAATGTGAGCCTCATACATATAGCATCCGCATATGATTGTAATTTATTAAATGATTTGCAATGTTGTAATGAAATGATAGATTGAATGAACTGTTGACTGTACTACTACTTGTTTGCAATAGAACTTGATGTTTATCAAGTTGATATGAACTATAGGACTGTATGCCCTGTGTGACTATATGATGATTGTATTTTGTTACATAAGTGAACTATCGAGGATGGTTACTCAACTAAGTTCGCAAAACTCATCAAAATTGCAACGTGACTTTTCAGGTTTAATAAAGATCTCCAGATAGGCAAATTGAAGTTAGCCACTATATCTGAGTAAGAGTTCTAGGTCAGGATCAATTTACGCCTGCATATGTATTTCATTCTGTTGTATCAAAAGTGTAGTCATAAGTGTTATTCAAAGTGTATGAAAATGATCTTGAAATGTAATGTTATTATGACTACAAGTGTTTCATTTCTGTAATGGGCCCAAGTGTCTACTGAAACTCTGATGAATTAAATAATGTTTGTAATTCTTGTGACTGAAAATGTTTTTAAATAAAAATTAGGTCGAAATTGATCATTGATTTTTCGCATATCCATGAGTTGTTTTATAAGAATGTAATGAGTTTGATTAATTGACTGATTTAGCATGTCACCCTTACGAGATTCGCACTCGGACATCACTCAAAATGTCGGGTATGTGTCTTACGAGAGTGGAGTGTTACATGACAAGTGAGATTTATTGTCAAAAATATATAAACGTAGATCTCATTGTCACGTGATAATAGAGCTCACTTTTTATTTAATTTTAAAAACCTAATTATGTGATTGTAGGACCTATTTTTATTTTTATTAAAAATATATGAATAAAATTACATTAGCATTAATGTGACATTTAACTAACGGAGAGTTAATTTCGTTAAAATTTTCATCTATTTAGGTCTATCTTGAACGTTGAAGTTTAATTTGAATTCTTTGAAATGTTAGGGTTCAAATTATATTTTGTTGTAAACACTAAGGTTCAAAATGAACTTTTGACCTATATTTTGGGAAAACAAAGTTAACATTAGCTTGATTTTATTATTTTTCCAATTTAGAATTTTGTTTTGAGGCTAGTCAACTCTCAATAACAAATTATGTTTATTAATAACAATGTAAAAAAATTCATCTGTGAAGTGTATTACAGTGGAAAAAAAGATAAATTTTATTTCTATAAATAAGTATTTTGAGATTTAGTTTTAAATACAATATTTTTATTATGTATTAATTCACTTAAATTTAATAATTTTTCATTATAATTACAGTCTTCCAGACAATTTAGTATTATTATAGTTAAGATAATTCGGTAATAAGAGATACTAATTCAACAAAAATGAGTCATTATTGAAGCCAAAAGAAAGTGACTAATTTAATATAAATATGAATGTATCTCACTTGGTCTTGGTGGAAGGTAGAATATTGAAAATTTAAATATCACAAAATCACTTCACATATACAGCCCTTATTGTGCCTAAAATTTCGTTAACAATCATTAAAAAGAAATATGTTGCCCTTAAGGGATAGTTCAGGTGAAACTAGCTTTTCAGGAGCATTTTGATTTAAGCCAAAATATGAATTACAACGTAAGAGGAAAAGGATATTTGATCAAGAATAAAGCTATGTTAAAAATTAAAAAATAAGGAAAATTGTTAAGAATGAAAACACATTAGAGCTTATAAAATTCGCTTATTTCTCACTCTGCAATTCACCACAGCAATGAAAGGAAGAAGAGAAAACTCTTTTTAGTTATAAAAAGGATAAGGGTCCAAAAGCTGCAAGATCAAAAAAGAAAAGACAATCTAAACAATAGGGAGCGTAGGGAAGGCAACAAGGAAGGAGCTTGCTATGACCATAATGAAATGCAGGACAAGAAACGTCGAGTAATCAATATTTTGTTTATGTCAAAGAGAACATTATGTTCGAGATTGTCGATACAAGAAAGCAAATAGAAATATCGAGACATCCTCACACTCCCAAGTTTGTTTTTAAAAAAAAGATAGGGACTTCCAGGCTTCATGTGCTATTACAGCCGATAATTAGTAAATGTGATACATTCACATCCTTCAAAGCCAAAGTAAAAAAGATCAATTGCTCTTGATAGTGAGTGATAAATGTATTAATTATAACAAAGGTTAGATAGTAAACTTTTGGTGTTCTAATCATATGATAGGAGATAAAGAAAATTTATCGAGTATGATAGAGTACAAAGGGGACCAAGTTGCACTTAGAGAATGTGCTTCATGTACCTAGGATAGATAAGAATTTGACATCAGTATTGCAACTAATATTTTATGGTAACTGTATAATATTTCAACCTAAAGACAAAGTTTATATAATTTTGAGACCAATGAGCAAATTACTCATGGAGGGACAACAGCTAGAGTCTTTCTATATTGTATCTGGATAAACAGCTTAAGTAAACAAGACTAGAAAGAAAGAGTCAGAAAATCTGTGGCAAGCACGCCTAATACACGTCCGCCATCACAAATTAAAGGTGATGATGAAGTCTATGCTCAAGGACTTCTACAATTGGATATCCTAGAAGATGTCGTATACGCTGGATGCTAGTATATAGGAAAGCACGCCAACTACCATATGAAGATTCTGAGTACTGAGCGTGGAGTCTCTCGAGCTAGTAACATTCTGATGTATTTAGTTATATGTCAAGAAACCATCAATTAGTGGTTATCAATATATGATAACTTTTATTGATGACTTCTCAAAGAACGTAGGGGTGTTTTAAAGAGAAATCACAGGCATTAAGCAAGTTCAAGGAGTTCAAATAGAGTGTTGAGAAAGAACTTGAATGGAAAATTCAATGCCTTCATATTGACAATAGAGGTGAGTATCCTTCAAACGAGTTCTTAAGGTATTTACATGAGTGTAAGATGCAATGTTAGTTGAATTTCTCTAATACTCCGTAAAAAAAATAAAGTAGCAGAAAGGAAGATCGGATACCTTGTTGAGATATATAGAAGCATGCTACATGCAAAGAATGTTCCTAAAACACTCGAAGGTTGTAGTTCTGCAATATGTATGTTCTACTACAGTTGCTTCAAAATGAAATTGTTGGTTGCTTCTCAGAAAGCAATTGGGTTAGTAATTGTGAATTTTCCAGAAATTAATCACAAGTAGAAAAACTTATTATGCAACAAATAAATCAATACATGAAATTTGTTAACGCAATTCGGTATACACAACTTACATCTATGGGGACCTCATCTAGATTAATCAACTTTGACCTAAGTATAATAGTCTTACATAAGACTTTACTGAGCTGACATCACTCACTCCTTGACGCTACCCACTTGTACTCAAATCCGTGAAAGTATTTCACACTCAATAATATGAATATCTCATGCTAACCTCAATAGAGAATTTTTGCAACAACGAATGGTAATAAAGATAAAAATAATATCTCAAGTGATTAAATCAATAAAAACAAAACCAAAGAAGCACTTGAGCCAAAAGACACTACCCTATATATGTAACCTCGTTAGGTCGAAATCATAGGAAGTTGGCCAATTAAAATCTGTTGTGAACATTTCGAATTATCCGAAGAAACCAACACACAACTACCACAAATATATCATCAATCAGACAAATGTTTTATCACCGAAACATGCCAAAAATAGAACTGCAAATATTGATCAATTGACTGCTTGTTTTTCTCTCATAAAAACGATAGAATAGTGGTGCAATAGTTCACGCACATTTACAAAAACGCAGCTGCAAAAATCAATTAACCATCTACTATGAAACTTTTTAATCTCTTGCTCAAAGCACACGAAAACACATGCAGTAGTCGAAAAAGTCGATAGATGGATTTCACATGATAAACTCCTTATACAAACAAAAGTCTGCTGCCAAAACATATAAGTTATATCTTCAAAACCTCTCAAAAATGCAACAGCACCAAAATCCATGATAATCAAACTACAAATAATGCCTAAAATAATAAATAAAATAGTTTAGCAATCTCCCCCTTTTTAGTATTATTTGTCAGATGAAGAACTCCTCTTGAACACAAGAAATTTGGAACTCCCCCTGAATAACAGAATTGGGAACCCCCTGAAATAAACAACCATAGTAATGGATGTCCAAAATTAGATAGTCTCCCCTTGGGACAAAACAATGCCAACAAAAAAATGTTTAAGAGCATCCGAACACAAATCCTTTTCCATAACTAGCTCTTGGACGCAAAAGTGTAAGAAAAGCAACAGGATCATGCAAAGAGCTACCCATGTCACAGCATAGGTAGTTTGTCAACTATCATTTCAGACTACAGACATTTGAGAAACTAATCCCATCATTGAGAAGACAATCAAACAGTTCCTACAATTCCATACTAATGCCATGCAAGTGAACAAAGATTTTCACACATAAAGCATTCTTTGCAAATCCTATTTCATGAGCAAATTCCAAGTAAAAGCATATTGTCCAAACACATATAACCCACGATATAGAGAGAAACGAAGATAAAACTTGAAAAATCCAAATCATAGAAAACCTTATTCTTCCTATACGTCTCTGACCAAACATCAACATTTGTCTCAACATAACTCCATAAAATCAAAATCATCAAGCAGGGCCTTATTTTTACATCAAATTTACTATTCAACAAGTAAAGAAAAGCCAAATACACACCAATCAACTGAACCTTAGAAAATCCATAAATTAAAAACCCAGAAGGCCTAGACATTAAATCCTTCGAACCTTTTTTTGTAATAAACTACATCAATATACTTTAAAACTGTAAAGCACACAATCCTAGTGCTTTATGAAGAAGTTCAAGCATGATAGAGTCAGGAGATTTAAAAAATATTGGTCAGTTACTTCTCAGTTGTTACGTAGGAAAGAATTGCAACTTTAGTCTCCACTAGCTCTGTGCTTCAAATCAATGCTTCCTATTTAAGAGTATCCTTGGGCAATTAACTTGGCCTTATTCCTCATCACATTACCTTTATCATTAGCTTTGTTGTGAAACATCCATTTTATTCCAATTATATCACATTCGATGGCCTTGGCACCAATTCCCATACATAATTTCGAGCAAACTGTGCCAACTTCTCTTGCATTGCAGCTGTCCAGAATTCATCTTGCAATGCTTCTTTCACATTCTTTGGTTCAAATAAAGAAATGTAACATATAAGCCCTGCAAGTTCCCTATAATATATCCTTTTTCTTTCTCTAGTTATTCTTTTATCACTAATCTCACCAATTACGCTCTAAATAGGATGACTCCGTCTGATTTATGATGGAGGATCTTTGATGAAATTATGTTCCCTTAAGTTTTCGTTATCCACCAAGTATGTTTCTGCATCAAATGTCTAGTTGGGTTCTTCCTTAGAAGCAACTAACTATTCCTCTGTCTAGTTGGTTTCCTTTTTGGAAACAACTAACTGTGAGTCTAAATGTTCTTTGCTTTTAACATTGTTACCCCTCTGATCTAACATGAGAAGCTGATTTGGAAGATTCTATTATACCACCTTATCAATCAATTGGTTCTATAGAGTCATATTATCATATGCTGCTGAGTTACAAGAAGTAATAACCAGCAATATATAGCAATTATCCACCGATCTTCTGTTAGTTACTAAACACTTTCCTTATTTGTTCAATACCTTCCATCCATCACTAGTAAATTTAACTAATAACCCGTCATCATAAAGTGGACTAATACTTACCAAGTTAGTTTTTAAACTATCCATATGATGCGCATTTTTGAAGTAAGGCAGTCCTTCCACGTAAAGAGTTCCTCTACCAATTGCCTTTGCTTTCTTCCCATCACCGAAAGTGACATGACCATCCGTAAAACTTTGATAATCCATCATGTGGCTTCTTTCACCTATCGTATGTTATGAACGTCCACTGTCAAAATACCATTCATTGTGAGAAGCAATGCACATGGATTTAAGAGCCACAAGTGCTTTTAGTTGATTCTTTCTAACCCAAATATGCTTTCGTAACTTTTTTTGCTGAAAATTCTTCCAAGAATGTCTAGATTTTCTATTTTGAGCATTATGAAATTGAATTTGCAGTAGCTTGTAACAATTTGGCCTTATATGATTGTTTGCACCACAAAAGTGATATGTAGGCACAAACTTTCGACTTCTTTTTTAGGTTTCTCCTTTAACAAATCTAACTTCAACATTTTGCTCAATATTCATCTGTGAACATTCACCTTTATGACCAATACCTTAAAATTCCCTTTTGTTTTTACCAACTTCCAACGACTTGTCTAGCTTCTCAGTACCACCATTCAATATTCTTATTCTTTTTTTTGTATTGACCAACCTTAGCCTTGTTTCATCAAGTTCATCGAATGTTGACAATAACTTCATTTGTAGATTTTTAAATGACATATTTCATGGTTAAATTCTCTCTATTTAACTTCTCATTCAACTTACACGTTTTCACCCATTTGGCATAGATTAATTCATAGGTGTTGCAGATGTCT
Organism: Erythroxylum plowmanianum; assembly: GCA_025531925.1. NCBI lineage: Eukaryota > Viridiplantae > Streptophyta > Magnoliopsida > Malpighiales > Erythroxylaceae > Erythroxylum > Erythroxylum plowmanianum. Next base: position 2,510,807 of record JANVCQ010000003.1, on the reverse strand, counting down.
TCCTTTTAGAATTGCAAGTCACTATCATCGTTGTCACAATCTAAATTAGAGTTTAGAACTGAAACATTTGTATGTTTTTGTTAGTTTCTTCACTGGTTGCTTCTAAACAAGCAATTGGACTTTTACTATATAAAGCGACCAACACAACATGATTACTAACAGTTTCTTCTTCGCTGTCGTACTCACTTTCATATTCATTTTCACTCTAAGTGCTTGTATAAGACTTCCCTTTTCTCCTTTTAAAAATGTTAGCACATTCGGCTTGTACATGTCCAAAACCTTGACATTCATGACATCGTATCTTCTTTGTCTTCTTTTTGTGTTTTTTATTTTTTCTTGTTATTTGAAATTATTGTTTAATGAACTGCCACCATTCTTTAGCCACTTATTGAAATTTGTTGTCAGTAGCACTAGATCATCATTTTCATCAGAGTCATCTCCTGAATCATTCACAAATTTAGCGACTTCAACTTGCAATGTACTTTTCATGCTTGTCTCTCAATATGTTCATCTCAAAGTTTGTGAGAATTCCAATTACCTTGCCCAACGATCACTCATTAATATCATGAGCTTCTTTAGTAACTGCAATCTTCAGTATGAATCTCGGGGGCAATGATCTCAAGGTTTTTCATAAAAAATTTCAAATTTGAATATTTCTTCTCAAGATGATGTACTTGATTTGCAACATCACGCTACAACTCTTGAAAGTCTCCAATAGTTTCACTTTCCTCCATCTTAAGCTCTTCAAATCTAGTAGCTAACATTTGAAGTTTTAAAGCAATTACTGATCTTGACCCCTCATGTATTGTCTGTAATGTATCCCATGCTTCTTTTGCTAATTCACATGCTGATATCATACTAAAACGTCTTTTATCTACAACACTGAAAATTGCATGCATTGCTTGATATTTACCAAGTGCTCTCTCTTCTTCAACTCTTGTCCATTCAGATAGATCTTTAGGTATTGCTTCATTCTTTTCATCAGTTATTATAGGATGAGTCCAGCTATTCAACACAGAAGTTGATGCTTTAGTTCCTTGTGCTTGAATAAATACCAATGTTTTAAAAACCGAATCGGATGTCGAACCGGTCGAAAGAAACGTTTAGAGGTTGAACTGGTAGTAAACCGCTATAAAATCGATATATAATAAATAAGAAGTAAAACTTATAAGAATACGTAAAAATAAACATTTAAGATTTTTATTGTATTTTTCATTAAATTTATTAATGCATATAATTTTAATAATATAAATATTTATTTGATAATGATCTTCTGAGCTCAATACCGTAATTAAAAAAGATTAAAGGCTAATTTTATAGTAATTTTAATATGTTAAATATATATTATGAAATTAAATAAAATTTATTCAAATTTTAATATAAGGAAAATAGTGATAACTTCCTAATCGTCTAATTTTGCACGTATTAATTACACGTCTCTAACAAATAAACCATGAAAACCATACGGTACTCGGCTAGGCATTTTAATGGTGGCCGCAACTTCAAACCTCGGGGACATGGCATCTTGTACCAAAAACTGCAACTCCGCGGAATTCTCATCATGCACGTAGTTAAGCAAAAACCATCATCTTCTGCTGTACAATCAATTACCTGTTCGACAATATTAGTAGTATTTGGTTGTTTTGGAACAAAGTATGGTTCTCCTCCATAGCAACCAGGTTCACATTACCTTTTTTAGACTTTGCATCCATTTTCCAAGTCATTCTTCACAATACCTGACATCTTTGGGGCTTTCTCAGCTATTCCTTGATATGCGTAGCAAGTTTTCTTCCCAACGTAAGAAGGATTGATGCATGGAAGCTCCAAGCTTCTTTAAGATAGAACCAAGATTTTTGAACCGAACTAAACCGAATCGTCAAGTCCTACCGAAAAAAGTTTAAACCGGCCGGTTTAAGTTATTAGGTAAAACCGAACCGGACCACTAATATGTTCAAACTTTTTTGATCGAACCGGACGATTCGATCCAGTTTTTAAAACTTTGATAAATACTTTCATTCTTGATTTTTAAGAAGGAAAGTTGGACCCGTCTAGTAGTAGTGGCCTTGTAATCAATGCTGTTTCTCTAATGACCGTACATGCGAAACACTGATGTACACCAACTTGATACACCAAACTTTGATAAGGTGAATCAAGCTCAGATACCAATTAAAACACCTTAAGATTGTAGTTTCGCAATATGTATGTTCTACCACAATTGCTTCAAACTAAAATTGTTGATTGTTTCTTAGAAAGCAACTGGAATAACAACTATGAATTTTTCAGAAATTAATCACAAGCAGAAAAGCTTAATATACAACAAATAAATCAACACATAAAATTTGCCAACGCAGTTCGACACACACGCCTACGTTTGTAGCGCTCTCACCTAGATTAATCAACTTTGACTTAAGTACAATAGTCTTACACAAGACTTTACTAAGTTGACATTACTCACCCCTTGACGCTACCCACTCGTACTCACACCCCGTGAAAATATTTCACACCCAATAGCATGACTATCTTATGCTAACATTGACAGAGGATTTTTCCAATAACGAATGATAATAAAGATGAAAATAATATCTCAAGTGATTAAATCAATAAAAAGATAAACAAATAAACACTTAAGTCAAAAGGCACTCTCCTATATGTTCAACCTTGTGAAGCTGAAATCATAGAAAGTTGTCCAACTAAATCTGTTGTGAACATTTCAAATTGATCACCGAAGAAACCCAAACATAGCAGCCATAAATATCATCGATCGGAGATATGTTTCATCACCAAAACAAGCCAAAAACACAGCTGCAAATATTGATCAATTGACTGGTTTTTTTCTCTCACAAAATCTATAAATAGTGGTGTAATAGTTCACCCACATTTACAAAAATGCAGCTGCAAAAATCAATCAACCATCTACAGCAAAACTTTTTAATCTCTCGCTCAAAGCACACAAGAACATATACAGCAACCTAAAAAGTTGATAGATGGATTTCACAGGATAAACTTCTTATACAAACAAAATTTTATTGCCAAACATGTAAGTTATCTCTTCAAAACCTCCCAAAAATGCAGCAGCACCAAAATCCATGATAATCGCACCATGAATTGTTTATTAGATAAAATATGATAAGTTCTTCAGGATTTTATCTCATGGTAGATGTACTGCATATTTATCTCCAACAATCCTAACTTCTTTAGGATTCTATCACATGTAAGATTTCTTCTTTTCACACTATCTTATCTTCCAAAAAAACTACATAATCCAAGATAGTAAAATCCTATACCAAGTCAACTTCTTATCGAAAAATATGTACCAAATATATTAACAGTTCCACCTCATTTGTAGGCAGAGTGTATACAATTTTCGCACATGTCATTGATTGGTTACCACGAGCAATACTTGGATCGATTCCACTATTCAAGAAGCTATTGAACATAAAACCTATTATAAGTCAGTTTGGAGTTTTTCTGGCTACATTTGTTATGTTTTCATCTATGTTATTTATGCAACAAATGTAGATAAGAAAGCAAAAAGGTGCATCTTTTTAGGTTATGAGAATCAAAGAAAGAGGTAAAAATGTTATGATCCAATGACAGGAAATGTGATATTTGATAAGGTTTCATCTTGATGGTGTCCTCATGAATTGGTCCTACCTGATTTTAAGGAATAAGGCTCGAAGGAGATGAAGTGATTAAAGAAATTACATAAGAGGTGGAAAAAATAGAAGAAAAATATCAATAGCGAGTCATATAAAAAGTCTCAGTCTTAGTAGTGCGCATAAGTGCATTATCAAACACCTGAAGCAGCACAACAAAGCCAACATGAAGAGATTTAAGAAGTTGCGGAAGGTGTAGAATATGTGCCTCATTTATGAAGGATGGAAAGAAAATACAAGAAAAAAAACTTAAATATGCCAATACAGCACTTGTTGAGGATGATAATACAAAAGAATCTACAACTAATGAAGGGGCATCCATAAGCAAGAAGTGGAGGAAGGCTGTGGAAAAAGAAAATAATAGATGCCTTAAAAGTAAAATGGGACTTGAGATTTGGCGCCCAAACCTAAAGATATGTAGTCAATTTTTTGCAAATGGATTTATAAAGAAAAGAGGTATCATGATGGATCGGTTGAAAGATATAAAACTCGATTGGTAGCTCAAAGATTCTCATAAAAGTGTGGTCTGGACTATGACGGGATATTTAGTCCGGTGGCAAAGATTACGATACATGTTTTATTTGCCTTAGCTGCTTAAAAGGATTGGAAGCTTTGGAAGATAGACGTGAAGAATACTTTCCTGCATGGTGAGTTTGATCAAGAAATATACATAGAGTAGCCTCTGTAAAGTTTAGGTTTCAGAGAAATTAATAAAAGATGAGAGAAATTCGTTGTTATTCTCCTTACTGTGAAAAGGCAAATATACAAGATATTTATACTAAAGGTTACAAGCTAATTGAGATAAGAAACTAGTAACAGATTACAAATATATCACGAGATATACACCGAATATACAGTTAATGTACTGGGTATATATTAAACAATAAAAACAGAATTTCACATTCCCTTAAAGCCTCAAGGGCATGAAAGCAATGCTCGTCCTAGTTACATGTGCAAGCTAAAGAATGCACTCTATAGATTGAAGCTAGCAGTGAGAGTTTGATAGCAGTGTATTTGATATAGAGTAGTTAGACGATGGCACCAAATGACTCCACCTTGTTTACGAAGGTACAAGGTGAACAGTTGGCTATAGTTTTGGTCTATATAGATGACCTTATCATCACAGGTGATGAAGTTGCTGAGATTGATCAAAACATTTCCAAATGAATGCTTTAGGAGAGTTAAACCATGAGCGCACAAAGGATGGATTTTTCTTATTTCAGCACAAGTATACTACGGATTTGTTGAAGTGTAGGATGGTAGAATGCAAGCTTATTGCATCAAACTTAACACTACACATTTCAATCTAAACTCTAAATCAAGAAAGGTGTACAGTTGGTTCTTGATATTATTAATCAATTTTTTTCAACCATGCACTTTCCTGATAAAATAAAGTCATTTACGAGCTTCTCAATATTCAAGGACGATGACCCTTTAGGACCAGTAGCCTCTGCTGCCAATTTTTTCCACTCCATCGCTCTGTTTCTCAGTTCCTTACCTTTCTCTTCTTCCATCAACT
>JANVCQ010000003.1:2486664-2500238 GCA_025531925.1 Erythroxylum plowmanianum | reverse complement strand
ATGTGAAAACCTTTGTGGTGCAGTACCTTTGCTAGCTTAAGCATTGATTTCATGTGGCTCTGAGCAGGGAATGGGATGAACACTGCATGAGGTTTATGTTGAGGTTCCATAAACTCAGTAGCCATTTCTGGACCTCTAGCTACACTTTGGGTTTCACAATGTGTAGCTCGGCTTAATTTATAGTCGTAAGAATTTAGTTTGTACATGGAAGATGTCGACTGCCAACAAATGGCAAAGAAAGGCCAGCATATTATTATTTAGAATCTCCCGACTTTCCAAGAAGCGGTGACCTTATTTTGTACTTACCTTTACAACCGTACTATAAAAAGTGTTTGACTTTTTTTTTTGGTTTTGTTGGTGCAAAGGAAAGTAAATACAAGAGAATTAACAAACACTTACTTCTTGGTGACTTTGAATGTAATGATATCATCACTTTAGTGGCGGCCGGTCCGAATTTGGTTAGGTTTAACCTGAGTTTAGTAACACTGGAACACGATATTTCCTAACTTGAGTTTAGGTAACACTGAAACAAGTTATTTTGAATATTAAAATTTTAAATTTACATACTAAATCGACTTCATATTAATTAATTATATCAATATTGTAATATTTTAGTAGTAGAAGATTCAATCTTTTGAATTTTTAAATTAATTTTTAATTTCAAGATTGACTAATACAAATTTAACATATTAATTCTAGATTAATATTGCCAACCTTTAAAATACCTAATGCTTTACAAACAAATAAAAGCAAGAGAGTTGGCTAGACGGTCGAATCGAACAAAAGTTCCTCTTTTGCTTCTGCTTTCCAGGAAGGAGACACATAAGAAGGGCGAATAAATTGAACTTGGATTGACCAACTCTTCCATCAGACTATTGGCGTGAGGGCCAAGCGTTCAAAGAAGTGATGGCTAAGCGTTCTATAGTCATTCGCCGCCTTGAAGTCTCCGCAGCTGTCGTGACCATTACCGATGTTGACTTCGGTCCTTATTACCTTGAAATAAGTAGATTTATGTTTTTCAACATGTGTCTTAATGTTTATGTTGATCCATTTACTCTTTTTTTTTAAGTTGCGATCGATACATTTTATACCAAGCTCCTAGAACTTGTTTTAAGTTGTAAAGAACCTTCATAACTTTGTCACTTTGCCCCTTTTCTTCATATCTGTTGGTTGCTAAATATGACATTTTCTTTAAGGTAGTGATTTAAGAATGCATATGTTACGTCCATGTAGATTTTCTACTTATTCTTTGCTGCTAGAATTATAATTTCTAAGCGAGCTACGGTAGCAAACACCACGTCATAATTGACTCTGACTTTGGCTAACTCTCTATAGCATTTAGCCAACAATCTTGACTTACATCTCTCTTCTTCCTTTGATTTTTCTCTTTAATTTGCAGACCCATTTACACTAATCGCCTTGTGGCATTTAGGAAGTGTTGCCAACTCCTATATGTCATTCTTTTTTATTGCCTTGATCTCCTCGTTCTTCATCAAACTCAATGTCTCTACTCACAATAATCTTTCCATTAAGCGAAATATAAAGCTTGTAACCTTTAGATACCATGTCATGGCCGATGGAATCTGGCTTTTGATTTTATGAAGTTTAGTGTGCCACTCATCCGAAATGGGGGCGTAAGCTACACTTTGAAAAGAATCGTAGGTGCTTTACACTTGGTTTTCTTCTATTCTATGGTTCTATTGGAGTAATTTTGGAAAGACTTTTGGAGACACTCCTATTAGATAGATATACTGAATAGCTCACAGCTTCAACCTAGTACTCCTTTGACATGTTATTGCTTTTCAACATAATTCACATCATGTTAAGAATTGCTTTACTTTTTAGCTATGTCATTTTGTTTGCAAAGACCACGATTAAAGGATGACATAGACCATTATCTTCTCAGTAGTTGTTGAATGTTTTGGTTTTGAACTATCTTCCCCTATCAAATCTAATATCTTTAATTTTATGGCCACTCTCCTTTCCTACGACAGATTGGAACTTCTTGAACATAGTGAACTCCTCTAAGTTTTTCAAAGAAAATATATGCAAGTTTTATAGCTAAATTCATCAATGAAGAGTAAAAAAGGTACCTAATTTTGCTATAAAAACTTGGATTTATCAGTCCATAAATATTCGCGTGGAAAAGCTCTAATGGCTTCTTTCGAAAAAAAAAAATTCTAGTTTGCTTTCCATGGAGAAAAACGTCATATAATTGATTAGGATGATCAATGGAAGGCAAATATTGTATAGGTACCTTTCTTCATAGCAAATTTAAGTTATTAAAGTTTATATAGCCAGACCCAGACCTCAAGTACCAAAGCCAATATTCCTCCTTTATATATGCTTGTAGGTATTTAGCAACATCATTTTGAATATTTAAGGAGAATAATCTATTTCTTGTTATCGGCACCTCCATTATCAATTTCTTGCTCTCATCCACTATCTTGCAATTTGCATTCTTTTAATTCAATCTCATAGTTTTTCTTTAAAATCTGTACCAAACTTAAGATATTATTTTTTTATGTCGGGCTTATAGTGGACATCAGAAATAAGTTTATTCTACCATTATTTAGGCAAATAAGAATGTAACCTTTTCCTTTTACTGGAACTCTAGAGCCATTTAAAAATATCACAATGTCTTGTATTCTTTTATCAAGCTCAAAGAACATCTCTGGACTTCCACCCATATGGTTACTTACTCCTGTGTCAAGGTACCAGGTGCTATCTTATTCTTTTTCTTCCTTGCATTGTGCTGTTAATAAGGTGAGCTCATCCTCTATTTAATAAAACTCAAAATCATCGTAACATCATTAAATTCAGGAATCAACTAAATATTCATGAGCAATTGAATTTATTAAAATTTATTGATCTTACAATCGATTTAGAATCAAGATTTTAATATAATCCTCTAATCAGAATAAAAAAATTAGTTATAATTTTAAAAATATCAATATTATTCACAACAAAAAATATTCTTACCCCAGAAGATGTACTCAAACCTAAATTCACCCACAAACCTGCTGCTTTTTGCCCTGGTAAACAGCCTACGGATTTTCCTTTCTGCCCAAAGACCTACCTACGTTGCTCCCCTCTACAAGAAAAACGTCTCCCCTGAAGAAGGAAAACCGCTGCTGCCTTTGTTGCTTTCTTCTTTAAAAAGTCGTCTACCTTTTTTCCCAAAAGACACGTCTCTATCTTATTTTCTGAATCAGTTTTTGGTCCACTGTACTGTTCACTCTCTTCAAAACTACGCACATTCATCCCAGCCAACGACTGCGCTTTGCTGCTGGGTTGCTTCTTCATCTGCTGCTGCGTCATTTTCTCTTCTTCTCCTACTGCTGTGCCGTTTTCTCTCCTGTTATTTCTGCTGGCATTTTGCTTTGCGTTTTGCGTCTCTTTTATTTTCCTGGCTGATGCGTTTTCTCGTTTCCTGCTTGCGTTTCGGACTGCTCCTCTCTGCTGCAACGTTTTGGTCTATTATGCTGTGTACTATGCATTTTGCACCTGCTAGCTGCTACTGTTACGTCTGTGTTTTCTCTTCTGCTGCGTCGTTTTGTTTCTGTGTGGGCTGCTAGTGATTTTTTTCCTTCTGCTACCATGTCATTTCTCATCTGCTGCGTCATCTTGGCTGTGCTGCGTTTTGCCCTTGTGGTGTCTTTTTCTACTGGGTGTTTCTTCTTCTGCTGCTGTCGTTTCATCCTTTCTGCTCTGGTCTGCTACTTCATTTTCTTCGGTTTGGCTCCTCTGCGTTGCTGTCCTTTTGTGTTGCAGTTTTCACTCTGCTCTTTTCTAGTTTCTTTTTGCATTATAAGTTGCAAGATTCCAGCTAATCACTCATGGCTGCCATGTCTTTGTGGCTTCTTAAATTACTTCTGCAATTCTTCTATTTAGCCAATTTTAGCTTCTTTTCTCCAAAACGACCCCACATTTCCTAACGTCCAAAAACAATATAAAAACACCGTAATCAGACAATTTCTATCTAATATACTCCAAAAATATCACAAATTGATATATAAATTAATAACCTATCACTTAGAAAAGCCTAAATTTGAAATTCTTAATAACTTTTCTCTACCATTTCCCCTACATCATGAGAGCTTAATAAAGCATTTACAAGAATACACCAACTTCCATAGTTGTCTTTGATAAAGTGAATAATTAAGACAACCTAAGTCTGATATCACTTTATTGGAACAAGGATATTGAAAAGGAATTTGGAGGAGTGGAGTGGAAGAAGACCCAGCGGGGAAAAAAAAACTTTCTATTAAGCTGTTCTATTTTTTTTAGTAAATCGGTAACTTTATAAAGAAATAAGAGTATTGTACAATACAGGAGATACCATAGGTAATCTCTTAACACTCAGAATACATAATGGAGTGCAACCTACTGCCCTACCATCAATCTCCTCTCCTAAGTCCTACATTACACTTGAAACCAGTCGCCTTCCAACATTTGTGCACAATCAGAAATAAGCATAACAAAGCCGCAACATGTCAACATATGCATATACATACAAGAACCAAACCTGCAGTCCATTCAAGTAAAAGATCAAGAATTCATCTAAAAACTGCTAATTTATCTTCTTAATCTCAGTCATTCCAGCAAGAGCTTCCATAAGCAATAATTTTCTGTTCAAAACCATTGCCTATCAAAGCTTCGTGTTACCTGAGTTGCACTTGGATAGCCTGCTGTGCCCTTTAATATGTGTCCATCTGTGAGGAAAAGGTGATGTAATGAGTTTGGCACCCCATTTGAACAACAATCTACATCACAATGTTAGTGCACAATAAATCTAATTACCTCTCAATGTGTTTAGGCTGAGATGCTCCAGAACTTGGAAGATTATCCTAGCTTGTAAGCTCTCCACTTCTATAGCTATATCCTTGAATGTTCTTGAGTTCCTTTCATACCAAATGTTGTATACAGTCGTGGATAATAGAATAGGGAAGAGGCAATTATGTGAAGGTGTTTGGTGAAACCAAGTTAGGATAGAAGGAAAGCTTGATGAGTTGGAAATGGGGATTTGGAAGTGATTGAGGCAATGTTCCCATATGGCATTTGAGAAAGGGAAATTAAAAAGTAGATGTTCATTGGATTCCATATTCGAAATACAAAGGGAACAATAGTTAGGAGTATGTAAAAAGAGAAGTTTATTTCTTGTTTGAAGTTTTTTTAGGACTATTAACTAAAGAATGAATGAACACCTTAGGCTGTTATTTTTGAAATAAACCAGGTTATACCAAGCTACTTGTTGAGTTGAGGGTCTCAAGAGTTTATAAGCTAAACCATTGGTGTATGTTTTTGAAGGGCTAGGTAACCATTCCAAATAATCCGGAGAGCTATCTGGTTAGTATTGAATGGGTTCAAAATTAGCAATGAACTCCATAGGAAAATCCTACCACCTCCACACATTATTTCTAATAATATCAGAAACTTTTGCTGTCATAGGAAAGCCTGACCCATTATTCTCTCTAGGTGATAAGAAGTTCCTTAGGATTCCCCTCGGATACCAAGGATATTGTCATAAGAGTTTGATCTGTCCATTATCTATCCTAAATCTGAATTGATTCCTTATTTTGTCCCTCATACTTAAGATTTTCCTCCAACTCCAGTAACTATTATTGGTAGGTTGTGCACTCCAAAAAATTTTCCGTCTCAAAATGATCGTATGCACCCATTTAACCCACATAGCCTCTCTATCATAGAATAGGTACGAGATCCTTTTTCCTAACAAAACAAGGTTCTAGGTTGGCAAATGCTTAATCCCTAACCCCCTTCATTTTTTGGTCTAGTAAGTTCACTCCATTTAACTTTGGATTGAGAGTAACTATCCACTCTCCTAGCCATAGAAAATTCCTGAGTTTAGCTTCTAGCTCCTTAAGGACAGATGAAGGGAGAATAAAGTGAGAAGCTCAATATACTTGGAACGAAGAAAGAACAAAACTTACCAGTTGTAATCTACCCTCATAAGAAAGGTTTTTGTGGGTCCATTTATTAACTCTTACTTCAATCTTGTCCAATAAGGGTAAACACTCTCTTCTCGATAACCTATCTGTAATGAGGGGAACTCCTAGATACTTTGTGGGAGGGATCATTTCCTAAGGCCAGACATTTGTTCCATTTGGTTAGTCAAGTGATCCATGTCATGAGAAAGGAAAAACTAACTTTTGAAATGATTCATATCCATTCCTAAAAATCTAGAGAAGGAGTTTAGACAATTGAGTAATATTTGAACTGAATTGGTGTTAGTATGACAAAACAACAGTAGGTCATCCGAAAGCAAGAGATGAGTGAGCTTAAGAGTTTTGCATCTCCAGTGGTATTTGAAGGAAGGAATTCTAACTACGCAATCATTCATGCTCCTAGAAAAAACTTCCATACAAATAATAAAGAGGAAAGGGGATAAAGGGCCTCCTTATCTCAGCCCATATTTTCCTTTGAAGAAATTGGAAGGTGATCCATTGATCAAAATAGAGTACGAAGGGGAAGAAATGCACTCTTAGATCTAAGCTATAAACTTAGGAGGAATGCTTATAGCTTCTAAATAATTAATGAGGAAATCCCAATGAATGGAATCATCAGTTTTTTGGAGATCAATTTTAAAGGCACATCTCTTTTGATTATTAGAAAAGTGGTAGTTTTTGAAAATTTCTTGGGCTAACAAGATGTTATCACCAATTTTCCGATCCTTAATGAATGCACTTTGGTTAGGATTAATAATATGAGGAAGAATTTCTCTAAATCTATTTACGATAATCTTAGCTATCACCTTGTACAGCATGTTACAACAAGAGATAGGCCTATAATCTACCATTGTGGATAGGTAAGCTTTTTTAGGAATTAGAGTAATAAAGGTGGAATTAAGCTCTTTGAGAAGTTTTCTATGCTGAAAAAAAATCTTGAATGGCCCTAGTGATATCCCCCCTAATAATGTGCTATGTTTGTTTAAAGAAAAAACCATTAAACCCATCCAGACCAGAAGCCTTATTAGGGTTGACAGAGTTGAACACCTCTCTAATCTCTTGGGTTGAAACTTCAGCTATAAGGGAGTTACAAAGGTTTTCAGATAAGGCTTGAGGAAAAAGTTGATCCACAAAGTCCTTTGAAGAATGAAGGGATTTCCTACTACCAATAGAACTTTGAAAGAAGTCAACAAACTGTTCTTGTATCCCTTCATGGCTTACTATCCTTCTCCCATTACCCACTTATAGAGAATTTATAGTGTTTCGGTTTCTATTGGCTATTGGTGAGTTATGGAAAATTTGATATTCCTATCCCCTTCCTTTAACCACTTAATCCTGGATGCCTGTTTAAGGAAAGACTCGTGATCATCTAAGGCTCTAATTAGGTCATTGATGGCCTCTGATTCTTTAGCAAGTAACTCATTCGACTTAGGTAAATGCCTCAATTAATCTTGAATGACATTAAAAGTTTCTTGACAATTCTTGACTCTTTTATTAACATCTCCAATCTGTTTTGAATTAAGAGATTTGAGGGCTTTTCTAACAATCTTAAGTTTGGACACTACACAAAACATAAGAGACTCCTGAATTAGAGAGGACCAAGCTTCCTCCACTAATTGAAGAAAATTTGACTAAGAGGAAAGGAAGTTGGAAAACCTAAAAGGAGATGCTCCTCTTTGAATGGAGTTACCAAATTTGACCTTTATTGGAGAATGATTTGAAATATTCAGATAATGAATTACATTATAAGATCTAGGGAAGATTGAGCTCCAAGTCGAATTAATGAGAGTCATATCTAACTTCCTAGCAATATAACAATCTCCACTTTGTTTGTTGTTCCAAGTGAAACAAAGACCACTGGAGTTAAAATCATACAGTGCATTACCATCAACCCAATGCCTAAAGTCACTCATACTTTGGAGAGCTGAGTGACTAATAGGATATGCCTCATGTGGGTATAGAATAGTATTAAAGTCACCTGCAATTGTCCAAGGCATGGTGGACATGGAGAGTCTAAGATTTGACAAGTCAGTCCAGAGGGACTTCCTGTGGTTTAGGTTGTGGACCCATATACACAAGTCACTAGGAAAGGAAGGGAACTGTTTCTCGAAGTCAACTCTACATACACTAACTGATCAGTAGAACTCAGGATCTAACAATGGCAGCTATTCGGATCCCATGCTAACACTATTTTGGCATTAGAGGCACATTCTATATTGCTATAAAAAGGCCACCTAGGGAGCAATGAGGAGCATACATTATTCAAATAAAAGGGGGACCTAATCCTAGATTCTAGCAAACACATAAAACTCACAGACAATCTTTTAAGCCAAGCATGTACAGCTAGTTGTTTTTAAAGGTTATTAAGCCCCCTAATATTCCAAAAGACTAAATCCATTATTCCAAATCTAGATGCAACACCTACTTTTGCTTTTTCCTAGGTTTCCTACCTTTTTTCAAAGTAAATTCCTCCTCTGCCCCCCTTCATTACCAGAACTGTCAGGAATCAATTCAGAGTTAGGAGTGGAAGGGTTTGTACCTACTTGACTTATGGCATTAGCTTGCGAATCCTTAAGGATTCCAGCTGAAATTTCTTGGTCTAACTTTGCCTTACAATGTGTATTTGGACTTCCAGTAGCATTGGAGAACTGTTCTATCAATTGGTTCATCCCTACGATGTGTTCCATCAACAGTGGACCTAATCCTTTGCATTGTGTTTCAGGTTCAAATGTCTTCTTTTCCTTTTAGGTGGATTTGCCTGTGGATGTTAACTCCCCTCCTTGCTGCTCTTGGTTAACTATTTGCACCTCTTTTCCCAATTCATGGTATTCTCCCATTTTAAAAACTCTCCCTGTCGGTGCCCATTCTTTTTTCTATGTAATCATCTTAGGCCTCCATTCATACTCTATTCTAACTTCTTTAAAGGTTCTCTCCCCATCCTCAGTATACATAGCTAGTTGGAATGATGTAAGCCAATGATTTTGTAAGTCCATCTCAACACACATCCTTGTATAAACAATTCATGTCATCCTAGCAGTTGGGGAATCCATTAGGAGTGGGTGTCTAACCGCACTCGTAATTCGACCCAACACTTCGGTGGTCCAGTACTCAACATGAATATTAAAAAATTTTGCCCACACTGGAGCTCTCCTCACTACCTCCTGCTCTCCTCCATTCAAATTCCATTTCTTCATAAATAAGGGTTTACCTTAGATGTGCCAAGGGCCCTTTTCCAGGATAGACATTACTCCTACTTTAGATTCAAACTTAAACAAAAAGTTATCAAAACTGGTAATTAGAATTTCTTTCAATCCAAACTCCGACCAAGATTTATTCAAATCTCTGAACAATTGGGAAGGTTGGTCTCTTACCTATGAAGAATCTAATCAGTGCTAACCTGAAGTAGGCTGCTAGCTCTGGAGGGGGTATAACAAAATTTTGATCGTCCTTAGTCTCCAGTAGGTAATAAGTTAGCGCTGTGTCTGTCGAAGTCTCTGACCCATTCGCAATCACCGATTTCCATAATTTAGTATACCCCTTTTCCCGATCTGGGTTTACCGCATTGGGTTTTGTTATGGGTGACACGTCTATTTCTTCAACTTCTAGGGATTTAGGTTCAGGATGATTTGGTTTAGAGGGGGATTTTGGGATGGGTTTGTGAGCCGAGAGCGTTGGGAGGTTTGGATCGATGTTCTGATTTTGAGTTAGGGTTTGGTTTGAGATTTCGAATGTTGGTTTGAGGTGTGGCTGCAATGCAAGGGTAGACAGAGGGGATTGGGGTTGGGCAAGGGAGTGGGGTGAAGCCATGGAGAGGTGTCTCACTGCCTTGAATCTCTGAAGTTCTGGAGAATTTGTCGCCTTTATTGCTCGCTCTCAAACATATCACTTTCGTTAATAGATTGATTTAGCTTACAATGTAAAATCTATCCCCAATTTATAGGAGTTATAGGAGAGCTCTAGAAACTTTTTGTCAGTCCAAACTTCCAAAGAAATTACGGGGAGAAGCAATTCTCACAACCTGCTATATAATCAATAGAACTCTTACAAAAGTCTTGCAAAATCTAACACCTTATGAAAAGCTTCTTGGAAAATCACCTCACTACTCACACATGAAAGTCTTTGGCTCACTTTGTTTTGCTTCCACACTTCACAATCACAGACAAAAATTTGATGTTAGAGAAAGGAAATGTTTTTTTATTGGATAGCCAGTTGGCATTAAAGGATACAAAGTTTATGATCTATATAATCATCAAATTTTTGTCTTAAGAGATGTTGTTTTTCATGAACATGTTTTTCCTTTTGATCCAAATTGTTCATCGAACTTCAAACTCAATAATCATTCTCATCTTCTTTCTAATACTGATTTGTATGACTTTTCATCAAACATATCACATTTACATAGCAATGACAATAATGAAACTGCAAATGCATCAAGATCTATTTATGACCCTATCAATTTATGCCCTGTGTCACCCCTACAAGATAAACATCTTCTTTATCTATTCAATCACCTCATCTTCAACCACTCGATCAACCCACCAGCTCTCCATAACCTGTTAGACATTTAATAAGGCAACCCAAAATTCCCAAATATCTTGACGTATATCAGCATAATCTTAAGATGAATTCGTCATTAACCACTCAACACCCCGTCTCTAATTTTCTCACATCCTCTAACCTTTCAAGGAACCACAATTGTTTTATATATACACTTACAACCTTGCAGGAACCCACCCATTATCATAAGGTTGTGTAGGTGGAGCATTGGAGAAAAGCAATGGATGAAGAGCTACATGCTTTAGAAGAAAATGACACTTAGGAAGTTGTATGTCTTCCACCTGGACAGAAAGTCGTTGGTTGCAAATGGTTATATAAGACAAAGTTAAACTCAAACAGAATAATTCAATGATTCAAGGCAAGACTTGTACTAAAAAGTTTTAATCAAAAGATTAGTTTTGATTACAACAAAACCTTCAATCTAGTTGTTAAACAAACTATCATACAACTATTCTTCACTTTAGTTGCAAAACATGTTTAGAATTTGCAATGACTTAACATCAACAATGCATTCTTAAATGATGAATTACTTGAAGATGTGTATCTGGAATTACCTCAGGGCTATGAAGTGAAGGGGGAGAAGTAGGGAGCAACTGATCGTATAGTATGCAAACTAAAAAAAATCACTTTACGGACTCAAGTAGGCACCTAGATGGTGGAACTTTAAATTCACTAAAGCTCTCCTTAAGTTTGGTTTCTTTCAATCCAGGTCAGATTACTCCCTATTCAATAGAATATCTTCATCTGATGGTCTAGTATCACTATTAATTTATGTAGATAATATTCTAATTAGATGCAAAATGCAAGAAGGAATTAATAGAGTACTCAATTTCATGAGTGCAAAGTTCAAATTCAAAAATTTAGGACAACCTAAGTTCTTCCTTGAAGTTGAAATAACAAGATTAAAAAAAAAAGGGATAGTTTTGTGTCAAAGGAAATATGCCTTTTGGAACAATGCAGACTATTAGGTGCAAAAATAAGTTCAATACCTATTGAATCGGGTCATGGATTGAGACAAATGGAAAATGATTTCTTGGATGATCTAACAACCTACAGAAAGCTTGTCGGAAAATTGATATACTTCACCTTTACAAGACCTGACCTTAATTATTCAGTTCATGTCCTGTCTCAATTAGTGAGCAAACCACCCAAGATACATTGGCAAGCAACTTTGAAAGTGGTCAGATACTTGAAAGGAGCACTAAGACAGGGAATTGTCCTAAATGCTGAAGGAAATACACTGCTAGAATGCTTCACAGATAGTGATTGGGTATAATGTATGGAGAAGCTATAATTAGCTAGAAAGCTAAGAAACAATCAGTAGTGGCTTGAAGCTCAATTGAAGATGAGTACAGAGCCATGACTCTTACATGTTGTAAAGTGCTTTAGATTAAGAATTTACTTGAAGATTTCAAGCTGAAGTATGAAGGGACAATCATAATATATTACGATAATCAATTAGTTATTTAGATATGTAAAAACCTTGTACATCCTGAGAGAACGAAGTACTTTGAGACAGATTGTCATTTTATTAGAGAAAAGGCTGAAGAAGGAATTGTAAAAATTGAATATGTGACAAGTAAAGAGCATATCGTAAACATATTTTTAATTATCAAGATGAACATGATCAATATTCATGCTAATATTGAGGGGGAGTGTGAAAAGGAAAACATAAATGTACGTCTGAAGTAAGAAGGAAGGAGGAGACATTTACGTGAGCTATCAAATAATAAACAATAATTAGTTTTGTCCTTTTTTTATAAAAAGTTCTGTTCTAAATTATAACAAACTTGTGTATATATATAGTTGTTTGTCAAAAAGAATAAAAGGACAGTATTTATTAAACTTATCATCACTCTCTCATTTCTGGAAATTCATTGTTCACATTCATCCTCTATTCTTCATGTTTTTTTTATGGAAAAATATTGTTTACGTCCATCCTCTGTTCATCATTTTTTAACATCTATTCATCTTGATTTCAGTTTGACTCAATAATAAGTAACTAAAATATGATATATCAAAATTAAGATATAAGGTAAGCGTAAGTACTTCCAATCTTTAACTTTATCAAGATTTTTTTACAATTTTTATTTTTTAAAATTCTTTCTCTTAAATTTTCATAAAAACAATGGTAAAATATATATAGTATTAACATTACAAGTATATCAATTCAACATTATTGACACGACATTTCAAATTAATTCTTAAACTCTACTCAAACTAATTAAAATTGGATCAAATCAATAATCTATTGTAGTTATCTTAAATTATTAGTCTGAGTTGAGTTTAATTAGTTCAAATGATGTTTAAGAGATGAGTTGGAAACATTTAATTGGTTGCCTTGTTTTTTTTTTTTGAGAAATTAAAAAATTTCATTACATGTCACATATATTTTACTATTATTCATAATAAAAATCTAAGAGTAGTTTTTCTAATTACAAACCACATAAAAATCATGAATTCTAAAAAGTGGACATTTTCTAAAATTAAGGAAAGTCATTCGTCTTTTATACTAAAATATAATCTGTACAAAATTAAATATGTTTTTCACTATTCTTAACTAGTGATGTTAGAAATTTCAAAAAGTTATATCATATTTTTTTCTTCTCCAAGTAATGTAGAAAAACTACTATTAAAGAGCTTATAATAATTAGATGGTATTCAAGTAATCTTTTTATTATTATTTTAATACAAAATAAGAAATATAAAATAAATAGTCTTTTAACTAATTAAGAACTTCAATTCGGATATCTTAAAAAATTTCTCACGCAAACTTTTCAAGAAAATCGAATTCAAGGTATATACTAAATTTTTTTAAACTTTTTGTAAAAGCATGATCTTTAATTAGTACATAATTATATTTTATCATCAATATTATTAAATTTCAGTTGTGATATATACACTTAGTTTAAATATGAATTGACATTAAATAGAATAAACTGACTTCCTTTTCGCACTTTTTTTTTTCATTGTCGACTTATCTGAATTAGACCCAAGAAAAAAGAGCTAAATTGTAAATAATAATTTTGGTAAGGAGCAAATTTTTATTAA
>JANVCQ010000003.1:2455507-2471142 GCA_025531925.1 Erythroxylum plowmanianum | reverse complement strand
CAGTCACCTAAACAAACTAGGCTTTCATCAGTCAAAGGCTGATAGTTGTTTGTTTACATATAACTCTCAAGGTCTTTCCTTAGCTCTCATTGTGTATGTGGATGATGTTCTTATCACTGGTAATTCCAAAGAACTTTTGCAAAGGTGAAATCTTCATTAGATTCTGTCTTCACAATTAAAGACCTTGGGTCTACCAAGTACTTTCTTGGGTTAGAAATTGCGAGATCCACTGATGGTATTTACATCAGCCAAAGAAAGTATATTTTGGATTTGATTTCTTCAGTTGGTTTAACGGGATGTAAGGCTGCTGCTACTCCTATGCTGAAAGGCATGATTTTAACATCAAATTCTGGTGAATTGCTAGCTGATCCCTCTCCTTATAGACAACTGGTGTAGATTATTGTACTTAAACTTCACACGACCAGATATTACTCACTCTGTTCATTAACTAAGTCAGTTTGTTCAAAATCCACGGGATACTCATTGGCAAGCTGCTTTACATTTATTGCGTTATTTGAAGGGTTGCCTTGCTACAGGTTTGTTTTACTCAGCTCATAATAATTTGAAACTTGAAGCGTACAATGATGCGGAGTGGGCTGGGTGTAAAGATACCAGAAGAACTGTTTCTAGTTATTGTGTTTTCTTAGGCTCTGCTTTGATTTCTTGGAGATCCAAAAAACAAAATACTGTCTCTCGCTCATCTGCAGAAGCGGAATATCGTGCTCTTGGTTCTACGATTTGTGAAGTACAGTGGATCACTTATTTACTTCATGATTTGCAAGTTTCTCTTTCTCTGCCTGTTACTCTCTGGTGTGACAACCAAGCAGATATCTAGATCACACAGAATCCAGTCTTCCATGAACGTATGAAGTATTTGGAAATTGACTGTCATCTAGTGAGAGACAAGTACAAAGAGAGGTTGATTTTGCCATTGCATGTTCCTTCCAATCTTCAAGTGGCTGATCTTCTCACAAAATCCCTCTCTGCTCCTCAATTTCACAAATTAGTTTCCAAGTTGAATCTATTTCAACTTCCACCAGCTTCAACTTGAGGGGAGGATGTAAACTGTAGTTATTTATTATTAACTATAGTTAGCTTATTTGTAACCATAGTTAGCTTTTTTAGTCAGTTTTCGCTCTCTGTATAAATAACTAGTTGAGCTCATTAGCTCATTTTATGAGATTAAGTCTTCAATCTCAACTTCTCTCTATTCACCAAAGTAAATAAACGAGGAAGGAAAGTGATTTAACCATATGGTGTTCACAAGAGCCCGGTCAAGTTTCTTCCTCACAAGCAGACTATCTTGTTGATTATTGGACCAAGTAAGCAATCGTCCAGTGGAATCAAGATCAACCAGATCAACAGAATTGTTTATTTTATATTTTTATTAGCATAATGGAAAGCATTTCCATTGCAAATTGTGATATTAAGCATAATAATTGAATCTTATTTTTTTATTTTTAATCCTTAAATATTTTAAAATTGATAATATACAAAATTATAAATTAAATTCGTAAAGCATTGACATTTTTAGTTATTATTTTAAAAAGTTAAAAAAAAATTAAAGTACATAGAAAACGTATTAGCATGCTATTATAAATTATATAATTTATACAAACAAAATTGCATGATTTAAATTATACATATTAAATAAAAACTTAAAAATAAAGTTATTAATAATTTACAAATTTTCTATTATGATAAAACATTGAAGAGTTAAATTACAAAACTCTAATATTTTAAAAACTATAATATGAAGATTTATAATTAAATTCATAAAACATTGATACTATAATTATTATTTGAAAAACCAATTAAAATATTAGTATCTTTAATTTATTAACTAGTCCTCATTCTAAGGCTATGAGGACGGCCGCACTTGAACTATATTAAGTCCATTCCGTAGACAACTGCAAGAACGGCGACGGTGTCGTCAACTCTGTCCCCCGCTCCGTCTCTCGCGTCCGCTCTTTCCGGTAATTTTCTTCTTCCCTTGTATTTCGAATCTTTCTCTTTCTTCTTTTTTCCTCTAAGTAGAAATTTCTCTTGCTTGATCTACGTATGATTTCACTGTTTGTTGAAAATGAAAAGATAAAAAGATTGGTTCTTTCCGTCAAATGCAATTCCTTTGATCGACCTCAGTTGGGTAAATAAATTCTTTCATAACGTTTCTAGTGTGATTGCGTTGATTGCTTGCAGTGTTTTGGTGGGAAGTGAGATCATTAGAAAGGGTTTGATTTTGAGGGATTTAATTATGTTCTTTGCTTTTGGTGATGAAATTGTAATTGGGGATGGTTTGATTTTGTTGCAGGTGAGTGGTTAATTTGATTGTTCATTGTGTGGTAAGTGAAAGATGGGACTGAAACAGGCAGTAAAGAGCCTGGATGCTTTTCCTCGCGCAGAGGAGCACTTGCTGCAGAAAACACGATCTGGTGCTCTTGGTAATGCAACTTTTCTCTTTTCCCTCTTCCCTCTTTTTTATTTTGTTTTATAACTTAAAGCTATAAGTTTTTTCTTTTCAACTTTAGGTTGAAGAACCCATGCACTAGCATTGTTTATAGGTCTGGATTAGCTGAAAGCTTCCAAGCTAGTACTTTTATATTGACTGCAATTTTATTCGTATCTAACTGTTAAACATTTCGTTGAATTTTTCCCATTTCCTTTAGTCTCCGTAGTTGGCCTGGTGATAATGGCTACGCTGTTCTTTCACGAGCTGACATATTATCTTAGCACATACACTGTTCATCAGGTTGGTGTTGAATCTTTATCCTTTTGTTGCCTATGTACTTTTCTGATTGAGGTCGACTAGCTATGAAAAGTGAAACCTGCAGAGTTTAGCATCCTAAGAAAAATGGTACAAATGAGGCTTCAGAAATCAATCTGGTAAATTTATTATATTTAATTGTTTATTAATTAAACAAACTCCTTGTAGGCTGGAAAACACTGTAGTTGGAATGAGAAATGTTATTGCTCTGTGATTTTCTTAGAATTCTTGCCTTTTCATTTTCTAGCTAAATGGTGACAACTGGAAGTAAAATTTTATTTATGGTTTCTGTTGCTCTTTTAGGGCCGCAGATTGTTATTATACTACTGTAAAACAAATAAATGTTTTCTGTTGCTCTTTTAGGGCGGCAGATTTTTATTATACTATTTGAGAAGCAAATACTGTATCACAAACATTCTTACAAGCTTGATTCAAGTATAACTCATCATCTATGGAATCTATACGTTAGGAATTGATGACATAACTATATAAGATGTAAAGTACTGGTTATAGGTAAATGATTTCTATTATTTGGGTTTGACTTCCTAATAATGCTGTCCAAAGCCTAGTTGATGTACAACCATCCAGGATACATGTTCACCTTACAATTGGTATATGCCTATATCTCTCATGACATAATATTGGTTGGCGGTACCTTGCTTGATCAGACTTTGTAAACAGAATATGGATACACCAGAGCTTTGTTGGTCTTGTGATTGCATATCTAAGCTTATATATAAATTCAGCATATTCTATCGGTTATGCCGAAAAAGTATGTATGTGAACTGACATTGCTTGTGTTTTCTAGATGGCTGTAGACATGAAACGAGGAGCTACTCTTCCAATTCATATAAATATGACATTTCCATCATTACCATGTGATGGTTAGCCATTCTTTTCAACTAACTTCAAGTTTGAATTTCGATCCTTTGTTCATCCCACCTTTCATGATGATGCAGTGCTTGTTTATTTGTTTTCAGTTATTTATTTTGTACACTTATGAATTAATAAATGCAGTCTTAAGTGTGGATGCTATTGACCTGTCGGGAAAGCACGAAGTGGATCTTGATACAAACATATGGAAAGTAAGATTCCTCTTTCTTGTTAAAAGAATAGATGAGCACTTCTGCATGATGAATTGCTTTGAGTACTGCACAGTGTAAACTATTCATTTGCTTTGCTGGCTCCTTTTGAAATGTCGGAAGATGTTAGTTACCCATTTCTTCTTCTTCTTTTTTCCCCCTTTTTGTTCATGTGCACAGGGAAGCCATTTTTGTGTAACTTATATGTTACCCACACTCATGTGCACAAATATATATATATCCACGTAGTTGTTGGTAACGAGTATATTTTCGATAGACCCGGAACCTCTATCAACTTCCTTGTCTTTATTATTTTTCAAAAAAAAAATCCATGTCTTTATGGAAAAAATTAAATGAAGTTTGTGCATGGTTTCCCTTTGTAATCCATCCATGCACGTTGATTTCTGGAGCTTTTTGTTCTTATTTATATTGTTCTCTTCTCAAAGAGGTTATGATGGGATAGTAATGTGTCATCTTAGTCCTCTTTTACATAAACTAAATGCTTACATCTTTAGTGCTAGTTGTTTAAAAAAAAGGTTTTCCTATTTTGTCTTTTTCCGTTTGCATGCCAATGTAAAGCTAGTATATTTTATGCGTTAAGCTAACCAGGTCAAAAGTTTTGCAGATTGCTCTGGACAGACATGGTCATGTCATTGGCAGTGAGTATTTGTCAGACCTTGTGGAAAAGGAGCATGAGGGCCATAAACATGGTATGCTTATGAAAAATTATACATTTTTCTTCTGATTTAATTTAATAGATAACTTCTTTATAATCCTCGTCTATAATTGTTTACACACTTAAGAGTTTATTAATTCTATATGAATTTATGGGCATGGATTTATCTTGCATATTTTCGATCATTTTTTTCTTTTTCTATTTTTGTTTGGATGATTGAAATCTGATATTTTTAATGTCCATTAAGTTTTTAAAATGCAATAGATGTTTTGTTTGAGACTTTGTTTACCAATTACTGTGATCAGATCATCATGGTGATGGCGATTCCAAACATCATACTCATGGCTTTGATCAGGATGCTGAAACTTTTGTCAAGAAGGTGAAGCAATCATTGTCAAATGGAGAAGGATGCCGGGTATTCAGCTTTTAACACTTCAGTTATTATCTGATGCTAACCTCACTGTTGATCCAACAATGATGGAAGACATGGTATATCTGTTGGCTTAATTTCTTTTGCAGGTGTATGGTTTTCTAGATGTCCAAAGGGTTGCTGGGAATTTTCATATCTCAGTTCATGGTCTAAATATCTTCGTTGCCCAAATGGTCAGAACTATAGTGCTCTGAGTGTGTTATTTACTTTTCTGTTTATGTTGTAAGCTTCTTCTTCTTCTTCTTTTTTTTTTTTTCTGTGGATCATATTTCTTTTGTTATAATGGAAAGTATAAAGTGCAGCAAGATTGGATCCTGGTAGGGAGGAGGGGTTTGACCTCCTTTCCCTTTGAGCCATATGGCATAATCTTTGATGGTATTATGTTGTGATTACTTGTGCATTTACTTTATAAATCAGTTCCATTAAGATGATTTGTTCCATTTGTACTACAGATTTTTGAAGGAGCTACACATGTAAATGTAAGCCACATTATTCATGATTTATCCTTTGGACCAACATATCCGGGAATTCACAACCCTCTCGACGGGACAGTGCGAATTCTGCATCAAACAAGTGGAATTTTCAAATATTATATTAAGGTTAAGCCTGAGATTACTTTCTTTTTTCTAACAGATCTACATTTATGATACCTGCCTCTTGACATGGGGCATGATACTTGTATTCCGTATGCAACAAGTTTGTTAAGCCTATGTTTTCAATGGTTAAGCCAAAGTGAAACCTCTTCAACTATGAACTCCTGAAGGAAACAGAATTATGGCCATTCCTGGAAAGCCTGACCTTAAAATGACTTCCGTCTTGAATTAGCATGTCTCTCTCTTCATGCTGTAGAAATATCAAGTTTTCAACCTTCTTCATCAAACCTTACTGTTAAGTTGGATACATTTATGCCTCCATTATCGTCTATAATATTTGATGATAAAGATATCAGTAGTTCAGTTTAGAGGATGGCTTAATTCCAGAGGAGGTTTGGTAATTTTCCCGTTTCTTACATTATAAATTCCCATGTAAATATTCATAGTTGAGTTTTGCTTCAAAGGATCTGAAAGATTGTTGGTTTTGACTGAAGGTTACCCTAGATTGATATGGCCTACATTAATGACCGCAATTTTTGCGTTATATCTCACAGATTGTTCCAACTGAATACCGATACCTCTCAAAACAAGTTTTGCCTACAAATCAATTCTCTGTCACTGAGTACTTAACTCCCATGACTGAATTTGATAGGTCATGGCCAGGTTGGATTTACTATCTCCCAGCATCATTTTCTCTGCTTTAACCTTGGTTGGCTGCTAATTGCTTGATTATTGTCTATTTATGCAGCTGTTTACTTCTTGTATGATTTATCCCCCATCACTGTAACAATCAAGGAGGAGCGTCGTAGTTTTCTCCATTTCATTACTCGTCTTTGTGCAGTTCTAGGTGGCACATTTGCTTTAACAGGTTAGTTCGCAATTTCTGATGGTATGCTAAATTTGACAAAATTTGGGTAGATTCTAGCAAATTTGGTTCACAGCAGGGTGGTGATCCTACACCGGACAAACATTACTAGTCTTTGAGGAGATGAATAATTACATCAAACTTAGTCACATTTTTGCTGATTTCTGTATGGGATCAACAGGACCGATTCTAGGAAACAGTGTATACATATCAATCCTGGTTGCAGTTTAAGGCATGAGCTTCAGTTTTCGTGGTGAATGAAATGAAATGAAATTAAATTACTAAACACTTGGTATTCAACTGATATTCGCAAGCCAACATTCGTATGCAGCAACTAGCTATTCATATTCTCAATTTGTTTCTATCTTTTCTGACACCTTATGGTAATAACTTTGGTGCTCTCACAGGAATGCTGGATAGATGGATGTTCAGGTTTCTTGAAGCACTAACAAAACCTAGCCCAAGAAGTGTTCTCCGGTGAACTTAGGTCGTAGACTAATTGGTTTTACTGCATATCAGCATCTCTCAGGGATCTTTCTTGCAGATGAATTGCAGTTAGGAAGGCTAAACTGCGTTTTCTTATGGTATTAGCATCCAAGTCAACTTTTTCCACGATTGGTAGTGCAAATTGAAAGATTGGTCATTGCAACTCTGGGTAATAATATTCATTGAGTGTTTTGTCATGTCATGGAGTGATGAGAGTCAAAATAGGTGCTGTACATTTAACATTCTTTCTGTAGACAACAATTTTGATCCTACTTCATCTACATAAGCTCATTAATGGTTGCCATGGTTGTTATCAGATCAAGTTTGGATTTATGGGTTGCTTTAACATCATGCATACCAGAAGAACATCACTGGTATGTCTAAATTAAAATTCTGAAAGGTTGGAAATAAATGAGTATATCCTAAATAAAATGAATAGCTTGACCATGTATACGTGTGTTTACCTTGGAGTCCTCTCCATGCATGAGCACATCTGGACTTTCTTACACTAGCAGTCTCAACCTTATACCAGTTATTTAAAGTATTCATACACCCTTTTTCCAGAGAAAACAATATGTCCTGACAAGAGATGTATTACATCATGATTATCAGTAAACTAAATATAAAATAATATTTTATTATTTACGAATTTAATGGCTATTCATGCCTATTAACTATTTGCATACCAAAATTTTTTATTATATTGTTACATAATAATCAAAAATTTTAAAATTTAAATTGATGTAAATATTTTATTTCTTGGATGCAAGGATCAACAATATGATGATTTAATAGCTTTTCATGACTATCATTATTAATAGATAAATTGTATTTATAAAAATAATTTATTATTTATAAAATTCCTTTTTTAATGTAATTTCTCTTTTGTAATCTTTCTTTACACAATTAAAGAATTGCAGAGGAGATGAAAGTACCTAATCTTACTCTATCTTGTCTCTTTGCTCTGCTCAAACCAAATAGTATTACGTAGCTTGAAGTCTCTTATTCTTTGCTTTCGTAAGAGCACTCGGCGTGTTGAAACACGTACAGAAATGAACAAGAACACCATCTTCCTCGCATTAAATTTGGCCCCAACAACCAACCAACCCTCCTTCCCTATGTTCACATTCTCCTTCTCTTCTATATAAACGTCAC
The DNA here is from genome assembly GCA_025531925.1 of Erythroxylum plowmanianum. Taxonomy (NCBI): domain Eukaryota; kingdom Viridiplantae; phylum Streptophyta; class Magnoliopsida; order Malpighiales; family Erythroxylaceae; genus Erythroxylum; species Erythroxylum plowmanianum. Next base: position 2,463,091 of record JANVCQ010000003.1, on the reverse strand, counting down.
AAGCTTAGCCTATACAGCGACAATCACTCTTGTATCATCTTCATTTGCAGTACATAGTGCCTGTCTCTGCAGTCCATCACTTAACCAGAGTCAGGAACATGGCTTGTCTCAAGTTTGTCTGCTTGGTGCTAGCGTGCATGCTGGTGGCTGCACCAGTGACCGTGCAGGCGGTCATAGCCTGCAATACTGTGTCAAGCAAGTTGGCTCCGTGCATTAACTTCCTGAAGAGCGGTGGCACGGTCCCCGCAACTTGTTGTGGCGGTGTTACTAGCGTCCAAAGCTCCGCCAGGACAACCGCAGACCGTCAACAAGTTTGCGAGTGCTTGAAACAAGCTGCCGGCAGAATCACGGGACTTGACACCAGGAACGCAAATGCCCTTCCCAAGATCTGCAAAGTTAACATTCCCTACCAGATCAGCACCACCACCAACTGCAAGACGTATGCGTCTTTATACACCTACATTATGAATGCTTAAACTCAGTCTTAGGATGATTATTCACTCCAAAACATTGGTAAAAAAAATATCATTATACTTGAGGTAATTCTTAACATTTGACTGGTTCTTTTTGGCTTTGCTTGTGTGGTTGCAGTGTTAAATGAAGTTCGAAGAGCGGCCATTTCGTCGTGATCTGCTATGTATCGAGTGAGGAATAAAAAGGGTGGTGATTTCTGCTCGAGTCTCCTGATCAGAGACTTTATTAGTTCTATAATTTGGGTTTTAGAGTCTTGTAATGTAACTACTGTGTCTGAGTCGGTGTTTCAGGCTATATGAATACATAATAATGTTATCACAATCAGTGTTGGTGGGTGATCCGCAAAATATGGCTGCTACCTTTCTCCTTCCTTTGCAACTTCAGTTATTTGATATAGATGCTAATTAACTATGAATTGATATGATATTACTAAAATTATTAAATAATACTGTTTAATATTAAAAGTTTTATCATTTTAAATTACCAAATAAAATTAAAATTAAGTTCTTGAATTTAAATTTGAGTATTTAAATTTAAATTTAAATTATTCGATCGAATCAAGCTAAACTCAAATTTTGGACGAGAGGTATAACACTTATTATTTTTATAACTATTTAATATTTTTTTTAATTTTGATAAACACATTTTCTATACATATAACCTATAATCTCTAATTTAGAAGAGATTGTGTCTAAGTTCCACACTTAATAACATCATTATAAAAGGGGAAACATATATAACAAAAAGAAAAGAGAACTAAGAAATGCATAAGTTTTTTTTTTTTGCTCTTATCATTATTTTAACCAATGAGTACATAACCAAGCATCCAACATAGAACTTGAGGAGAGTTAGAGATAAAGATTCATTCTTTTAACCATTATTGCTTTTGAAGGAACATACAGACACAACAAGAGCGGGAATAGAATATGAACATCAGAACAAAAATTCCAGAAGAGCAAATTAAGAATAATCGCCTCCATCATTCATGTAGTTTCTTTCTGCAAATTCTGCTCTCAATCTACCTTATTTGATACTGCAGAAACAACAAAGGAGAAATAAGATTCTGATACTACAAGGGTTTTGGCTGGCTAATGCAGATATAATCAGTTAATCATAATATTTAGATGATGGACTGAAGCAAACCTTTTACAATCAGTGGAGGAACTGATATTGTATGGCAGGTTAATCCCACAAATTGTGGAAAGTTGAACAGTGCGATTCACGCTGATGGTACCAGGAAATGGGAACTCGTTGACTTCTTCTTTTATGCATCTGCATGTCATTTGTCTGTCATCTGTGGTTTTAGCATCATTTATGATGGTCTTAACTCCATCGCAGCAACTTGGAGACGGGACTGAGCTAACACCCTCAACGTAACTGAGGCATGGCTCCAACTTGAGAAGCACGCTTTCACAAGTTCGTGAGTCGGCTCTTACTGTAATAGTAGCAATAGCTACTGCCAATGCCACGCACAATATAGTCAAGCACAGCAGCTTTACACAAGCCATCCTCACGACTAAAATTAAAGGAGAGTCAGGAAGGTTTTAAGTATGAAAGTGAAGTGACTTGGAAAATTACTTACAAGCAGGGCGGTGACATATAGGAGATTAGTGAGTGGAAACAAAATTTAGCATCCAAAACAGTACACTGCTGGTCCCAGTTCAATGGTTTTGATGCTAGACTCTACTCTTTCGTGTCTTTTCTTGCTGCTTAGATTGATTTTGTTGTATGTACCTAAACGAAGGGACAAGAGCCCGAATATCCACTTGACTATGGGCTGAGTTTCAGAATTTTGGTACGCTACTGTTTCTGTTATTCTTTCAGGAAAAAAACATCAAAACCTTCACCTACACACATATGCGTGCTCCTTTGTTATACTTACATTGGATAATACTTTAAGAAAACTCTTAAGTCATCTATTTCTTGAGCATAGGAATAAAACTTTTGAACAAATCTTGAATATTGATAAAAGGGAAACTTCTAATCCAGATTGCATACTCTAGCATCAATTTGCACTTAAAAACTTGTATTGAAATGGGATACTAAGGGTTGACTTATGTCATTATTTAAAATGTTTAAAATGAAATTTAGACCCATACGAGATGATAATTATGTTGTTGGAGGCCAATTACGTTTAGTCAATAAAAACATTTTACAATTTAAAAGATATGAAAATCAATTTATTAAAAAAATGCTCAATTTATCTTTAAAAATTTCTATCGAGTTTCCAATTAGTTTAATATTTAGATATTAAATTTGGTTTATTTTAAATTATTTTAATTTAATTCTTTCAACATTAAATTAATGTATACTTATAGAATATATTGAATTGTGTTTATGTAAAGATATCAAAAACAGAGGAAAAGAATTGAAAGGAACAAGGTTTCCAATGATTGATCGACTACCATAATGATTACATGATAGTTTATTTATACACAAAGTCTAACAAATTCTAATAACAAACTATCCACCTGTCATGTATCCTAAGGCAGAGAATATATGAAGGAATAAAAACGCAATCTTATGAAGAATATTCTAACTGAATAATATCATATTCTCTACACTCCCCCTCAAGTTGGAGAGTGATATATGTTAATCACACCCAACTTGGAAAGTAAGTGTTCATGCTGCTGAATTCCCAGTGCTTTAGTTAGAATATCTGCCTGTTGTTCCTTAGTTGAAATGTGATTGGTTTGCACAAGACCATCTTGAATGCTTTCTCTTATGAAGTGGCAGTCAATGTCTATATGCTTTGTTCTTTCATGGTATACTGGATTCGTTGCAATTTGAATAGCAGCCTGACTATCACAGTAAAGCACAGCAGGCTTGCATTCCTTGATCCCCAATTCTGCAAGTAAACCCAACAACCATTTTAATTCTGCTACAGATGAAGCCATACTCCTGTACTCTGCTTCTGCTGATGATCTGGAGATGGTACTCTGTTTCTTTGATTTCCAGGAGATCAATGATTCTCCAAACTTAATGAGAAAACCTGTTACAGATTTCCTAGACATGAGGCAAGATCCCCAATCTGAATCACAATATGCAATCAATTCTGGTGTCACAGCTGAAGAAAGAAGAATCCCTTGGCCTGGATCCTTCTTAACATATCTTACTATCCTTAATGCTGCTTCATAATGGGACCTCTTTGGTTTCTGCATAAACTGGCTTAAGTGTTGAACACTATAAGCTATGTCTGGTCTTGTATGTGTCAGATATAAAAGTCTGCCAATCAGTCTTTGATAGACAGATGCATCAGATAGAATTTTATCATTATTCTCTAGGTGCAAAGCTTCATCAAAATCTGTTGTTGTAAGTTTCAGATTTTGTTCAAGTGGAGTACCTGCAGGTCTAGCCTCATTTAGCCCCAAATCCTCAATGAGTTCCATTGCATACTTCCTCTGACTCAATACAAGTCCTGCACTTGATCTTGAAACCTCAATGCCAAAAAAAAATTTTAAATTTCCCAAATCCTTCATTCTAAAGTTCTGATGAAGAATATCCTTGAGTTCTGAAATCAGCCCACTGTCATTTCCAGTAATTAGCAAATCATCAACATAAATCAATAATATAACCTGCTTTGATCCAACACTCTTAGTAAACATTGAATAATCATGTTTACTTTGAGTGAAACCATTCTGAACAAGAGTTTCAGTTAACTTGAAATTCCACTGCCTTGAAGCTTGTTTTAATCCATACAAGGATTTTAGCAACCTATAAGCCATATGCTCCCCCTGGTTGCTAAAACCATCTGGAAGACACATAAATACCTCTTCATGCAAATCACCTTGCAAAAAGGCATTGTAAACGTCCATCTAAAATAGAGGCCAACTGAACATTGTAGCTACAGCAAGAACACTTCTGACAGTAACATGTTTAGCAACTGGAGAGAATGTATCCTGAAAGTCTATACCTGCTCTCTGATTATAACCCTTGGCAACTAAACGAGCCTTATACCTTTCCACAGTCCCATCAGATCTATATTTGACCTTATAAACCCATTTGTAGCCAATGGGAACTTTGCCAGAAGGTAAAGGGACAACCTCCCATGTGCCATTAGATTCTAAAGCCTGGATTTACTGTTGCATAGCTTCTACCCAACACTTATGTTTAATTGCCTCAGAGTAAGTTGTAGGTTCAACAATGTGGGATATAGATGCAGTGAAAATTTGAGTGTGAAGTGGTAAGTGTGAATATGAAACTGAGAGGGGATACTTACTTTGAACTGCAAGGGAGGATGATGAGGAGGATGGTTTGCTGGAAATGTAGTCTTTCATCCATATGGGAGCTGTGGTTTGTCTGAGGGACCTTCTTGGAGCTGTGGAGGATAATGGTGGAAAAGACTCTGTATCAAGTATAAAGGGAGGTGGATGAGAAGGCTGGTTGCTAGTCGTGGGTGGAGCAAGTGTTGGTGTTGGTGGCTGTATTTGAGAGTTTGAGTTCTGTAATATAGGCTGCTGAGGTGAAGGAGTTGAAGCGGTGATGGTAAGGTAGTGATGATCTTCCATGTGGCCAAATTCTGTAACATCAATAGGAAACATAGGTTGCTCGTTAGGTTGAAGTTTGAATGGAAAGATATGTTCATGAAAGATGACATTTCTGTTGACAAAAAATTTCTTTGACACAAGACTGAACAGGAGATAACCTTTTTGAACTTGGGAATAACCCATGAAGACAGATGGAATGGCCTTTGGAGAAAATTTATCATGATAGTAAGGGACAGTGGCATAACATAGGCAACCAAAAACTCTTAGATGACCTAGGGTAGGTGGTTTATTATAAAGCTTTTCAAATGGTGTTTTTCAGGATAAGACAGAAGAAGGTAATCTGTTGATTATGTAACAGGCTGTCAAGACACTCTCCCCCCAAAACTTTGATGGTAAATTGGAGTGAAATTTTAAGGCTCTGGCAATCTCAAGTAAGTGTCTGTGTTTACGTTCAGCAACTCCATTTTGTTGTGGATTGTCAATACAAGAACTTTGGTGGACTATGCCTAAAGATTGAAAAAGAGGTGTACATACGGAGTTGAAAAACTCTGTTCCATTATCACTTCTAATGATCTTAATGGTTGCATCAAACTGGTTTTTGACTAGTGTAATGAATTGGTGAAGTATGGTTGAGGTATCTTGTTTGGTTTTTAAAAGATAAATCCAGGTCATTCTAGAGAAGTCATCAACAATAGTAAGGAAGGATCTGTGTCCACTATGTGTGGAAATTCTATAAGGCCCCCAGAGATCAATGTGAATCAAATGAAAAGGAGAGTCTGATCGAGTAATGCTATTAGGGAACGGTAACTTAGTTTGTTTTGCTAGTGGACAAACAGTGCAAGATGACAAATCATGAGGTAAATGTAAAACTGAATTCAATTCATTGATTCTTTTCATTTTGGATACAGAAGAGTGGCCAAGTCTGGCATGCCATACATTAGGTGAAATATGTGAAGACATAAAAGAAGAAACAGGGCTAATGGAATGAGGTACTGAAGGTGAAGGATGTGAGGTAGACACTGGTGAGGAAGAAGCTTGAGGGACAAGGAAGTAGAGGCCACCATGTTGTTTACCAATCCCCATCATCCTGCCACTGCAAAGGTCCTGTATAACACAGTGTGAAGGATAAAAAGAGACAATGCAGTTCAAGTCACTGGTTAGTTTAGAAATGGATATCAAATTGTGATTGAATTCGGGAATATATAAGACATTGGTGAGTTTATGTTTCAGTGAGAGGTTATGTGTGCCAATGTGAGTGACAGAGGATGACTTACCATTAGGCAACTGAACATGAGAATTGTTAGAAGCAGGTACAACAGGATAATTCAAGCATTGAAAATCAAATGTCATATGATTGGTGGCCCCAGTATCGAGGATCCACCCTAGTTTAGGGGTTTTATAACCAGAAGCCATACCTGCTATGTTCACAGTGGCTGGTGTGGAGTTGTCTTTCTGTAAAAGTTGAAGTAACTGTTGGTACTGTTCAGTAGTGAATGATGGTGGTGAATTCTTGACAGAGATAGTGTCAACTTCTGGAATTGCATCAGATGATTGAACATTGTTTGCAAGTGGCTTCTTCTTGCTAAATTTGAAATCAGCAGGGAAGCCAATTAGCCTGTAACAGTTGGCTTTCTTATGCCCCTTTACATGACAGTGGTCACAACGCCCTTCAAACTTTGGCTTCAAGGACGATGAGTAAAGAACAGTTAGCTCAGAAGCTGTGAGGAAAGAGGATGATAGCTGACGTTGAGATTCATCACGGTGTAACATGGAATATGCCTGGTTAACAGAGGGCAAAGGCTGCATGAGGAGTATTTGGCTTCGAACGGCAGAATAAGATTCATTGAGCCCCATTAAAAGCTGAAACAAACATTGTTGCAGTATATGCGAAGATGTCTGTCTCACAGTATCACAATCACAAGTAGAGAGAGGAACCAGAGCATCATATTCGTCCCACAATAATTTGAGTTTAGTGAAATAAACTGAAATTGTGGATGTACCTTGGGTATGAGATGAAATTGTTTGATGAAGGCAGTAAATCCGAGATCCATCTACTTTGTCATATCGTTCCCTCAGATCTTGCCAAACAATGAAGCCGCTGGAGGCAAAGACAATACCAGTCGAGAGCTCCTTACAAACAGAGTTTAGAATCCAAGAAAGGACGATTGCATTGCACCGATCCCAGTAAGAGTGAAGCTCAGTAGCAAAATCCTCCTTTTTGCAGGTTCCATCAACGAACCCAATCTTATTTTTGGCCAAGAGAGCAATCCACATGGATCGACTCCACACTCTATAATTGTCGGTGCCAAGGAGGTGTTGTGAGACAAGAATGGTGCCGGGAGTATCAGATGGGTGGAGGTATAATGGGTGATTAAAATCAAGCGTGGTAGGTGTTTGAAGAAATGTCATAGTGAAAAAGGCACAATAAGGGAAAAAATGATCTTAATCGAAAAGAAGTGAGGTCATTGGCTCTGATATCATGTAAAGATATCAAAAACAGAGGAAAAGAATTGAAAGGAACAAGGTTTCCAATGATTGATCGACTCCCATAATGATTACATGATAGTTTATTTATACACAAAGTCTAACAAATTCTAATAACAAACTATCCACCTGTCATGTA
>JANVCQ010000003.1:2444667-2455407 GCA_025531925.1 Erythroxylum plowmanianum | reverse complement strand
TCTCTCTTATTGTTCAAAGTTTCGTTTTTACTAATTTTTCAAACAAGTTTTTGAAGGATATGATCAACTTTGAATTTTAGTGTTTCTTGTGAATAAGATCAAGTTTTGTTTTTAACAAAAACATTTTCGAAGAATTTTCGAAGGGGAATACACAAGTCAACCCCCCTTCTTGTGCATTCATATATCGTATAATAAGTTGCATATTAACGTGTGATTCACTTCAATTGGTATCAGAGCTTGGTGTCCAAGGATCACTAAAGCTACAAAATTACCTCTAGATATTGCTCCACTGGAAATGACACCACAACTGAATTTGAACCCTTAGGCAAAACTACCTGAAATGTAATGGTAATTTGCACTGTTAAATTTATCAATAGTTACAGATAAGAGGTTGTAGGAACAAAATTCATAAACATAAAGTGCAACTATATGGAATGAAGAGAGTGAAATAAATATTGGTGGCATTTAACTTTTATCTATAAATGGAATTAAAGGGATAGTCCAATTACATGATGTAGGAAAGCAGATAAAGAGGACCTATACATTGCACACTGCAGATAAGTTCTTTGAGAAGTTGAAGAAGAAGGGTTATGAAGTCCTATACATGGTTGATGCTATTGATGAGTATACGGTTGTTCTATTCAAGGAATTTGAAGGTAAGAAGCTTCTATCCACAATCTATTTAGAGGTACGAAGCTTATTTTTTTTCAGGATCTTTTCATCTTTAGGCATCCTTAACTTTTGATATTTCTTTATTACTTTCAATAGATATGCAACTTTGATTGAATCTTCAACCAGTATTCTTGCCTCATTTAGTTTCACTATCCTCATAGAATATGGAAATTTTCTTTTTAAATATGTTTCAAAGAATATCTTAGCAAATCCAATTGTTTTAAGTTTGGATGTATTTTCATCAAGACTTATTACCATACCTAATGAGCTTCTTATATGATTAAGTTCCTATAAATATTAGCACTTAAAGTGGCCTTTTAGATAGTTAATTGAGATCACAGTAATACTCATCCGTAGGATATTTGATTTTAATTACTACTTAAATAAAATAAATGCAAATGCCAATTGTAGGAACATTCCTAAATAAACATTCTTAAGCCAAACTAAATGGGAAGGAACAGATTTCAGACAAATGCAAAAGGTTAAGCACTAAAAAGGAACAACTCAATATTCTCTTCAAATTTGCATACAACAATGAAGATAAAACAACAAAGGTTTAATTGCATAATAAGAATTTATTCATCATTGTCATCGGCGGACTCTTCGAATACAATATCACATTCATTCGAACTACTGCTTGTCCCTAATTCATCCAAATCATCATATAAACGTTGCTTAAAATTCAATATAGCATTATTTATTACATCAAATGCAATATCATTTCGATATAAAAACTCTAAGGAACATTCCTCAACTTCCACTGGAACTTCATAAGACTCCTCAACGTCATTTGAACCATCTTCATTACCATGCAAAGGGGTATCATATGCATGCCGCCTAATTTCACATTCTTGCACAATCTGCCAATTTGAATCGAGTAACAAATCTTCCATAAAAAAACTTGTGTCGCTTGGTTTGCCAAAATAAATGGGTCATCCTTGAACCAGAACTTAGTTACGTTGATGCCTTTTACAATGCCGTTGATCCTCATATTCGAATTTCCAAGATCGTACCCTTTGCATTTGAAAAGCACAACACTTTTACCTCTAACATATTCATGCCTGATAATATCTGTTAGCATCCCATAAAATGTAATATTATCTTCCCCGTAATTTCCTAACACTACAACACCACTATTTTGTGTAATCCTACGCAGATCACGAGCTTCAGTGCTAAATCACATCCCATTTGTATTGCATATAGTATACTTCTGCTCCAAACTATGAGGTCCACATGCTAATGCATACAAAGACTCAAAGATATTTACTTCACTGGAGCTAGTTAATGCCGTCATCTATAACAAGAAATAAAAATTAGTTAATAATATATAATTATTAGTGTACACCATGTACAAACCTTCTTCTCACCCAATGCTTAAACTATGAAGAAATTGTTCTTTATATCTCCTGTCAACATATAATGGACTTTGTTGCGTCAACTCATCCATGTGCTTACTATGGATCATTAAAAATTCAATCAAAATTATATGAAATATCTCTACTTATTACATATCTTAATTTCACAATAGGTTAGAAAAACTTACTCAATAAAAGGCCTAATCTCATCACAATTCATAAGCACATACTAATGTATCCTTTGAGAATAATAAAAAAAGAAAAATCTTCAATTCGAACATGAAAATGTGACTGAATTTACCCATGGATTGGTCAGTTCCTATTTGGAAATGCGAGTTGGTTGCGAGAAATGCTAGTCTTAGAACAAAAAAAAAAGGACCTATTCTTTAATTGGATCCAAATTCCAACCCAAACTCATCACTCTAATCGCCCCATGAATTGGTGATTCCTAAACGAGTCATAAATGGTATAACGAGCATACCTTGTCTCCATATTGGATCGAGAACGGGGTCAGAGGGATCAAAAATTGCTAATTCATATAGATCTATCAAACCCGCCCAACCACCTTTGGTTCTTTCAAAAATTTGTGATACAACACATATGAGATAAAACTTTGGATAATACCAATCAACTTCCTTTTTTTTCAATTTGAATAGAAATGAAAATATTAATGAAAAAAAGATCTTACCATTTTAAAAGGAACTGGATTTATATCTCCTTTTCATTTCCATTCAAGAGTTCTTATGTGTTTCCGTGCCCCTTTGAGACCCCCGTAGGCTGAGGAGCAAAAGGAGGAATCCGCTTGAGGAGGGGCTCGCGTCTGATTAGCTAGTTAGCGAGGCAATAACTTACCAAGGCGATGATTAGTAGCTGGTCTGAGAGGATGATTAGTCACACTGGGACTGGGACACGACCTAGACTCCTACAGGAGGCAACAATGGGGAATTTTTCGCAATGGGCGAAAGCTTGATGACACCAATCGGCTTACAATGTTGGAAGAACACTGATATGCCACTACCATCAATGATATCATTGATTCAGTCTGGCACGTAGAAGTTGGTTTCAATTCCTTTTAGATATGTTGAACATAATATCATGCCCTCTTTAACAACATACGTTTCAACAATTGAACCTTCTGGATGTGTTTTATTTCTAACAAATCCCTTTAGTATACCTAGGAATCTTAACAAATGATTAACCATAATTAAATAGGCCACTATTTAGATAACTTTTAAGAATAATAGGAAAAATTTAAATAATACCTCTCAATTGTATACATCCATCTATGTGCAACTGGTCCACCAAGCAAGGCTTCATTTGGCAAATGAATAGTCAAATGTACCATGATATCAAAGAATGTTGGTGGGTATATCATTTCAAGTTTCCATAAGATTAAAGTAATCTCATGACACATCTTTTGTACGTCATTCTTATTCAAACTTCATCTACAAATTTGGTGAAAGAAGTCTCCCAACTCCATTAAAATACCTGTTACATCTTTATTCAAGATGGCACACGTGCCTAATGGAAGAATGCTTTGTAACAGTATATGACGATCATGAGACTTAAGTCCAGTAATCTTCCTTTCATCAACATTAACACATCTAGATATATTCGATGTGTAACCATCTGAAAACTTCACCTACTTTACAAACTCACAAAACTTCTTCTTCTTATAAGAAGACATTATATAGCATGATGGAGGTTTTCCCATAATTGTTCCATTAGCTGCTCTTATCAAAAGTAATTATTTTCAAATATTCATATCTTCCAAATCAAGCCGAGCCTTGATTGGATCTTTGGTTTTACCTTCAACATTTATCAAAATACCAAGGATATTGTCAGAAATATTCTTTTCTATATGCATGACATCAAGGTTATGCCTTAATCTTAACTTATGCCAATATGGTAGATAAAAACGAATGCCTTTTTATTCCAATTAAACTCTCCTTCCAATCTCCTTCTCCTCTTATTGCTAGGGTGCTTTCCATAATATATATTCTACATATGACATAATTGTTCTACCACATCATCTCCATCTGGTAAGTTAGGTATAGGCCAATGATCACTCTTGCCATCAAACTTTTTGCTTTTTCTTCGTAGATGATCATAAGGAAGAAAACGACGATGGCCTAAGTAACCAATCTTACTTCTTAACTTATAAGAAGGATTGTGCTTGTTACAAACAGGGCATGCCTTATAGCCTTTTGTGCTCTACCCAAAAATAGTACCATAGGCTGGAAAATCATTGATAGTCCATATTAAAGCTGCATGCACTCGAAAATTTTCTCCTTTTAAAACATTAAAAATATCAAAACCATCTTCCCATAACTCATTTAACTCATCCACTAGTGGTCTCCTATAGACGTCAATGTCTCTACCGACCACTTTAGGACCTGAAATAACCAGTGATAGCATAAAGAATGACTCATCCATATACATCCAAAGGGGTAAATTGTATGCTAAGAGAACAACAGGCCACACGCTATATGAAAGTGACAAATTGCCATGTGAATTGAATCCATATGTTGCTAAGCCTAGTCTAACATTATGTGGTTCTCTGGAAAACTCAAGATATAGTTCATCAAAGCTCTTCCAAGCTTCTCCATCAGAAGGATGGACCATGGTATTACTGTCACCTTTAGGCCTATCATTATGCCACGTTATTTGTTTATAACGGTCTTACTTGACATGAATAATCGTTGTAATCTGGACATTAATGGAAAGTACCACAAAGCTTTATAAGGTATCTTCTTACCCTTGCCATCATTAATTCTCCATCTTGATGTTCCACACTCGGGACAACTTTCCAAGTCCCCATACTCTTTCCAAAATAGGGAACAATTATACTTACATGCATGTATGGACACATAACCCAAACCTAGGCTCCGTAGAAATTGATTCGCTTCATAATAGGAGTTCAGAAAAGATCTACAATTAGGTAATACATCCCTCAGTAGAGCAAGTAACATGTCAAATGACTTATTGCTCCCCTTGTTGTATACTTTCAAGTGAAACAACTTTAAAAATGACAACTTTGAAAAGTTTGTACATCCGAGGTACAACTCTTTAGTTTCTTTACTCAACAATTCATGAAAGGCACCCATAACAAAATCTCCGACGCCTGTAGGAGGACTCCTTCCATCTTAATTAATTGGACAATCTTTTAAGAAAGTACCCACATCATCAAGCAAATCTTGCATCCCATCATCCTCCTCATCACCGTCACCTTCATTAATATCATTGCCCGTCCCATCTATGTCTACATTTGCAGTGTCAAGCCTTTCTTCCCTAGAGATAAATCTATATTATGTCAGTTCACCATGTAAAACCCAGTGGGTGTATGATTGGTCCATGCCGAATTGCATTAAATGTTCATAAACATTCCTTTAAGACCTCATATAACAATTCATGCAATGTGCACAAGGGCATGAAATTTCACACTCTTTGCCCTTTTTTTAGCTAATTCATAAACATTCTCACTCTATCAATGTATTCACAGGAGACCCTAACACTGTTCATCCAAGTCTTATCCATAAAGCAAGAAATACCTATTAATTGAATATGAGAATGACAACATTATGTTATGTTAGTAAGTGAAAGAGGTTAAGACAAGTTTCTTAGGAGCGTAGAGGTTAACACAAAAGAGATGGTGTTAGCTATTTTACTAAGGAGTAACTAAACATTTGCTGTCGTAGCCACTAAAGAAAAGGAATTGTAAAAGTTGAATAACTATAAGGAAAAGGAGAAGGGGATTGAAGTTCAAAGGTTAGACTAGGTGAATAGTGCAACAACAATGCCTCAGCCTATCATTAAATCCTATGTGCCACCTACTTAATACCCTTAGAGGTTAAAAAAGAAGAATGAGGATAACTTCAACAAATTTGTAGATAGTTTTAAAAAGTTACACATCAACTTCCCGTTTGCAAAAGCAGTAGGTAAATATTATCCTATGCAAAGTTTAAAGGAAATCATCTAAAAATAAAAATAAACTTGAGGAGCATAGTACTATACCTTTAATTGAGGAGTGTAGTGTAACATTGCAAAATAAACTACCATTAAATTTAAATAATTTAGGCAATTTTATAATTCCATACCATTTTAGTGCTTCTAATATTCATAATTTCTTATATGATTTAGGTGCAAGTATTACTTTTATCTCTTTTTAAGAAGCTTAGAAAATGAGAGCTTAAGCCAACAATAGTGCTACTCTGATTACTTGAAACGTTTATTAGGTATCTAATTGAAGTAGTAGAAAACCTAACTGTTAAAGTAGGAAAACTAATTTTTCCTATGAGCTTTTTGATATTTTAGACATAAAATATGACACTAAGGTTCCCACCATATTGAGGAGACCGTTTATGGCTACTAATGGGGTACTAATTAATGTGCCCAAAAGTAGCTTGACATTTATGATTAGCAATGGGGTACTAATTAATGTCCCCAAAATATTAGGATAGGTTTTAAAAAGTCTAACTAACTATGAGAGTCGTAGATAAAGAAAGGCCTAAACCATTGTTTAACTACTTAGAAAAATTAAAAGAAGGAAGATTTTGATAAATACATTATCAAACCTAAGACATCCGTGCAATAATTAGCTTTCCTCTACACATAATAATATGTAGAATTTGTATTATTATTTGATAAACTATATGGAGAATTAGGGAGAGAGTAATCAAAAAAGTCATAAAACAAATTAACAAAAATATTGCATATTCATATCTCTATTTATGTATGAATGTAGGATCCTAACTTTGGTGGAATTGCGTAGATCAATTTATGGCATTTCATAGACCAAATTCAATAGCTATAGTATGAATGCAAAAAAAACCAATTAACAATCCATCAACTTGATACTTATAAGTTAGCATACCTGCTTCTTGTTTTCCAGTAGCTCCTCCAACTATCTCCTCCTCAGACTTGAAAATAATGTCTGTCATAAAGCACGATAAATTAGAACTAAACTTAAGCAATTTTAATGTAAAAAAATCTTATGAACAGATATTATTTAGTATAGTAACCACCAAGTGTGAGGAGAAGTATCTATTTATGATAGATTATATATGCAAGCATAAATGATGTTTCTGCATCTAGTGCTGTATTGGCTATCTAACTAATGTATGTTTTTACCAAATTATGAGTTTAGCATATTACATTTAACAATACTTGTCTTTTGGTTGCAAAACAATGTTGAATAAAATTTAGCACAAATAATTGAACAAGATAAACCTCATTGAAAATGTTCATCATATTTAATTCGAAAAATGAAAAGCTACATATTAATAGGTGTCATAAAAACTACATTGTTTTCAAATAAGATATTAAAGATAAATGAAATGAAGAATGAAGACAAGAATCTATATATGTGCTCTTATCTACAAGACAACTCTTATCTATTAGGTTACGTTTAGAATGAAGAGTCTCTTATAGTAAAACATGATAGATTTAAGTCATAGGTTTTTGGGATAAGAACTTTATGATTGTATTATTCTTTGTCCATTAGGAAAATCCCTTGTCAAAACCCCTCTAAATGACAATAAGTAAAAGGATAAGTACTTGAGATTTATATTGCAAACTAAAAGGAATTTCTTATGGAGGGGATCATAGAAAGACTTGAATTTTTGGGCCTCACATTATTTTGTTATGTTCTTTGTTTACATTTTCTAAATATAAACTAAAATGATTTCCAAACTTCTCTTTGATCTAACAACATATTTTCTATCATGTAGTCATGGTATTTTCTTTAAAGAAATTTTTATTTTAATATTGACGATCAAGTCAATTAGGAGTATGTATTATTGAATACTTAAATGATCTCTATGGGCATAAAATTGCCCCATATGTGCCGAGGATCTAGAGTGACCATTGCTAAGGTATCCTTGGCTGTATACAAATTCCCTGTTATTCATCTACCTCCATCCACCCCTTTTACCCTATTTACCAGAGACTATAACATTTTGAGCAACAGTCATACTGAAAACAATTGAATCTTCTCAAATTGTTGCATTTAGGAAATAAAAAGATATATGAACAAACACTGGATGCATAATAGATAGTCATAAATGATAAAGGAATTTGTGGATCAAGTCACAAGGAAGTGAATAACTTTTAAAAATCTTGTGATATGATTGGAAACACTATAAAACACTCGGGTAAACATATTATTGTAAAAAAAATCCAGATTCACACAAATTTCTCTCTATTAACACCCAAATTACTTCTTCGTCAAATAATTCAGTAGGAAAGGATGCATTCTTTCTTTTTTCTAATTAAAATTTAGAAGGAAAGGATGCATTCTTTCTTTTGTCTATAAAAGGCATAACTGCCTGTGGACAATTTGCTCCAAAAATGCCCAAAAGTAACCGGTTCTTTTCGTTCCTGTGGCACATTATATCAATTGGTTTCATGGGCATACCATACATCTTTCAGCAACATCAAACTATAGGAAAGGGAAAAAGAGCATGCCAACTAAGAGGACTGTATTACAAACAGAAATGTTTCCTAATAGAAAATGAAAATTGTTAAAAAAATACTATAATACATATGTGAAGAATATTAACACTCCAAATCTCTATTTCACTGATGCTAACCACCAAATGTATATAAAGGAACTAACCTTACTACATCACACATCCTAGTCTCTCATGAAGGTAGTTAAGATACATTAGACAGATTGTTCCCAACACTAAATGAGTAAAAGGCTAAGTAAAATCTAACAATTTCTGACCAGATGAAAAGGACTGAATCACTCGCAACAATTCTCTTTGCACTAACAAACACACTCCACCCTGTCGTTAAAATATGTCTCTTAGGTTGTCCTGAAAAATTATATAGAAAATAAATACAATTACATGTGAATATATGAATCCAGAATTCAGTCCTTACAATGTAAGGAAATTGTTCAACTATAGAAATATATAATTAAATATTTCAATATGTTAAAATAAAGTTAGCTTTATTTGACAGTGCCAGAATTGCAATTGGCCCAGTCTATCAAGAGATTGATAAGAGAATTTTAAAGAGAAAAAAGAAATGATCATAGTCATCAAGGGCTTCATTTTTGGTTGTGTATGTATCTTTCTTCCTTTCTTCCCAAGACACTTTCTCATCTCAAGTCTAGAACCTTTATTTTCAAAAGAGAAAAGTTCCTAATTGGTTGTGTTTATTGTATTAGAAAGCCAAGGAAGGGCAAAGTAAAAATGAATGGGGTTGGGTGTAAAGTAACACATCTGATATTGAACAAGCAACTAGAATTTGGTAATTAACATATAGAAACACAACAAGAGGAACAGACATTAGCAAAAATGCAAATGCTTGTGCTACCCACACAGCATCCTATTCTTCTGCATTTCACAAGTTCAACTCAATTTTATGATCTGTTCCTTTATTTCTTCAAAGGGTTGGCGATTTTGATATTTACAAGACAACTCAACTTTATAATATGAGTGAATTTGGAAGCTACAATATAAGAGACATATGATGTCATAATTACTAGTCTGCATTCACTGGTAGAATAGATACTTCAAATTAGATCTACACATATAGAACATACTGAAGTTCATTGTTACTCTCGTGGAAATATGACAAAACTAGACTTTATATTGCAGAATAGAAAAAAATACTACATCATAATTCTTTAATAACATGAAGAATTATGATGGAGGTGTATAGTTGTAATCCTACATGTAACAAACATAAGGAAAGAGAAGAGGAATAGAGAATCAAGTAAAAGGAACTAAATCAGCAGTTTGGAATTAACAAAATGCCCTGAACACCTTCCCTAGAGTCAACTATAACCAAATCGCAGGTAAGACATGCAAGATGCAAGCATTAATCAAAATGGGATGACATTATTGTGAATGATGTCAAACAACATGGTCAATAGATGATTTTTGTTGGAAAGGTAGAATGTATGCATCTCATCAAAGGTGACTATGGACAAAGGAACTATGACAAAATGCGATCCTAACTAGTATAGAGAGTGTTTTCGAAGGTGAGAGGAGTACCTGATCAGACACGAACCTATAGAGGAGAGAGCGAGCAGACGGTAGCAAGCATGAGATACGTCGTTTTGGTGTCACCGCACTAGTTGAAAGTTAGAGATTTTTATACCTGTCATGTCGTTAATCATTTTATACCTGTCATGGAGCAATTGATATAACTTTTCCTAAAAATGATGGATTGATGTCATTGTTAGACCATTTGAAAGTATACTTTAAGATCTACAACTTTCCTGAAGACTATAAAGCGAGATTATGCCTCTAAAAGGATCAAAAATAGAACAAAAGACGACGATACAAACTAAGATGATGCAGAAGGTCAAACTAAGACGATCAAACTAAGACGATACAGAAGTCAAACTAAGATGATACAGAGGTCAAACTAAGACGATACAGAGGTCAAACTAAGATGATATAGAAGTCAAACTAAGATGATACAGAGGTCAAACTAAGATGATACAGAAGTCAAACTATGACAATGCAGACGTCAAACTAAAACGATACAGAGGTCAAACTAAGATGATACAGAGGTCAAACTAAGACGATACAAAGGTCAAACTAAGACGATACAGAAGTCAAACTAAGACAATACAGAAGTGAAACTAAGATGATACAGAAGTCAAACTAAGACAATGCAGAGGTCAAACTAACATCAATCTCCATAGCTGTCACATACACACATCCTATGCAACATCACAACTTGTAATGCTCAT
>JANVCQ010000003.1:2404645-2424001 GCA_025531925.1 Erythroxylum plowmanianum | reverse complement strand
TTGATAATGATCATGGAATCCTTGAAGTTGCCAATCTTTCACTTGATGAACCAGAGTTGGAGAGTATGATCTTTACTAATAAAAGCAATGTCAATGTTTGAGAGTAAAGTGATTAAAGGGTGGATACTTTAGTTAGATTTTTTGTTGTAAATACCCATGTGAATGACTAATTTTCCTTTTGGATAGAAGATTGTAGACAAATTACTTAATGATATATATGTTCCATATTTTTTTAGATTCTGAATTTTTGGAAGTCTTGAAATATGAATTCTGAATTTTTTTCTTAATTCAAAATTTTATTATATATATATATGACGTGTCCGTGTCCACTAAATTTTAGAAGTTGGTGTGTCCCCGTGTTTGTGTCCGTGTCCGTGTTGTGTCACGTGTCCGTGTCTATGTCTGTGCTTCTTAATGCATACCTCTTGCAGTTAGTGGAGGTAGAGATAACGAAAGGGAGGTTAAGGTGACAGTCTTTAGGTAGAGAAGCTGCTCAATCGGGTTTGAACATAGCAGGGAATTCATTGGCAGTGTCCTTCAAGCACTGGCAGGTGTCTTGACGATCAGAAGTAGTTTTAGTGTTATTGAAGACGGCACTGACTCCATTGCAGCAACCTGGAGGTGGTGTTGAGACATCACCCTGAACGTAACTAGGACATGGTTCCAGAGTCGAGAGGACTTGGTTATAGACTATAGTTGCTTTCACGGTTATAGCAAAGGCTAGTAACATGTATGTTAGAGCCAAGCAAGCCATCTTTTTGGCAGAAGCCATTAATAATTCTAAAAAGCTCCAAGTTTGAGACTTTGGGATCGGAAGTGAAGTGTGTCCAAGGAGACATGATCCTCTGTCTAATTTTATGGTGTCTTATTCTATCCCATAAATCTCAGCCATTTATTTATGCGGGTCTTGCGTTTATTTATGTGGGACTCACGCAAGACTCACATAAATAAATGTCTGAAATTTATGGGACAAAATAAAACACCATAAAATTAGACAAAAAATTAGGACTCGTGTCCAATTAGCAACCGAAAGGCGATTTATATAGAAACTGTTGTTGTCTAACGACAGACATGGGCATTAATTTGTTGCTGGCCCCACTTCAAAAAATGTTCTTGCTTCATCTGTTTTTGTGGTTTCGAGTAATATTCTAGTATCAGAAGGTAAAAAGAGACATAAGTTGGAACCATGAATTACTATTATTTCTCCACAAGAATGATTAATAATCCATCAGGCTGATGTGGCCATGCACATATAGAGTAATAAAAATAAACTATAATTCGTTGGGATTCTGCAAATTAACGTACATATTGGAATGAACTCTCTTTGCAGAAATGATCCTAATCTCAACATTCCCTCATTCGTCGTTTTGAGATGAAACCGTTCAATCCAAAGTGTTAAATGGACAAGCCAAGAATCACGAAAACATTGTCACTGTCTTGACTCTCCCATGTTTTTCTATATAAAGTGACTCTTTCAGGCTAGTTGAACTCACCTCACTTCCAAATCCAAAGCACAATTGAAAAGTCATCCGGCTGGTCAGAGCTTTCAGTCCTCCAAATATTCAGGAAACGAAATGGATTGTCTCAATAAGTTGGTTTGCCTGGCTCTAGTGTGCATGGCTATGGTTGTGGCTATTACTGTGAAAGCCGATGTAGACTGTAATCAAGTCCTGACAAGTTTGGAACCATGTCTCAGTTACGTTCAGCCAGGTAGCTCATCACCACCATCTCCAGATTGCTGCAATGGAGTTAAGACCATTTTCAATAATGCTAAATCCACTCCTGATCGTCAACAGACATGTCGGTGCTTGGAAAGCGAGGCCAAGAATTTCCCTGGCATGTTCGATCCCAATCGCGCAGCTACTCTTCCTAAGGCTTGCGGTGTTAATTTTCCTTACAATATCACCACCAACTTTGATTGCAACAGGTAAGTGTATGAGTTAATTCCCCTTTATATAAGTATGGTTCTGTAATTACTTAATTAAGCGTCGTAAGAGGTTCTAATCATCTAACAATGGTTTCTTTTTATTTTTACAGTATTAAATATTGAGGAGCATATAGAAGACAGAATTCAAGATATATAGAAAAATAAGAGACCAAAATAAGAAGCGTTATTGCTTATTGTCTTTGAATTTTTTTTCTTTTTCTTATGTATTGAACTTTACTTGTGTTCTTAATAATTTCAAAAGTCATGTATTTGTAATATCGCAAAAATATATAACAATTGAAGTTTGTAATGTTTGCTTTGTAATTCTATTCTGTCGTATTCCTTTATCCTTTGTTATTCTTTTCTATATTTTAATTTTTATCAACATCTTAACATTTTATACAAATACTATTATGAGAGGAATCATAAAAACAAAATCATATGCTCTAGAAGTGTAAATGAGAATTTAAGTTATACGATCTAAATTTGTATTTAAGAATTTTTGGAGAAATAAACAATTTGTAATAGTATTTATATTATGTTTGCAATAAAATACACAAGAAATTAAAGATAGTACAATCATAAAACTTTCAAATTTTTTAACTAAAAAGTGTGTATTTAAATAAAGATATAGGAATTATGAAAATTCTGACATTGATACATTTTCGTGTTCTTGAAATGGTCCATACCGAATATCCATAAACTCAGAAAAATGTTTTCTCCCATAGTTACCATTCATATATATTTTATACAGCTGAGTTAAGTCTCTATTTTTAAATTAAGGTTTTTAGTTCACCTATCTATTATGCTGAGTCGTGCCACTGTTTCTTCTTTGAATTCTCTAATTTTTGATACTGGACATCTTTTATGGTTAATATCTTATTAACATGTACAAGTAACTTTTCTGTTGAAAACTTGAAATACTGGAGATAAAAAAAATCAGGGGATCATAATTTTTACGATCTTTAATTTGCAGAGGAAAAAGAAATGAGATTAATTTTATATTTAATAACGCTTTTTTTAACTGTTATTAACATGCATATTTTTATTGTTAATTATTTTAATAAACAAAATGAGTAATAGGGTATGTTTGGTTCTATTTATATTTTCAATTTTTTGTTTTTGATTTTAAATTTAATAAAAACTCGTTTATTTGAATTTATTGTTTCTTTTTTATTTTGATTTCTTTGAGTGTTTCCAAAATTATGAAAATCATAAAAAATTATTTTTGTTTTTTATTTCTAATATGATATATTATCAGGTAAATATATTATTTAATTATCTATTATTAATTATTAACAAGAATTATAAATAATTTAATTCAATATTATGTTTATTATTTAATATTTAAATAAATTTTCACTGATAATTTTCAACAATAATTATATAAAAGGTTAAAATAAAATTCATTTAATTAATTAATTTATAAAATAATTTATCTTTAAATTTTATATAATATATAATTATTAACCATTAATAACTAAACTGATTTTTATTTTTATTTAAAAGAAAAATATAAATTAAAAACAAAAAAAGTAAAAGTAAAAACTATAATAAAAATAGAAGTATCTTTAGGTTAATAGTTTAAGTACACAAAAATAGTAATTATGACCGAAAATATGTCCTTAACTACATAATTTATATTATCATATTAATTTTTGTGTTCCTATTTCATCTTTTTTATTGTAGCAATTATATACATTGGATCTCTGATTTCTTAATCACTCTTTACTTTACAATGAAGTAGTTCCTCCTCGTTAGCTTTGGACTTTTGGACAACAAACCTTAATCGAAAGGATTTAAAGATTCCATCTTCTTCAAACTTAGTTCAGGTTCGAGTCCATTTACAACATAAGAAATAACAATGATATTCATAAATCAATTGAAAGCCATAGATATATTTGTAAATTGACATAAATCACAAGGTCCCATAGGCAGGGATTACATGATACATGAGAAGAAAATGGCACTAAACACAGAAAATTAGCTCTAACAATGAGCCAATACAAAGACATTGTGTTGATGGGTTAACATCGTGATCTTATTACTGTAATGTCAGTGAAGTTGGTTTGTATGAAACTGCAGGAGGCTTCCCTCCACCTTATTACACTCTGCAACATGATCAAGAAACATTTTAGATCAATGACTTGTAATTGATTTCAGGTTCTCAAGATATAGGAATGTGGTTAAAGAACAAAAGGGCAGAAAAGTTTTCTCGTCTACCAACATTCAGATTGAGGATATGATCTTTTATATATATATATATATCAAGAACAAACGAAAAGATTGAGGATATGATCAGAATACGTACTTGCTGCAGTCAGTGGAGGCACTGATATTGAAAGGAATTGGAACACCACATTTATTGGGAAGGGAAGCTGCGTTTTGAGGATTAATTGCAGAGGTGCTATTGGCAGCGTTCTTCAAGCAGTCGCAAGTCTTCTGACGATCCTGAGTGTTCACAGCACTATCAGCTGTGGCCTTAATTCCATTACAGCAATCTTTTGAGACTGAACCTCCATTGAGTAAGTAGCTGAGGCATGGAAAGAAATTGTGTGTCACTGAAGCACAGTTTATATCCGCTTTCACATCAGTAACAATCTCAGTGACCACCATGCACAAAACCAACATCCCAAACAGCTTCATGGAATTAGAAGCCATTTCAGCAATCTCTTTGAGGGGACGAGTTCGGAGTAGTGCAAGGGTCGATCCTTATATAAGTAGAACTAGGGGTGTGTTAAGACAAGAGGCAGAATGCCATCCTAAAGTAGGAGACAACATTAGGAATAAACGAATATATAAGATCCAAAATTTAGAATTTGTTGGATATTAGAAAAAGAAACGTCTGTCTTTTCTTTCTGCTGCAAAATCACAGGCTCAACGATAATTCTTATGTAGTTTATTAAGTATGAATGCTAAACCTATAATTTATTTCCTAAGTTCTTCTATTTTAAAAGATTTAGTTTTGGCCCTTAAATTAATATTTCTTCAGATTAAAGACTTTGTTTAGTTACTAAGGAATATAAGACTTTGTTTAGTTACTAACGAATATAATACCTTAAGGGATTAAAACAAAATCATTATCTAAATTAAGGAACTAATACAGAAATTTTCAATTTTTTAGTGAAAAGAGAAAAATAATAAAACCCTAGCGTGTTACTATATAAAATAGATTAAATTTACATAAAGACTTATTATATAATATTTATATTTTTTCCAAGAAACCGATACCCTGACTTTGGTTTTGCAAGTCTTTGAGTCGTGAATAACATGTATCGTGTTTTTCTAATAGAAAATTCATCATCACGTATGTGGGATCAGTAATTAGGAGCCGAACCAAATAAAATGGTTCTTTCTGTGTGTGATTCTTCTTTCTGCCTTCAAACTCCCAAGTTTTTCTATATAAAGCCATCTTTATTGCTCCTTGAACTCACTTTCACTACTTCCAATTCCAAACACTACTCAAAACCCTCAAAAGCTTCCTTGCCAAACATTCAGGAGATACAATGGATTGTACCAGCAAGGTAGTTCGCTTGGCTCTAGCTTCCATGGCGATAGCCTTAGCAATATCTGTGAAAGCTGACATAGACTGTGGCCAAGTCTTTTCAAGTTTGGAACCATGTCTAAGCTACGTTCAGCCTGGTAGCTCATCATCTCCGTCTTCAGATTGCTGCAATGGAGTTAAGACTATCTTCACTAATGCAAAATCCACTCCTGACCGCCGGCAGACATGTGAGTGTCTGAAAAGCGCTGCCAATGATTACCCTACCATGTTCGATCCCAAGCGCGCAGCTAATCTTCCTAAGGCTTGTGGTGTTAATTTTCCATACATTATCACCCCCAACTTTGATTGCAACAGGTAATATATGTATCAGCCTTTTTAATTATCTCCTTCAACTTCTTATTACCTTAATGTCTAATCATCAGTTTGAAGTTCCTAATCATGGAAAAACCATCTCTTTCTCTTATTACAGCATTAAGTATTAAGACGGATATGGGAGATGAAGAATGTCTATTCCCATTTAGTCACAGCTACGGAGTAGTGCTCGCTCATGTGTTCTTATTGCTCTTCTTATCATCGTCAAAACATGTCAGTCTTAAGTATTTCCCTCTTAATGTTTCTGACGATCTGAAGGTTGTCTGGATATTTGTCCCCAAGTTGAGGGTAATATTAAAAGAATAACGGCAACTGCTTGTATTGCTTCCGTGATTTTAATGAGTTCCTCTATACTTGGTTCATGTGCCTCTTTTATACTGTCTTTTTATTATTGTAATTCTCCATTCCATTATAGCATTTTGAGCACCAAAACTTCTTAGTTTAGCAAAAATCATACCTAATTTCCTGAAAAAAATAATTGATCTAATTATTTCATTTTAAAGACAAATAAAAATGCGCGTTAATTAATTTGTAATAGCTTACATTTCAATTATCAAAATAATAATATGAATAAACATGAAGTATTTTATTAATATAGTTATAAATAATAGATTATTTTAATTATCAAAATAATAATATCAATAAACATGAAGTATTTTATTAATATAGTTATAAATAATAGATTTATAAGTCTTAAAGTGTATAATAAAATAAACATTGCATAGAAGGAACCCATACTTTCAGACTTATGACACTACCCAATCCAATCACGCCCATGCTTTTTTAGTTGCATGTGACACCCCACAGACAAAGCAGGATATGCATATATTTATTAGGCTTTAAATTTCGTTAAACAACAAAGTACTATCATCTCTCTAATATCATGCTAAATTCAAATATATATACATAGACACACACACACATATATCATACTTGAATTATTGAAGTCCTCTACAATATATTAAAGTATACCAGAAAGGCTGTGACCTCTTTCTCTAAAGTACCATGTCAAGATTCAAATTTCTTAGTATTATATCTACATATATCAACTTTTGAATAAAAAGTACTTCTGAGCTCATTCTTATTGCAGTATTCAGTTTTCCTTAAATTTTTCTATGGTCATTAATACCTATCATGAAACAATTTTCTTTCTACTTGAAATAATCCCTTTAGTTTTTATCACACTTTCCTTCATTTTATCTCAATAATATCTTTTTTCTATGAAAAATGATAGAGTTATTAGAAAATATTTTTAAAATAGATAATCGTGGTCATCAACTATTTAATGGTAAAGGTCCAATTGATCAATATCACTTTCAAATATCTTCTTAGGAGCTGTATAAAGTTAATTAATATTTTTATATCTTTTTGAATCAATTCAATATATATAATATTCTTATTAGATTTATGATTAAAAAACTAAACAATATTTAAGGGTAACACTAATTAAATAAAACCACAAACTTATCATCAAATTCTCTTATTTGCGTTCAATATCAATTCTTGTATTTCCTAAACCCTGTTTTATTGCGTGATTTTGGACTGAGTATGATGTTGATGATGACAATGATAATGATCAATTCTTGTATTTGAAAGAACCATTGGGGTGTAATAGTTTCACAAACTTTCCGATTTTACCGCATTCGTTTCTAGCACAGATAAAATTAGAAAAATTAAACTTAACAAAATAAATCAACACCGAAATTTGTTAACGTAGTTCAGGATACCTTGTCTACGTCTATGAGACCCTCACCCAGCTTAATCAATTTCACTGAAGTATAATAAATTTGTCCAAGACTTTACTGAGCCGACATCACTCAGTTCTTGACACTATCTTTCAACCTCATTTCCTGTGAAAGATTTTCACACCTAATAACACAACCGATTTGTGTTAACCTCAACTGAGGATTTTCTTAACAGAATTTGATAATAAAGATACGAAATAAACAATTCAAGTGAATAAACAATAACCAATATAAACAAAGACAATACTTGTGCAGCTCCTCCAATTTGGAAAAATCACTAATAAAATAAACGTATCTTCACCAAAACGTTGCAAACAATGGATCTGCAAAGTCTACGACACCATGAAAACCAGCTGCTAAAATTGCCCCAAATTTCCATTCAACAACATGACAGAATGTAGCAACCAAATTATGCACGATAAACAATTTTGCAGCCCACAAAATCACACCAGAATGGAGAAACACAACAGTCAATGTAGATCAAGAATCAACGTAAAATCCAACAATCAAAGATCATTCAAGATAAAAAAAACCTAATAGCTATATATCACCACACGCACAAATTATGTAGCCAAAACACACAAGACAATTACTGAAAATTATAGCTGCAAAAAGACTTCCAATAGACAACGAAGACTGCTCACTGGACTCCCCATCAACAACAACGACTGAAGGAAAAAGACAGCTACAAAGATTTTCACGCATTCACAAAATTGCCCAACCACCTTAGTCACATCATGCTTCAAAAAAATTAGCAACTGATGGATTCATATGTTGACCCAATCGGCTACCAAAACATCAACAAAATCGACAACACAATGTAGCTCACAAGCATACTCAAGACAGAACTCTTTTTAGCAACACTTACACAGAAATTTCCATTGATGCCCTTCAGCCTACATGGTCATAATCAACCAAACATCTAGTCAAGATAGAGTTCTATCACATCTAAAATATTATCCAAGCTGGCATTTTTATTTTTGAATCCAAGTCAAATCAGATTGTTTTTTAATCACACTAATTAAATCATGATCCAGCTGTCATCACCCAATTAAATTCAATGTAAATCTTGAAGCTACATTATCTTATAGGTTCAATTATCTAATAATACCAAATTAAATAATAAGATATATAACTTATATCTTAATAGTATTCTTATAAAATATGTACATTTTTTATTTTCTTATTTTTCGAATAATCTCATCGTGATGTTATTAGTTGTTATGTCTAAAATAATGAACATTTATAAAATTTCATCACCACAATTAATTAATTTTACATTTTTTAACAATCAATTTGAATCTTGAACATAATTAATAAGCATTTCTAAAATTATTTCAAAAATATTAAATTCCCTCAAATCATAAACATAATTTCAAAATTTTGGGATATTACAAGTTTTATAAATTTATCTTTCAACTAATTAGAGGTATGATTAAGTATTGAATCTTTCCAGACACTACATCTTAACGTAATTTCTATTAAGACATTGTTGTTGCTGTTATTGTTACAAATTTTATTATACTAACTAATCATATTTGATATAATAAATAATTGCTTTAAAATAATTTTTGATGCCAAATAATTACATCATGAGGAGGTTTTATACCCCTACTTGAAACAGTTTCACAAGAAATTTCAGTTTCAAGTTAAGAAACGAAAGTAATGTTATTATGTCCTATTAAACAATAAAAATCAACGTTAGATGCATATAAAGTAAGAATATATACTTCAAAATTTGACCAAACGTTCAAAAGTACTTCTGGATTAATTTAAGCATCAACATAGACGAAATCTTTAAATAAAATTGTCTAAGTATGAAGTTTATGCTAGTGTTAAAAGACACGAAGAAAAGATAATCAGAGACATCACCGTCAAACTTTATCCAAGAGTTGGATAAAATGTAAACAATGTCTGAACACAAAATGGAACCTACTACCCGTTAAACTCAAAGTCATGACATTAACATTTTTCTCCAGAATACAATCTAAAAGTAGTAGAAACTTGAATTTAACGAGTGAAATAGACAAGCCGAAGCATCATATCATCAAGCTGTCAACCAGTCCCAGGCAGCAAGAAATGAATGTTGGTGTCTTGAGCCTCCCAAGTTTTTTCTAAATAAGCACCTCTATTTCAGCTACTTCAATTCACTTCAATTCCAATTTCCAAACACTGAAAAGATCAAGGACATATTGGTCCAAGTTTCAGGAAACTAATGGCTAACGTTAAGTTGGTTTGCTTGTCTATAGCTTGCATGGCAGTAATTATATCTGTTCTCGTGAGAGCTGACGTAAACTGTAACCAACTGTTTTTTTCTCTGCAACCATGTCTCAGTTACGTCCAAGGTGATGGCACGACGCCATCTTCCGGTTGCTGCAACGGAGTGAATACTATCTTCAATAACGCTAATACCACCACTGATCGCCAACAGACATGTCAGTGCTTGCAGGACGCTGCCAAGGAATTCCCTGGTTCGTTTGATCCTAAACGAGTAGCTGCTCTTCCTGGTGCCTGTGGTCTTAACCTCCCTTACAATCTCACCACCTCCACTAACTGCAAGAGGTATGCTTGGTCGTTTGTCTGATCATTTATAATCTTTCAGGCATTTTCGTTGATCTGATCGTTTAATTAATCAATTCATTATTTGAAGTTCTGAATCATTGAAAAATGTTTTCTTGTTCCGATTTCAGCATTAAATGAAGTGTGGACTCTGGACGTTATCGACTTCCCATCCCATGCTGTACTTTAACAGATTTCCAGCTAAGTGTTTTGGATGTTTATTTCATTTATGTTCGTAATATTATGAAAAGTTAATAAGAAGAACCTTTTTTTTAATCATGTCATGGAGTTAGATTTCTTTTTCTGTTGAAGTTATCCCGTCTCTACAAGAGAGGGGGGAAAAAAAGGGACCTTTAACGACAAAGGGTTACATTAACGATAAACGACCTACCCGTTTCACAACTCCCGTTGGTCCCCGTTTTTTGAGAGTTTTGAGAACGTTTTGTGATTGAACATGCAATTTTATTATCACAAAAAAAAAGGTAAAGTTAATTCAAGAATCGTACTTTACATTAATGAAATGTTTTCAATAATACCAAAGTGGTATAGGAGTAAAATAAGACGTTAAAAGATAATGTGTTATATTCGTTGAGTATTACTCTTTGTTTTATTAATGGATGACTTAGATTTAACTATTTTAAATTTTAAATTCAAATATGAACTTTTTAAAGACTTAAATTTAAGTTTGATTAATTTTAAATTAAATGTAATAGACCTATAATAATTCCATCTTCACGTACATTTGTTATATTCCCACATTGTAAGGTTTTTAAAACTATGGGAATAAAAATTTCTAATTTTATTAATTTTTTAATCATGACAAAGTGTTTGTACTTTCCAATAATATCAAAAATTGTTTAAATGAAAAATGTAAGTAATGATAATCACACTGAAAATGCTTTTTTTTTTAACTCTTGATTTGAATTTAGAAGTGATCAACAATCTGTCAACTTTTTTCTAAAATTTGTAATTTTTACAAATAATACTATAATTTGATCCAATCTTGCAATCTCCTAAAATAAAATAAATAATAATTTCACCATTTAAAAACTAAAATTAATCTAAAATAAAAGAGATAGGTCCAATTAACATAACTAAATAGCATTTTGTCATGAGTGATTAATTGTTAAGTTACTGTTTCACTGTGAGTAGCTATCCATTGTTTTCTTAAATAACAAGAATATTTATTTAAATGTGTTATTTATAAATTATTTATAGATATATTTAATTTATTTAATATACATTTAAATGATAAGAACAATATGTTCTTTCTTCAACAAAAATATGAATTCACTTATATATGTAAGCTGTATTAGAATATTGAATATGGTCTATTGAACAATGATTAAAAGATCGAATTAGTCTAATTGATTCAATCACAAAAATCTTAAAAATTTTAATTTTTAATTTGAATTTTAACTTTTCAATTCAATTTATCTGTATAATGTTTGTTATTAAAAACCGATGGTCATAAATTATTATTTTTCTTGTACACAAATAATGCTAATTCATCAGGCATCTTTTCTCTCTTATGACCTTTTGATAATATTAAAAAAGGAAAAGTCTTTTAATCATTAATATTACAAACAATCATATATTTTATTTTTATAAAATAAAATTATTAATATTATATATAATAAAATATATTATTTTATAAAATTGGAAATTTCTTATTTAGTAATAATGATCATTAAAAATCATTAAATAATGATAATATATTAAAATTTTAATTAAATTATTCAAAAAGAATTTGATAAATATTGGTAATCATACTAAACGAAGAACGTTTGATAACTATTATTTACATAGTAAACATATTAGTTTAATACTGCACCTTCCTATTGTAAGAATTTAAAATTAAACTTGAGTATAGACATGAATATCATTTTCTTTCCTCTTTTCAATCAAAATAAAAAAATTTCTATTTTAATTCCTAAAGTTAGGTAATGAATTTCTTGTAATCCTTTTGATGTATTATGTTTCTTAGTTAAACAAAGCCTTCAAATTGAAAGTAATTTTAATTTAATGACCATTAAAATCACTTAAGCGACCAACGCAAAATCTTTCAACTTAGAGGAGCTTAGGAAACAATTTTTTTTTGAAACATTAAAAAGAATATTATTATAGTTAAAACTAAATTGACGTTACAATGAGTTAAAAGCTTTAATCCTACTATCATATTGCAATATAACTTAAGGACAAAAACTTCCTAAGAGAGATAGTATGATTATCTACATAATAGACAACAACGAGAAACAATTATAGGCACCACTCATGGGAAAGCTCATTCACCATTTGTGATATTTGAGATTTTGTTTTCTCTTCTTAGCATATTTCCTTTTTGCAGATTTGGGTTGCACATAAAAATCATCAAGGATGCTTGGGACATGGATTATAGCTAGTGGGATATCACAGTCCTCTGTTTGTTCTATAGCCCCTGTCTCCTCAATTTGCCCAACAGTTGAAACTGAATTCAGCATGTTGACTCACTCAATCCAACAATACTCCAAATATTTGGAAGTGAACTCATTCATGTTACTATCTAGATTCTTCCCATTTTCTTCACTTTAATTGTCCAGGGTTGTCTTTCTTTGAGAAATGTGCGTGACAACTTGTTCAGTATTTATACCAACTATTTGATTACCATTGTATTCATTACCAGTAACTACATCCTCGACATCAATATGCACACCCGCGACAATTCTAGTGCAACTGCACGTATAATTCCTCACAACCCAAAGAATCACTATATTTGTCAAACACTTTATGATTCAAAGGTTCCTGCATAACATTACATTTTTCCAATAACATCTCAAAACAATCAACCATCTTAAAATTTTTGCATTGAGTCTCGCAAATTATATATTACTTACTATCTGTCCATCCTCGATCAACAGTGAAGAACCAACAAAAATCTCCACATGGGCTGACTCCTCTCCTTTGTCAACTATAACATGCTTTTCCTTAGAATTAATCAGCGGACTGCCTCCTTCTCTAAAGGACCGTAATGAGAAACATCAATGACTCCCACCGACTCTTTTTCATACCTAGCTTCCTTACTAAGATCCTCTTGCCATCCCGAGTGAAGAACCTTGCTTGTGGGAGCCCAATTCCTCAGAGTGTTGTTTAGGTTCCAGGGATAGCTTATAGGAATTACTACTTTTTCCATCTCCTCATTCTCACTTAGCCTAAGAATCTAGAGGCTATCAGACAGAATCGCACACTTAGGAATTTCTATACATAACTTCGCATAACCTATCCTCTTTATAGAGGCAGTTTGCGAATCCATACAAAACTGGCTTACCTAGGGAGCTAACCACATAACTGAGACCCTAAACCGTCCAAAACTCCAACGGAAGGTTGTGGAAATGAATCCACATAGGGATGACCTCGAATAAGCTTAGGTCCATGTCCATTCCTCGCCTCCACTTCCCCAGAAACAACGGCTGGTCACTGAATTGTCAAGGACCTTGTTCAACTATCTTCATCAAGCAGGAATCGTCAACAAATTTGAATAAAATTGAGCCATCTTCTCACATCATGACCTTTTGTAGCCCCTTCTTCCCCCACTTAGCTTTAGCCCATGCATTAACTGTCGCGAAGGCCGATCTTTTGGGCCAGAAGAATTGACGATCTTTTGGACTAGAAGAAACTAACCAGCGACGACAACCACGCTCTCGCTCTAGCCTTCAGAAGTTCAATCGGAGGAGTTAAGACCATGTTTTAGAACATTGTGATAGTGATGTAGAGCCCCTTTATTGTGTTGTTTAGGGTCCAATTTATTCCATGACCCATTCGCCGTATTTTCCCCCACATCTGTTGGGGACCCACTAGTGTGCCTCTTTGGGGAGCCTCGAAGGCCTTCTCTACTGAGGACTGGGAAATTCATCTTTGGAGAGGGAGGCTTCTCCAATCTCCATAGTCGATGGAGGAGGTCCCTCTGTCAAGACGAACACCATGGAGCTGCTATGGAGCTTGCGTGGATAGCATTGAGATGGGTTCAAATCTGGAGGAGGTGCTCTTCAGTCACGCCTCTCACAGATCAGGGTCACATCGCCACTTTACCGAATCTGGGTCTTGTTGCGGATCTGGGTTCCCAGACTTTCTCGTTGCTCTGTTCTTTCCTAGTTGCCTCTCGCTTAAAAATTCTTGCTCCCTTTAGGCCTCGAGTCCCTCGCAGATCTGGGTCACACCGCACGCCTCGCACCTCTCACAGATCTAAACGTTGTAGTTATCAGACAATTTAAGAATTATCCAGCAGAGAATAAAAAGGCAGAAGTTTCTTTTTTTAATATCCAACAGATTCTAAATTTGAGATTGTATATATTCGTTTATTCCTAATGTTGTCTCCTAAAATAGTATGATATTCTGCCTCTTGTCTTAACACACCCGTAGTTCTACTTATATAAGGATCGTCTATTGTACCACTCTGAACTCATCACCTCAAAGAGATTGCTGCAATGGCTTCTAATTCCATGAAGCTGTTTGGGATGTTGGTTTTGTGCATGGTGATCACTGAGACTGTTACTGATGTGAAAGCGGACATAAACTGCGCTTCGGTGACACACAATCTCTTTCCATGCCTCAGCTACTTACTCAGTGGAGGTTCAGTCTCAAAAGATTGCTGCAATGGAATTAAGGCCACAGCTGATAGTGCTGTGAACACTCAGGATCGCCAGAAGACTTGCGACTGCTTGAAGAACGCTGCCAATAGCACCTCTGCAATTAATCCTCAAAACGCAGCTTCCCTTCCCAATAAATGTGGTGTTCCAATTCCTTTCAATATCAGTGCCTCCACTGACTGCAGCAAGTACGTATTCTCATCATATCCCCAATCTTTTCGCTTTTTATTGATATATATATTATTAAAAAAGGATTCGTGACTTTCGTGCACTTATCATAATCTGAATGTTGGCAGACGAGAAAACTCTTCTGCCCTTTTGTTAACCACATTTCTATATCTTGAGAACCTGAAATCAATTACAAGTCATTGATCTAAAATGTTTCTCGATCATGCTGCAGAGTGCAATAAGGTGGAGGGAACCCTCGTGCAGTTTCATACATACAAACTTCCCTGACAATACAGTAATAAGTCAAGATGGTAACCCATCACAATGTCTTTGTATTGGCTCATTGTTAGAGCTAATCTTCTATGTTATGTGCCATTTTCTTCTCATGTATCATGTAATCCCTGTATATGGGACTTTGTGCTTTATGTCAATTTACGAGTATATTTATGACTTTCAATTGATTTATGAATATCATTGTTGGACTAAGGTTGAAGAAAAGGAACTCCTTAAATCCTTTACGTTAAGGTTTATTGTCATTGATCCAATGTATATAAATGCTACAATATAAAAAAGATGAAATAGGAACACAAAATTTATGCATACAGTTAAGGACATATTTTAGGTTATAATTACTATTTTTTTGTACTTAAACTATTAAACTAAAGATATAATTTTAATGACTCATTTTGTGTATTTAAAATAATTAACAATAAATATATGCATGGTAATAACAGTTAAAACACGTTATTAAATATAACATTAATCCAATATCTTTCTCCTTGCAAATTGAACAACATAAAAATACTATTCCCCTTATTTCTTACCTCCAATATTTCTTACACTCTAAGATGCTAGAACGCCAAAGGCAGATATGGGATAACATTCAAATACAAAAGCAAAAAAAAGAAAAGAAAAAAGAAGATAAATATTGAGGAAACAAATAATAAATCATGCATCTTAACTTTGGATGTCATTAACAATTTTTTTAATAATTATGAGGATAAAAAAATAATCTCATTAATCTTTAAATATGAATCCAATAAGATATTAACCATAACAGATATGTTCACTAACAAAAATTAGAGAATACAAAATAAAACAGTGGCACGACTCAGCAATAATAGATATAGGTGAACTATAAAAACTTCAAGTTAAAAATAAAGACTTAACTCAGCTGTATAAAATATATATGAATGGTAACTATGGTAGAAAACATTTTTCTGAGTTTATGGATATTTGGTATGAACCACTTCAAGTGTTGAGATATAGTGCCTGAAAATAAATTTTGGACTTTGATGAAGAACTCAGTGTATCATTTTAGAACTAAGCACATCCGGCGCAAGTACCACTTCACTCGCAGTTTGGTGGAAGAAGGTGAGATGTGTTTGAAAAAGATTGATGGTGCTAAGAATTCAACAGACATGTTAACTAAAGGTATTGATGCTGGAAAACTGGGGTTGTGCAAAGCCTCAGTTGATCTTCTACTATGACGTGGGAGATGTTGCGACTAGGTGAGATTGTTGGGTACATTGGCATGGAGAATGAAGATGATTGGGTTGACTGGATCAGTCTCCAAGTGGGAGAATTATTGAGATATAGAGCCTGATAATAAGTTATATCTTTTGTATTCTCCTGTGATATGTTCTATTCTCCTAATGTACCTATGTCGAAAATAATTCACAGTGAAATAAAACTCTAGCCGCCGGTGGATGTAACCAAATCTTGGTGAACCACATAAATCTGTATGTTTGTGATTTTCGTACTTATTCTTTGATTATTATGATTGATCGTTCATAATATCAAGAACATGAAAATGCATAAATTTCAGAATTTTCACAGGTCCTATATCTTTATTTAAATACACGTTTGTTCAATTAACACATTATTTAGTTCAAAAATTGGGAAGTTTTTATGATTGTACTATCCTTTTTTGTGTATTTTAATGAAAACATAATATAAATACTGTTACAAATTGTTAATTTCTCCAAAAATTCTTAAATACAACATAGATAGTATAACTTAAAATTTCATTTACACTTCTAGATCATATGATTTTGTTTTTGTGATTCCTCATATATTAGTATTTGTATAAAATGTTAAAATATTGATAAAAATTAAAATAAAGAAAGGAACAACAAATTAAGGGTAAAGGAATACGATAGAATAGAATTACAAAGCAAACCTTACAAACTTCAATTGTTATATATTTTTGCAATATTACATGTATATGACTTCTGAAATTATAAGAACTTAAGTAAAGTTCAATACATAAGAAAAAGAAGAAAAATTCAAAAAGCAATAACACATCTTATTTTGGTCTCTTATATTCTATATATCTTGAATTCTGTCTTGTACATGCTCCTCAATATTTAATGCTGGAACAATAAAAAGACACAATTGTTAGATGATTAGAACTTCTTACGATGCTTAGTTAAGTAATTACAGAGCCATACATATATAATAAGGGAATTAACTCATACACTTACCTGTTGCAATCAAAGTTGGTGGTGATATTATAAGGAAAATTAACACCGCAAGCCTTAGGAAGAGTAGCTGCGCGATTGGGATCGAACATGCCGGGGAAATTCCTGGCCTCGTTTTCCAAGCACCGGCATTTCTGTTGACGATCAGGAGTGGTTGTAGCATTATTGAAAACGGTCTTAACTCCACTGCAGCAATCTGGAGATGGTGGTGATGAGCTACCTGGCTGAACGTAACTGAGACATGGTTCCAAACTTGTCAGGACTTGATTACAGTCTACATCGGCTTTCACAGTAATAGCCACAACCATAGCCATGCCCACTAGAGCCAGGCAAACCAACTTATTGAGACAATCCATTATGTTTCCTGAATATTTGGAGGACTGAAAGCTCTGAGCCGGATGACTTTTCAGTTGTGTTTTGGAATTGGAAGTGAGGTGAGGTGAGTTCAACAACTAGCCTGAAAGAGTCACTTTATATAGAAAAATGTGGGAGAGTCAAGACAGTGACAATGTTTTCGCGATTCTTGGCTTGTCCATTTTACGCTTTGGATTGAACGGTTTCAGCTCAAAACGACGAGGGAGGGAATGTTGAGTCCATCATCATTTCTGGACAGAGTGTTCATTATTTATGTACATTAATTTGACAGAATCCCAATGAATTATAGTTTATTTGTATTACTCTAAATGTGCATGGCCACTTCAGTCTGATGGATTATTAATCGTTGTTGTGGAAAAATAATAGTAAGTCATGGTTCCAAGTTATGTCTCTTCTGATATTAGAAAATTACTGGAAACCACAAAAACAGACGAAGCAAGAACATTTTTTGAACCGGGGCCAAATTAATCCCCATGTCTGTCGTTAGACATCAAAAGTTTCTATATAAATCGCCTTTCATTTGCTACTTGGACACACTTCACTAAGATCAGCATCAACAAAACCCTCTAGTACTACTTTGCCATTCCTATAACAAAGTGAGGTGTTAACTGTTCATTTCAAGTATCTCAAAAGTCACTTCACAGCTTCTCGATGCTTTTTCCTTGGATTTGGCATGTATCTGCTCACAGCTCCCACTACATATGCTATATCAAGCCTGGTGCAGACCATAGCATACATCAAACTCCTAACTACAGAAGAATAAGACACTTTTGCCATGTGCTCACGTTCCTTAGCTGTCTTGAGTGATTGCTCCTTTGACAATTTGATATGGTTAGCTAAAGGCGTGCTCCTGGACTTAAAATCATCAACTTTGAACTTGGACAACACTTTCTCAATATATTGCTCCTGGGATAAATTTAGAATTCCAGCAGACCGGTCTCGGGAAATCCTCATCTCTAGAATCTACTTTGCTACGCCCAAATCTTTTATCTCAAACTCTGATGACAGTCTCCCTTTAAGATTATTGATCTCTTCCATACTTGAACCTGCAATCAATTTATCATCCACATACAAGAGTAAAATAACAAAGGAATCAGTATACTTCTTGATATAATAACGCTAATCCTTTTCACTCCTGTGAAAACCGTTTCTGAACATGAAGACGTCAAACTTCTTGTATCACTGTCTTGGAGCTTGCTTCAATCCATACAAACCCCTCTTGAGCTTACACACCATGTTTTCCTTACCAGGAATCTCATATCCCTCAGGTTGCTGTATGTAGATTTCTTCCTCCAGATTTCCATGTAAAAATGTTGTTTTTACATCCATCTGCTCAAGGTGCAAGTTCTCTACTGCAATAATATTCAACAAAATTCTGATTGTAGTTAACTTCATAACAATAGAGAATGTTTCAGTGTAGTCAATACCTTTCCTTTGTGAATATCCCTTAACCACCAATCGAGCCTTGAGCCTAACTGTTCCATCAGTTTCATTTTTTATCCTATAGACCCACTTGTTTAACAGAGTTTTCTTCCCTATAGGCAACTCAGTTAACTCACAAGTATCATTCTTCTCAAGTGACCATATCTCATCATCTATG
>JANVCQ010000003.1:2354906-2386056 GCA_025531925.1 Erythroxylum plowmanianum | reverse complement strand
ATCTATGTTTTAGATTCATTCAATTAATATGAAACGTGAATTTTTCTAAGATACAATATTTTTTTATGTAATCAAAATTTAACTTCAATCAATTACAAAAAAAAATTTAAATTAATAAATATTAATTTATTAATTAATTAATATTTTCATAAAATAATAAATATCATAATTCCAACAATTTTAATTTATAGAGATTTTACTGCATATATATTCAGAGATTGAATTTGTGATTATACATAAGTTTAAGAAGCGCCCGCACAAGCAGGAGCTAGAATGTCGGCTGCTTTTACTCCAAAGGACTGGCTAATATAGAAGAAACTATATTATAAAATATTTAGAAAGTGAAATCTCTGATAAAAGCCTCCAAAAATAACATGGAATAAAATAGTTCTTCTATATATCCACCATCCCTTGTGCCCTCTCAACTCATTTAGCTTCCAAATTCATAAGCTTCTATATTCACCAAATACGTACCTTGAAAGTTTCAATTTGGACATAGAGGATCGTCAGGGATATGGCTTTTATGAAGTTGCTTGGCATGCTTGTAGTATTCATGGTGATAGTTGGGATTGCTCCTGACGTTAAAGCAGCTATAGACTGCAATTCAATAGGAGCCAAACTCGTGACATGTATTAACTACGTCCAGAATGGAGGGGATATCTCGAAACCTTGCTGCGACGGAGTTGCAGCGGTACGCAACGCCGCCGTTACCGCCCCCGATAGGCAACAGACTTGCCGGTGCTTGCAACAAGTTGCCAGTCAGTTACCTGGAATTAAACCTGACAATGCAGCTACCCTTCCTGATAAATGTGGTGTCCAGATTCCTTTCGCTATTAGCAGCTCCACTGACTGCAGCAAGTATGTACAATACGATTTCATAATTGATCCAAATCGTTACGGTTTCAGGTTCTTTAAGCACCTGGGAAATATTCTCGATCAGCCATTGATGAATCTAAAACATCTCTTGCTTTTGTGTTACAGGGTGAAATGAAACTGACAGAAACGGGCATTTCTTCCCAGTTATCTGTTCCAATGACGATAATAATAACAACAGCAGCAATAAGATCATCAAGATGGTTGTGCTAGAGAATGTCTCTGAGACGTTGCTTCCAATATGCAGAAAAGCCCTCTTGATGTTCCCAAGTGTTTTTTCTTGGATTGATGAGTATTTGTAGGGGTCTACCTTATTCTCTTTTAATCTTCATTTCATTATTAATTATCCTTTTTATTTACACCAAAAATATAAATATATTTAAAAAAATCTTAAGTTCCAAAACATAAAAATGTTAAAAGCATAAATTCTTCAAAATAAAAATACTAAAACATCAAAATTTAAAGTTATAACCATAAAATTGTTAAAAATTATTTATATACCATTTTTCACATTTAAAATCGAGCATTTAATGACTAAAATTTGCAACACTTAACAAGAATAACTATATATATGTTAAGTATATAAATTTTCAAACTGAAAATATATAAGAATTAAGTATATTTTATATTTAGAAAAGACCCTTTAATTTTAAGGTTTGAATTAATATATAATGCTAGTTTTATATATAAATCACCCATTTTCAAAATAAAATTTATAAAAACTCTAATATAAACTCAAATTTAATGATAAGTCACCCAACAAATATCCAATTATAGATGCATGTGTTCCTAGTGCTTTTTATCCTTTTCTTTATAATCATATCTTTCTTTAAAATTGAGATTTACAAAAATTTTAATATAATATCAAATATAATTATAGTTTGATATAGGGTAGGGCCCAACCCGACCCGACTCCATAGTTTGACTGGCCTTTAGCCCAACGAGTAGGGGGCTACCCTAGGCCACGGGCTCTGCTCGACTTTATTTATAATATGTACCTTCTTGTCGGGTCAGAAGTCGGGTCGGGTTAAGACAGCTTCGGTTTAAGCTCAACTTTTGGCCTGATCGAGCTAAACAATCTTGGCCCATGACCCGATCAACTCGAACAATAATCAGGTTGAATTAAGTCGAGCCACATTTGTCATCCCTAATTTGATAAAGCTCATAAATATATAAAATGATAATTTTTAAAGATTTATTTTGATATGTTCCTAGTTTTTGACCTTTCTTTTGTTAATCACATGTCTTATTTTCATGCACCTTGAATTTATATAAAAGGAGACTCAACATTACTTAATAGAAACATAAAAACTCAAGATTTTCATAGTCTACATCATTATAATTATAAATCAAAGGATTAATTACGCTAGATTATCTTATAATTTGAGACTTTTAATATAATTTTTATGTATTAAAAATTATTATTTATATAATATTGTTTAATTATTACATAATTTTTTAATGATATTTTATTAATTTTCATATATCTTTAAATTTAAAATGATAATTTGTCGAAAAATAACAATTTTAATAATAAGATATTTTTATAATAAGTAAATAAATAAATTAACAAAATATTAAAAAATAATAATTTTAAAAATACAAAAATTAAAATTAATACAATAAAGATTATAATGGAATTAACCCTACATCAAAATACTCTCCAACAAAAACAAATTATAAAATGTAATATATAATAAAAAGTGGGTTAGGTAGGCCCGGCCCGGCCCATTTACCTTATTTATTAGACCCAAATTGCTGGGCCAAGTCCCAGATAATTAAAAAAAATTGAAAAGGAAATATGAAAAATAAAACTGTCGGAAAAGTTTGTCTCTCTTCTGAACTGGCTAGTGTTTTCGGTCCACAATCATCCAACTCGATCTGAAAATCCGTAAGGCCCTTTTTTTTTTGTCTTCCCTTTCGATCCGAACATTACAGAGTATAAGAAGGATGCACGCAGACGGTAGTAATAATGTGTTGGATGATAAACTTGCAAGAGTTGATGATACCGCTTCTACTCCTCTCAATCCAGGTATTGCTTTAGCTCTTTCTATTTGATCTGAAGCTTTGATTACTTGATCCTTGCCTGATCCGCGAGTATGTCTTGCTACCCTTTTGAGGGATTTTCTTATACTGTTGTTTTTCTTTGCCTTGGAGATCTGAGCCTGAGAGTTGAGTGGAAAATTCCTGTCTTTGAGATTAATGTTAGTTTATGCTTTATGAATTCTTATTGTTTGATCAATGCCCCTGAAGGACATGTAGGGGAAAGCAGTGGGAATGGGAAATGGGAAAACGACCCACCCTTTTTGGCTTATCTGGTTTTGTTCTTTGAGTGATCATTACTGTATTGTAGAGGTTGTTCTGTGAGTTTGTCTGGGTGACTTCTTTGTGCTAATGTGCTTAGGCTGTGAGTGATTCCTTGTGGTATCCAATATGTAGGTAAATTAGCATCAAATGATCAGCACTCTGATTTTCTACGAACGATGGACAAAACAAGCGCATTGGATTACATCAACCAGATGTTCCCCACAGGTTTCTCTCTGGAAGCTATTCAAATTCTAATTCTATTACTTCCCAGTACTGGGGTAGGATTCGATTTGACTCTACAAATTACTACTGTTGACAACATGGATTTACTTTGTCCTATTCACAATTAGAATCAAACTCTGGTAACTTTTATGTGATTCCACTTAAGTTGATACCTTATAGGTGGTATGGATACGAGAAATACGATTGAAAGATTTGCTTGAACTACTGGTTTC
Source organism: Erythroxylum plowmanianum (assembly GCA_025531925.1). Taxonomy (NCBI): domain Eukaryota; kingdom Viridiplantae; phylum Streptophyta; class Magnoliopsida; order Malpighiales; family Erythroxylaceae; genus Erythroxylum; species Erythroxylum plowmanianum. Next base: position 2,382,421 of record JANVCQ010000003.1, on the reverse strand, counting down.
ACAATTGCTGGTGATTTAGGTAATGGTTTGAGGTAAAGAATTGTGATTAATGGGCTAGAGTATGAGATTTAAACAAAAGGAAGAACAAGTTGAAATTGATTCTTGACAGCATAATTTTTTGACATCTAGTCCAATGTATTGTTCATGTTATCCCTTAGTCTCTAGTTGTGTAGCTTGCATTAGTTAATCCTAATAAATGCCAAATTATTGGTAAAAGTCAAAATTAGTATCTAAGTTGAACTAAAAGCAATGCGAACATAGACAAAATTAGAGCATTGTTAATATGTTAGATTTGTGTGGTTTTGCCATAAGAGCTTATCTTTATTGATACAAAGTGTCAAAGGTCAAACAAGGTCACAGGTTTGCATATACTCATTTGAGTGTGTAAAGGTTGCATATACTCATTTGAGTGTGTAAGTTACATATGATACATGGGAGCTATTATTGAATTTATAGAAACACTAACCAATGTTGAAGATCATAAATCGGATGTCATTTTGGTAGATCATATGACATTTTGTCAAGCACTATCAATTTGGGTTCAGTTGATGGTGTGATAGTGCAACTATTTGATTTACTCGGAGAAGATCTGTGGGTAATTTGACGAGTTTAAATAGCTTTGTTATGGTAACTCATTGGCTAATATATTTTCCCTATTCCTGCTTGCGACCATGTTGCCATTACGATGGGTGGTTGATCCAGAGGCATCTTTATCTGGTGTTGAGCCATTAATGCAAAAAATACATAGTGAAATACGGCGTGTAGATGCTGGAATACTTGCAGCTGTCCGGCAACAGGTCATGATCTTTGTTTCTAATCTTTCGTGTTATAATAGTAGCGATTGCATGGGTACATTGATTAATTATCTAAGCATGCCAAAACTAACATAACCTTTTGAGGCATATTATTGCTGTTATTATACCATCTTATTAGATCTTTTCTGATGTCTTATCCATGGCAATCTATGTCCTGTTGCTCCTTGTTCAGTTAGAGGCATATTATTGCTGTTATTATACCATCTTATTAGATCCTTTCTGATGTCTTATCCATGGCAATCTATGTCCTGTTGCTCCTTGTTCAGTTATTATATTTACTCTTGCCTCTTCTTTTTTTTTCTATTTTATGGCCCTTTTCTTTTAAAAATGGAATATGAAACTGTACAATTAGTGCACATGGAAACTATGTCCAGAATCACAGTGCAAGGATTTATTTTCTGTAGTACAGAAAGAATGAGAATATATCTACTACTCCATATGAAAAATTAGGACTAGGATATTTCTTCTTTCTGAAAGTTTGAATAATTTTTATTCTATATTTCCTTTGTTTAGGCAGCTTTGAATCATGTTTCTTCCTTAGGTGGGAAATGTTTGGAAAGATGATAATACTGTGACATGGAAGGTGCTCCATTGTGCATTTGTGGTGGGATCTTGGTTTATGTTCCCCTCCTGTTTTGTATGCTACAGCCCTTTTCTTAGGATCTTATAAACATGTGTATTTGCTAATGAATTTAAATGTGCTTCCATGTTTATTTTGAAGCTAACTAGTCCAAGTTAGGGGTTGTCTTTCTATGGAGAATCTTGATGTTTGAAGCTCTATTTTCCTGGTATTTATTTGGAGAGATTTCCAGCATCATCTACTTCATGGCCTTCCATAATTTGGTTTGCGATGGTTCACAGCATAATATGTTATGTTGCTTATTATTATTATTTTTTTAAGGATTCTTTGTATGTACTTGGATATGAGATCGTTGCATAAGTTCTCAAGCAGATAAATTTAAGAAAGAAAATGGAACTCTTGCCTATGAATCTGTGGTTAGATTGTTGTCTTGCATGGAGTACAATCATGGAAAGAAAATATTCTATGCTTTCAGTATCTGATGATTCTTTTTTCTCTTTTGTGATTCAGAGTGATTCCAGAACCAAAGCCAAGGAAGATCTGGCTGCAGCTACGCGTGCTGTTGAGGTGTATACATAAGATTCAAAATTTGTATTTTTCTGCTACACTAGTATATAAGTTTCTTGCATCTATCTCTCCTAAGCACTAATCTTTGTGGATGATTCTAAGAACCAGGTTTGAGCAAAAAATTTGTGCATAAATATTGCACTCTACTAAGCCCTCATTGACTTAGTGGAAATAGTAAATGCAAATTGTGGTCTCTGATTCCCGTTCCTGATTTTCATTCCATGCCTCTTGGGATTATGGGATTAGGTTCATGTGCATTCTTTATTTCCATGATGTCAAATAGCATATAAAGTAGGATCAGTTGTTCATTCTATTCATTAAAAGTTCATTGAATCTCAAGGGCTTTTCTTTTATTACTGTTGTTTCATTGGAAGCAGGAGCTCATGTACAAGATTCGAGAAATAAAAACTAAAGCAGAGCAGAGTGAAACTATGGTTCAAGAAATATGCCGTGACATTAAGAAATTGGACTTTGCAAAGAAGCATATAACAGCTACCATTACTGCTCTCCATCGCCTGACAATGTTAGGTTAGTCTATTTGATGAGGAACATCTAAGATATTGATACTTATTAATTAAATGTACTGCTTTCTAATATTCACCAGAACAATTACTGCCTGAAGCTTGGCATCCTAAATAAAATTGATCCTCTAAAGGTTTCCGAATCTTTTTGCCATATTTCAAGTTACTGCACTAACATGGATGCTTTTTGCTATACACCAGTATCCGCTGTTGAACAACTTCAGGTAATGGCTTCTAAACGACAGTATAAAGAGGCTGCTGCTCAGCTGGAGGTACCTCTCTAGTTATTTAGCTATAAGATTTATATTAATGATTATCACTTTAAACACATCACCATGTAATATCTTAATTATTGATCTGCATTTGATCTCTTCAGATTTAACCACTTCTAAGGCAGCTTGATTCTCTATCGTTCTTTTGTTTTTCCAGAACCAATTTTTCATCTATTTGTGAACGGAGTTTTCGTTGCTTCCAATATTTCTTTTTTCTTTCTAATTTAAAAAACCCTGGTTTTCGCAGAAAAGAAGATTGTTCAAACAACTGTAGCACTTTACTTTACTTAACTGTATCTTGTTAAATTATGATTGTTCATGCTCGTTCCAGGCTGTAAACCAATTATGCAGCCACTTTGAAGCCTATAGAGATATACCAAAGATCACAGAGCTCCGAGAAAAGTTTAAAAATATCAAACAAATACTCAAGTCTCATGTGTTTTCAGATTTTTCAAGGTATTTATAGTTCAGTGACAATAGCTTGCAGAGTTGAACATTTAATTTAGGTTTTTATCCTTATCTGGTTTCTTTTTTCTGAGTATAATTTTTATTTAAGACATGTCAACTTCAGTCTATTGTGGAAGTACATTTGTTTACACATGTAATTTGAATCAAGCATTTACAAGTACTTGACATAAAAAGGAATCCTTCTCCAATAAAAACTCCATCTTGGTTCAGCTAATTGGCCATTCAAAAAAAAAAAAAAGGTTGAACTGTATTACTATTGTGGAAATTCTGAAATTAGTTTCATGAATTTGCTAAGTCCAGTGAACATGGTGATCTGCCTTCATGTTCTTAAAGTTAATTGCTATTGTTTGTTAAAGAGTTGTTGTAGTCCCAGAGCTCATGGAATCAAATTCCTACATATTCTGATGGATTTACTTGTTTAACATGTGAACTTGCTATCATGCTCTTAATTCTTCTACCTTTTCCTCTTGTTCTTAATATTTTTGTTTCAGCTTAGGTACGGGGAAAGAAACCGAAGAAATCAATTTATTGCAGCACTTATCTGATGCTTGCTTAGTTGTTGATGCTTTGGAGCCATCAGTGAGGGAAGAATTGGTTAATAATTTTTGCAGTAGGGAGCTTACTTCATATGAGCAGATCTTTGAAGGAGCTGGTTAGTCCGTTTTTAACCTAAAGTGCCTTCTTTACTATTTTAGAGCATAGATTTTCTGTATACCTTCAACTTTGAAATTCCAGTTCTTTCTCTTCGTTGCTAGAGCTTGCTAAGCTGGATAAAACTGAGAGGCGATATGCATGGATCAAGCGTCGAATAAGAACAAATGAGGAGCTATGGAAAATATTTCCTCCTTCATGGCATGTTTCCTATCGGCTATGCATCCAATTTTGTAAGAAAACCCGGTATGTGACTTTTCCACTGCATTTAATTTCATAAAAAATGCAAAATGTTAATCTGGTTCACAAAAGTAGCGTTAATTCAATTGCTGGAGGGGTTGTCTTGTGTTTGTGTAAAAGTTATAAGGAAAAAATATCACCTTCTGAGGCTGACTAACAGGAAAACTAGCATGTGATATTGATTTGCACTGCATGAAGATGTTTCACACTTCTTTCTTTCAGGAAACAACTGGAGGGGATCCTTGAGAACCTCAAAGAGAAGCCAGATGTAGCAACATTGTTGTTGGTAAGTCTCTGTTTTACTTGGCTTTCAAATTTTTTAAAACTTACTCTTTTTTATTCATCCTGCAATTTTGGTTTCTTCTGCATAGCAGAACTTGAGATGAGAACTTCTAGCATATCTCCTTTAATTGCGTCTACATATACTGACCCTTGTTTAGAGTTCTCTTTTTGGGGACCAAGTTGCTTCCGGGAATCACTCAGATTTGATGTATTCTCTTTTGTTGACCTACAGTCGGAATAATCCTTGTTTTCTTATCATTTTTGAGAGCTCCCATGGATTATCTTGTTTTTTGTGATTGGAATAACTGTGCCCCTTTCTTTTTTCTTTTTTCTTTTTCCCATAATAATCCCTAGGTAGGTATAAATCAAATACCCAAAATGTAATCTGGATGTGGGTTCAGAGATTCAAATGTCCTTTGGGATTCATTAGTCTGAGTTAATAATATAACTGAGAAAGTTTTCGAAAATCGGTATCTGTTTACTTAAATTTTAGAGGTTATGCTTCTCCCAGAGTATGCTAAGGTGTGACATATGAGTCAAATGTACTCAGAGTTATTAAGATGCATTTGAGTGATCTTTTTAATGTTCTGCTGTTCATTTTCCCTATTTTGTTCTCTTTCAGAACATCTATGAAGCCCTTGTCAATATCAAGGGTGAAGAATAACCATATATTAGATATTGCGTCTCTTATCTAAATGGCATTTTTACCTTGATTGACATTTTCCTTCTTTTGACAATTTCATCTAGGCCTTGCAACGAACTTTAGAATTTGAGGATGAGCTGGCAGGAAAATTTGGGGGTGGAACTCGAAATAGAGAGATTGGAGCTGATATTGAAGAAATTGGGAGGGAAAACAACAACCAAACTGTATCAGACATTCGAAAGAAGTATGAAAGGAAATTTGCTGCAAATCAAGGAAATGAGAATGACGTTTGTACTCTACACTGTCTACTCAGATTTTGAATTCTTGTAGAAAATGATTTGAAGTTATGGTTTAAGGATATGATTTTTCAATGCAATTCTTTGTTCACAGGAGAAGGATGGAATCAAGGATTTGTCAGTGCCTGGAGCTGGTGTATGTGACCTTTTTCTCTAGTTTCATAACATTATTGCTAATATTTTTAAGCAAGTCATATATAGTTGGTTCATACGTAACATCAGATCTATTCTGAAAGTTTTTTGGCCATCTTTGCTACAGTTTAACTTCCGTGGAATAATTTCTTCTTGCTTTGAACCTCACTTGACAATATATGTCGAACTAGAACAGAAGACTCTGATGGAGAATCTGGAGAAGCTTGTTCAGGTAATTTGGTTTTACGACTTCTAACCGTCTCTTTTCACAGCTTCTGCTTACTGATGACCTCATTTAAATGTCTGTATCATAGGAGGAAACATGGGATATCGAGGAGGGAAGTCAAAATAATGTCTTGTCCAGTAGCATGCAGGTATGCAGCTTGTATGTCTCATATGATCATTCCAGGAGCTATTTTATGATTTCCTGTATCTGGGTAGATTTATTAGGGCCTGATACTTGATTAACACATTACTTCCATTTGTGGGATATGCTTCTGTATATCCAGAATTAGTTTCATGTATCTTAAATAGAAATTTTTTTTGACACTCTTTCTTGCACTATTTATTCATCATCTTTTTTTTTTTGCTGTCTTTAGCTTTTTCTTATAATCAAGAGGAGCTTAAAGCGGTGCAGTGCATTAACAAAGAATCAGACGCTATTTAATTTGTTCAAGGTACGTTCCTGAAATTTATGATTAATAGCCATTCTGATGTATTGCATTCGCTTATTCTTGTCTTACCTGAATCTCCTCCAATAGAAAATCTTGGCAGATTCCGAGATGTCAATTTTGTCCAAATTTTTCCCTTTCTTGTACGATATAATTGAAAATGGCACTTATCTGCTTTGATCTGCTAAAACTTCCATTTTCTTGGGTACCAAAAGCTGTTCCAGAAGATAGGATCTCATTTAGCTGGCATGCAGTATTTTATCTCAAACAGTTCAGAATGGGTTACTGAAAGCTATCACGCACTTATTGTTATAACCTGACCTTGAAGCTGGTGTGGTGACCATATGGAAAATTTTACCCTCTGTATTGTACATTTCAGGTGTTTGAAAGAATTCTGAAGGCATATGTTGTAAAGCTTAAGGCGAGACTACCAAAGGGTGGTGTGGGAATTGTTGCTGCTGCCACGGGTATGGATGGCCAAATAAAGGTATCAACATGGCTATCATGTCTACTAATTTTCTTTGGAGAGTGGCTACCAGTTACTAAATATTGTTTGTTATTTCTGTGGCAATTTTCACCAGATGACCGACAAGGATGAAAGGGTGATTTGTTATATTGTTAATTCTGCTGAGTACTGCCGGAAAACGGTTGGTTTCTATACTCGTGACTAACTTTAGAACATTTAATACTGGGTTAGCAGCTTCTTTTTTTCCATTTTATACGGATTGATCAGCACATCGATAAAGACTGACATCAGGACAAATGTCGATTGACATTTAAAGGCAGTGAAATAACAAGATAGCTTCTTACTAGTAATTTCTTAGACTTGTCTGATAATTGTTGTTGGTTGAGCCACAGTATTATGAATCTAGGTGGTAGATTATGATGCTTTCTGTTTGGACTAAGGCTAAGAAGCAAATATTTCATGGTAAGCCATGGTCAAAATCAGGGTAGCTGAAAGACTTTTGATGTGTGTTTCTTATTCAAGAATCACAGACAAGTCTTAGACGTAATTCCCTTCATTGTTTAATGAGCTGTTTGAAAGAAGCATAAATTTTGGAATTCTTAAAGGGAAACAATGTCAGGTTCTCTCATGCTAGCATGCTTTCAACTTTTGGATGCCTAGCGTGTGTTCTGAGGCTACTCTTTTTGTAGATCTAGTGAGCTTCTGTTCTGTTGAATCTTGTTTTGTTCTTAATGGCAAGGATAGGATGCTATCCAATTGTTGTGTTTCTAGAGCTTATTTATCTTGTAGAAATGTCTTTATCACATTTATGAGACCCTTATATGAATCATTTGTAACCTTGGTTCAATCTTTGGCTCTTCAACAGTCAGCTGAACTGGCTGAAAGCGTATCAAAAATAATTGATCCCCACTTTGTGGCGGGGGTGGATATGTCTGCAGTTGAGGTACTGCTGTTTACATTCCATGATTTTTTCATGGCCATTCTTCTCCTCAAATGTTATGGATTGATTGTGATTCTGCAGGAAGAATTTTCAGGGCTTATCACTGAAGCATTGATGACCCTAGTGCATGGCCTAGAAACCAAATTTGATGCTGAAATGGCTGCAATGACCCGAGTTCCCTGGGGTACACTTGAAAGTGTTGGTGACCAATCAGCGTAAGATGCATTTTTTAAGGTTGTCATTTATAATGATGTCTGATACAAATTACCAATTGACTGGAACTCCCTCTTACAGTTATGTCAATGGCATAAATTTGATCCTTACGACTAGCATTCCGGTGCTTGGAAGCCATCTTTCATCAGTTCATTTTCAGTACTTCTTAGACAAGGTAATTAAAGATAAGTTAATCCTTCAGCCCTGGAATGGGTAAGAGCAAAACTATAAGAATGATTATTTGCAAATATTTTGCTTCAAATATAAATGTTTGTCCTAAATTACTCCTCATCTCTTTGCTAGTGTTTTAATTTGCTTGACAATATATTACCATTGTTACTTAATGTTGACGATTCTGGGCTAGAGTGGTTCTCTGATGTAGTGCTTTCCTAAAACAAGCTTTACTGGGTGTTATTCTTATTTTCTGCAGCTTGCATCATCACTTGGTCCACGTTTCTATGCCAACATTTTCAAATGCAAGCAGATATCAGAAACTGGAGCCCAACAAGTAGGAACCTAATTTTTCTCTTTGCTAGTTACTTTCCCAAGTGTTGTGGTATGATTAGCAGAGATTTAATAATTCCGATGCATCTATATATGTCTTCTGTGGTGCGGTTATTGCATATATATTTGTCTAGCTGAACGCGTGAAACGAAAATATTGCTTAGACCAAGCAAATAATACATGCCATTACACGTGAAACTAAGTTCTTGTCTATGGTGTTGCAGATGCTTTTAGATACTCAAGCCGTAAAGACAATTCTCTTAGAAATTCCTTCCCTTGGTCACCAGGTGAGTCAATACTTAATCCAACACTTTCTTGTCACAAGCAGTAACAAAGAGTGAATTGGACTTCCATGACCTTGTTTAAGCTATCATCCGTGTTTTGTGTAATATCTGGCATTACTAGCTTGTCCATCATCACAAAGAAGAATTAACACAACTAGGGTTCCTGAATGAGATGTAGCCCAAAAAGATTTGGCCCTCTTAATGCATCAGTTATTTTTCATGCGAAAACAGACGAGCTCTTCTAAACATAATTTCAGAAATTATGTTTCAGTTATCTTTCTTTTACGATGCTATTCCTTTGTATTTTTTAACCCGGTAACATGGTACACCACTTATATCTTCTTTATGATACAGACATCGCATGCTGCTAGCTATTCAAAGTTTGTGAGCCGAGAAATGAGTAAAGCTGAAGCACTTTTAAAGGTTACACATTTTGTTGATATACTTCCTGGTTTGTTGAAACGCTTCTAAAGCACAGCAATATGCATTTGACAGGTTATACTGTCCCCAGTTGATTCTGTGGCTGATACATATAGGGCATTACTGCCAGAGGGAACACCAATGGAGTTTCAGCGCATTTTAGAGCTTAAGGTAATCAGTTGTTCTCTTCTCATAAAGTTGTGTGGTCGTTTATCCTGCTCCTTACACATAAGGAACTAGAACTTTAGCTGTGCACATCTTGGACGGTACAGTTCAGGTGTCTGCAGTCTTTCACGCCTAAGTAGATGCTTCATGTATCGGGATTTTTCTTCACTTTTTTCACCATTGTTCTGCAGTAGCTAACCTCAAGCTATCGAATTGCATTCTGCATTTTCCTTACATTCCATCCTGCATGTTCAGGGTCTTAAAAAGGCTGATCAGCAGAGCATACTGGATGACTTCAACAAACATGCTCCAGCCATTCCACAACCATCTATCCATCCGACTGTAGTTCAGGCTGCCCCTGTTGTTCCTGCAACAACAATTGCCAATCCTTCGGCCGGTCTTACTGCTTCCCGTGAAGACGTCCTCACCCGAGCTGCTGCGCTTGGACGTGGGGCTGCCACAACAGGCTTCAAGAGGTTCCTTGCCCTGACTGAAGCTGCAAAAGACCGGAAGGATGGACCTTTCAGAAAACTCTTCAATGCATAAAATTTTGCAGATTTGGTGTACATTGTACAATTTTCTTTGTTTCCATTTAAGTACAGAGTTTAAATCTTCTTCTTCCTTTTCTTTTTTGCCTTAGGATGATCTCAATTCCTTATAGAAAGAAGAAAATTTAAGTGGGAACAGCAAAATCTGAGAGTAATCATACAACTAAGCTGTTGAGTAATTTCTTTATATATAGTATAAATTATAATGTTGATCATGTATGATTAGTCACCTAATTGATATGTAATCATCGTCAACTATATCATATTTAAAAAAAAAAATTTATCCCTATGGCTGGTAAAATTTAGAAAGAAGAAATTATGTATGCATGTAAAGTATAAAGTTGTGAAATTTAATTAACTCATGTTCTTCTTCTTCTAACTTGATAATTGATTCAGAAATTAAGGTTTTATATTACTGTAATTGTGATAATAAAAAAATATTTTACAAGATAATTAATAAAAACCCCTATTAATCTATAAACATATATTTCATAACCGGATGGAGGGTTTTGTACTTTTTAATAATTAAAAATTTCGATTAATTTGGCTAATTTAATTGTAAAAATTTTAAACTGTCTAGTTATTTTGTTTATTTTTTTAACTTTTAGGTTTAATTTATTTTTAGAATTTTTGTTGTTAAAATTTTATTTTTCAACTTTAATAAATTAATAAATTTTTATATATTAAAATAAATCAATTAATTTTTCTTTAATAGTCTCTTTTTTATAATTAAAATTTAAATTATAAAGATAATTTTTTTCAATTATATTTTAAATTGGTTAATTTTACTTAATTTTTAACTAATTTTATAATAATTTAATATCTATTTAACCTATTAAATTTTAAATATTTTGTTTTATCTTTAAGTTTTCAACTTTGTTCTGTGCATTTTTAAGAAGATTTCAATTATGAGAGGATACTTTTAAATCATTCAAGTATTCATACTAAAACTAATCCTTATTCGAGCCGAATAAATCTTCTGTGAAAGATAAAACTTGATTCCAAATTTTAAATAATTACAAATATAAAGATAAATTTGAATCCGCGACTTCAATTAATAGAGGAGAATTCTTACCAACTTACCTTTTTGTTCGATGCCCCTTTTAACTGTGATTCAAAATATCATATCCATAAATATGTGTTTCATAAACCCGGACAATAGTTGCCCAAAACCCTAGTTCTCAAATTACTTCCCTTCGTCTGTCTGAAAAAGCAGCCAAAACCGTTGAATGTAATTCTAAGACGATGAGTATAGTACTGAGAAGATCGCGTTCACTATGTTTAAAGAGGGTTTTTGCTGCATTTTTTAATGATCCCACACAATCGTACACTGTTCAATCGAGGAAAGGAAGTCTGGTCGGTAGTAGACCAACTTCAGAGATATGGAATTTTGGAATTAACCGGGAGCTTCATGTAAAGTCTGGATTTTTGGGGTTTAAGTCTTCAGTAGGGATACAGGATGGGTCGGGGCAGTGTGCTGTGGATGATTATGGGTATGATGATGAAAAAGGGTTAAAACGGGGTGGTGAAGATGGTTTAGATATTTCAAGACTCGACATTTCCCAAGAGATCGTCTCTGCTTTGGCCAAACGCGGCATTAACAAATTGTTTCCAATTCAGGTGATTGTTTATCCTGAATTCTGCGCAAGTTCTACAAAGTTATGTTGTAGATCAATTTTTTTTATATATGCTGCGTATAAAATTTCCTTTTTTAATTGATATAGAAAGCTGTGTTGGAACCTGCAATGCAAGGGCGTGATTTGTTTGGTCGAGCTCGAACAGGAACAGGAAAAACACTTGCTTTTGGTATTCCTATTATGGACAAAATACTACAGTTCAATGCTAAGCATGGGTAGGTTCACTTCAATTATCTTATGTTTGTTACTCAGTAACCTCGCTTATTTTTCAATAATAGGATCAGTTACACTATTCTTTTTGTATAGACGTGGGAGAAATCCTCTAGCCTTGGTCATGGCTCCAACTAGAGAATTGGCTCGCCAAGTTGAGAAGGAATTTCGTGAGTCTGCTCCCAGCCTTGATAGCATATGTCTGTATGGTGGTACACCTATTACGCGCCAAATGAGGGAGCTAGATTATGGTGTTGACATTGTTGTTGGCACTCCTGGGCGGATAATTGACTTGATGAAGAGAGGATCTCTTAACTTATCAGAGGTTCAGTTTGTTGTTCTTGATGAAGCTGATCAGATGCTTAGTGTGGGCTTTGTGGATGATGTTGAGACCATTTTACAAAGGTTGCCACAAAATCGGCATAGCATGTTGTTCTCTGCTACAAGGCCTGCTTGGATTAGAACACTTGTCAGGAATTATCTTAAAGATCCGTTGACTATTGATCTTGTGAGTGTTGCAATGTATTTGGTATTACTGAGTAGATATTTGAGAACATAATTAAATTCCTAGCAGCTGTGCAACTTTTAAAATGGATTTGTCAACATTACCTGTGTGGGACTCGAAACAGTTTGGATTGTTATTAATCACTCTAGATTGAATGCTATAATGGTTTGTCTTTCGTTCTTATTGCTGCTGGGATTCTCTAGGATTTTAACATTAGATGTGCTGTAGGTTGGAGATACTGACAAGAAATTGCCTGATGGAATCACGATTTATTCGGTTGCCTCAGAAATGTATGAGAAGGCATCAGTTCTTGGTCCCTTAATATCGGTATGAATCTAGACCACTTATTGTCATGTGCTGAGGCTTTTCTAGACTTTGAATGTTTGAGCTTATTTTTGCTTTGTAAGCTGCAGGTACTGATGCAGTCTTGTACAAAACTTGCTTTTGTTCCAATCAATTATGTGCACACTCTCAGAATCTAATATGTGTTTGTTAGGAGCATGCAAAAGAAGGAAAATGTATTGTTTTTACTCAAACAAAGCGTGATGCTGATCGACTGGCAAGTGCTATGGCAAGAAACTACAGTTGTGAAGCTTTGCATGGGGATATCTCACAAGCTGTGAGAGAAAGAACTCTTTCTGGCTTTCGGAATGGAAATTTTAATATATTGATTGCTACTGATGTTGCTGCCCGTGGCCTTGATATCCCTAATGTTGATCTGGTGAGCCAGTAGTAGTCTGAAGTTCTTTTCTTATTTTAGCAGTTTGTCAAGCCTGATTTCTTCTCGGTAGGTGGAGTCTAACCCCCTCCAAGTGCTCTATATTTGAATCCCATCTTGATGGAGATTAGGCAGATTTTTACTTCTCATGCAATATCCATTCCTTTAGGTTATCAGTGATCTAATAGATTAGTTAGTTTATCTGTCTAGTAAGATTTGAATTTCAATTAGCCATAGTTAAATTAGAAGTATGGTTAAATTAGAATGGTTTCTCTGTTCTTGCTTTTATTTATTAGTATATTTTGATATGTTCAGAACTAAAATGAGACTTCCTTTATTTGGGAGTAATTTTTAACATCTTAGGAGTGATTCCTTGACGTGTCCCTTTAGTTCAATTCTTTGTTCATTAATTCCTGCCCTAACCAAAAAGTTCGAAACGGTTTAGCTAAAATGAGACTTCCTTTATTTGGGAGTGATTTTTAAAATCTTAGGAGTGATTCCTTGACGTGTCCCTTTATTTCAATTCTTTGTTCATTAATTCCTGCCCCAACCAAAAAGTTCGAAATGGTTTAGATTTACAGTTCAATGAAATGCTTGGCATGTTCTCTACCCGTCTTACTTCACATCGATTTCAAGTACTGGATACTTGAGTTTCATTCTGATTTAGAAAGCCAAAACTGGGATCAATGACTTGTGGGGCACAGAATTAAGTTGAAACTAGTTGTGTTTCATCTAACTGTATGAAAATGAAGTTGAATAACCTTGAACTAATTTTGAGACGTGTACTCAGTTTCCATTTTTAAGAAGTTCAGTTGTTCCCCGCATATTCCTGTTGGACAGGTGATACATTATGAAATTCCAAACAATCCAGAAATGTTTGTTCATCGTTCTGGCCGCACTGGTCGTGCTGGAAAGAAAGGAACTGCAATTCTCATTTACTCGCAGGATCAAGCCAGGCAAGTCAGGATATTTGAACGGGAAGTGGGTTGCAGATTTACAGAGGTTAGTATCATATTCCTTGTTACTTGCTGTATATATTGCAATATTGGAAACTATTTACACATATCCAATATGGATCATCTGATGTTATCTTGATGCACCAAAAGTTTAATTTCTACTTCATTCTGGTTATGACATCTTTGTGTTTTCGTGTACCTAGTGTAACTAAATAACTCTGCCTTTATAACAGTTGCAATTTAAATCCCGTGCTATATATTCTTTATTTGTCCCTCTTCACCTTGGTGGACTTTTATGTTTGGAGATTGATAGCAGTGATTGGAGCAAAGGAAATTATTTCCATCCGGCCTTATGTAGTAACTTGCACAATTAACAACAATTATTGTGCTATGCTGTTCATTTTTCTGTTTTTTGTGATTCAGGTTCACTTTTGTATCATGTTCTGCCAATGTCCAGTGATATGGATATCTATCACAATGTGGATATCCTCTCCTTCTGTATATATATTCCTTACACCTGAATACGCCTATGCTGGTCGTATTTTGTGTTGAACGATCATATATTTTCTTTAATGTTATGCAGTTGCCTAGGATTGTTGGCGATGGAAGCATAAATATGTTTAGTGACAGGGGCAGTAGTCGATTTGGCTCTATAAGAGATCGCCAATCTGGTGGTACTGGTTTTGGTCGATTTGGTGGTCAAGCAGATTATGGATATGGCCGTTCTGGAAGCTACAGAAATCCTGGATTTGAAAGTGCCGGTGGTCGTGGTGGCCAATTCTCTGGTCGGATGAATGAATATGGTCGCCCTGGTTATAACAGAAACCAACCAGGATATTTTGGTGGTTCTGGTTCTAATCGCAGTGGTGGTTTCGGTGAGCTTGGTGGCTCTGACCAGTCGAGTGCTTTTGGGGGCTATGGTTCAGGTCGTTCCAGTGGATTTGGTGAGTCAAACAGTTCAAGTCGTTCTAGTGCTTTTGGGGGCTTCAATTCAGGCCATTCTAGAGGATTTGGTGACATCAATTCAATCCAAAATACTGATTCGGAAAGGAGTTCTTCGTCTAGTCAATTTGGTCGCATAGGACAAACCAGTAGTGAAGATGACATTTCTACAAGAAGAAACTCTTAAAAGTCTTGTGCCTTCAGTGTTTTGTTAACTGAAGTTCGCTTCTTGTGAAGATGATCTTTTGTGTAGAGAAGTAAAAGTAATTAAGTACACCAAGTTATAGCTGTGATGAACTATCTCCTTTTGTCTCAATATTGAAAGTAACCAATGAGTTTCTGTATGTGGTGGAACTCAATATGTATAGAAATGGTACACTTCATTGACCAGAATAAATTTGTGAATACATAAATTACAATTGAAAATTACCTCACCTTTATGGTTTAAGTAGTATGTAATTTAAATAATATGTAAAGACATTTGATGTATGGTTTTTGAATGGTATATCATTAAAACTTATTTTTGTCATTGAAATGCTTTTATCTATTCACTAGTTCAACATCTTTAGCAGCACACACAAACAGGTAAAAAGAATATGGAGAACTATTATGTTTTTGAACTATACAAACCCTTTGAGATCTCTAACATCATAGTATGTACAAAATTTCTTGTTATGATTCTTGGGGAATATAAGCCGAACTCTTGCAAGTCATCTACTCTGTGTCTTTGCTTTTTCAATCGATTCCATAACTTCTTCAAATGATTTCTGCAAGAAAAACAAATCAGATGTTGTTGGCCAATCTTCAGTGCACAGGGAAGTTCAAATATGAACATTAAGTCCAAGTGAAATTAGCATAAAAAAGAAAATGCAAAACTAACAATGCTTTTACAAATTCTGTATCATCACTGTGGTAGTAATTCTTTACAAACTAATAGAATTGAAAGCATAAAATTTCTGGCTTCCATTCTCTTTACTTTTAACCAGAACCTAATTATTAGCCTGATTATATAGACAACAAAGGTTAAGAAGGATTTATCATCCTAGCTTTCTTCAAATGACTTGAACTTGAAATGCGAGTATGAATAGGTTGAAACATGTATCTACAACTTATTATTTTATATTCGGCTTCAATGATGATTTCGGAATGAGTTACGATAAATTATTAAGAGTATGATGTAGAAGGTAGATTATGTAGTTCTAGAAACAAGGATCATTCAGATAAACTAGTCAAAACATGTATCTACAACTTATTATTTTATATTCGGCCTCAACGATGATTTCGGAATGAGTTAGGATGAATTATTAAGAGTATGATGTAGAAGGTAGATTATGTAGTTCTAGAAACAAGGATCATTCAGATATATTTAGTGGAAATCTTATCTTAACCCAATTTATTGATGACGATGAAGGGAACAAGTTCTTCCAACTGCCATATAGAGCCTTGCAATGATGGTTAAACCACACCAAAGACAACATAGATGCAGGCAATAAAAATGTTAACAAAAGATTAACACAATGAGAAAAAGGGCAGAAGGTCGACACATAAACAGATACCAGAGAGAAAGAGCAGGCATAAAAATCCATGATGTGCCAATCTAGAACCAATAACATACCCCAGAATTATGCCTTTTCCACAATGCGTCTCTGCCCATATTCAGTACCACGAACCCACCACATAAAGTTCTGTAATAGAGGAAAAAGAGGCACTATCAACATAATTCCTAATGTCAAAAGATCCCACATCAGAAGTCTATCTGAATTCTCCAAGTATCCAGTGAAGTTTGTGAGCATAAATAATTATAATAGAGGAAACTAATGAACCAACGGAACTATTTGATAAGAAAGTTTTTGACAAATCCCCGACAAACTTTAGTAACTTCGAACATTATGGTCGAAATCCATTTCTAGCAGTCCTGATGGAGACAAATTCAAGGGTTATGGAAGAATTTTAAAAAACAATGTCACATTTCAACCATCACATCTGCAACATGCCCTTCCTCCTTAACTACAATAACCAAATAAACTAACTAAAGATGCAATGAGACTGTAACCCAGTACCGAATATAATGATCTGAAGCTTAATAATCTTGATTAACAAACCCACAAGAATCTCCAGACAAATCACCAATCCCACATTCAAAATCATAAACAACCGTGGAACTGATCCCAGCTTAGCAATAAGAACCTACTAAGCTAATGTTCTCAAATATCACAACGAATTAATCACCAAAACAATGAAATTTTCCACTTCATGTGAATACATAAATCCTTAACAAACTCAACCTGCGGACTTTATTTCCAAATAATTCAAGAACCAAACTTTATTATCTAAAACATATTCAATGCTAAAATTCACCAAACTCAGAACGAGAATTGCCCAAAAGAATTAAAAGAAAAAAGTTCCATAATCATAAGCACAAGTACCCAACAAAAGCAACATTGAGAAGAAAAGCTCTTGTTGTCAAGAAGCGAACCGCAGACTCCAACTTATGAGCCAACCCTTCAAAATTCGAACTCGACCCACCAGCTTTAGTCGTTCTATAATCTCTGTAATCATGATGGTATCCATATCCACCCCGAGAATACCCTCCACGATAACTATAATTCGATGAAGACGAAGAAGACGACATGCGAAAGTTGTAATCAGCGCGTTTGCGGTCGTCGCAGAGGACCTCGTAGGCCTCAGAAACTTGTTTGAATTTGCGGGTGGCGTGTTCCTTAACGGTGGTCGGAGACTGGGAGTGTTTGTCCGGGTGGTACTCCATAGCCAATCTCCTGAACGCTTCTTTGATCTCTTCTTTCGTCGCGTCCTTGCTTAATCCCAAAACCTTGTAGTGATCCATTGCAAAAATATCGGCGTCGAGATTGTGCGTGATTATGTATTGATTGAGAATTGAGAGTCGAAGAAGGGATTTCCGACATTGGCAGAAGAAGAACAATTGCAAGTGAAGATAATCAAACAAACGCACATGTCGATATCGGACAAATGGTTAGGGACTTCATGACGTGGCAATGTCTTGTCTGCTCCTTTCGAATTGAACTTAATGTTTTTTTTTAAATAATATCATTTATTTAATTCTTTAAATGTTAGAAATGCTTAACTCACTCCTAAAAACTAACTCAAAAAAGGAAGGTTTGCACATTATTATAAATTGTTGAATACTTTTATAGTTATCTGATGTGAGATTCTTGCAACACCCCTCTCAGTCCAGAGTAAGATTGGACATATTGGGCAAAGGAACATAACCGGACACCGTCTCAAACCATCGAGACAAACTACCTCTGATACCATGTTAGAAGTGCCTAACTCACTTCTAAAAGCTAGCTCAAAAGGGAGAGGTTTGCATATTATTATAAATTATTAAATGCTCTCATAGTTGTCTGATGTGAGATTCCTGACATTAAATAATATTTTATTAATCAATTATTAATTTTAATATTTATTAAGATTTATTCTTGATGAGAAGAAAGTGAAAATATATTAAATTTGTAAAGATTAATTAACTCAAGTTAATCTTAATCACTTAATTTTAATTGGCAATTTACTTAAAATGTGTTATTTACAAATTATCATGTATGCTTAACTATTTATGTAATATAAACTTAAAAGATGACAATCACAAATTTGTTACCATACAAATTATAATTGCTATAGATTCATTTTAACAGTTAAAATCTTGAGTCGGTTAATCATTTTGTTCAGTTTTTAGCTTTTCGATTTGATTCAATTTAATAATTTTTGTTATTAAAAATTTAAGAATAATTTTCTTCAATCATTTTTTAATTTTATTCAATCGGCGGTTCAATAAACTTAAATCTCTTATGTTATGGGTTTAACTTTAATTTAATTTTTAAAATATTAGAATTTACATATACCAAAATCAGTGCATCATGCATTATTAATATCCAAATTTTAAATTAAAAACAATATTTTTAAATTACCTATCCTTTTGTTATCCTCACTTATTGTAATAAACACAATAACTCATTTTAAGTATAAATTGCAAAAATAGAATTATGGAACGGCAAAAGCTTTTATTTATCATAGCAGAGTCAAAGGAAACACAACAATACATTAAGATGAAAAACAGACACGACAAGAAGAAACTATGTCTTGCTTGCCTATGTAGATTACTATATCAACTTATGTGTTTATCACAAGACAAAACAACATTAAGAACACACAGTTTTGAGGTTTCTTTTGCCGTTTATGGTCCCAACCAACCGTTTTAACGCCTTGATCTCCTCCTTACAGCTCTTGCCTTCCTCTTTGATGCTACCCCTTTTCTGTACCGAATCCCACAAGCATTGCACAGGGTCTGCATGTATGTCAATCAAGACAATTAGCCATAGTTTAACGGAATAACAACCGTAAGGTTACCGGTTCGGATCGAAGAGTTTATACACTTACCTTTGGTCCTTTAGGACCAGTGCGCCACATGGGTGTTTCCATACCAATACAGTTACATCTATCGCATCTCCTGTATAGATCGTTATAGCTTCCGTTATACAGTGGTCTTCCTCCACCCCTTCGACACAGAGTACCCTCATTCCTCGTCAGGAGAGGGTTCAGACCAAGTGGTCCGACATTCTTAACCATGTACGCCGTGGGTTCTCGGGGAAGAACAAAGTTGTGGGATGAGTTACGTCCGTGCTCAGGAGCTTCCACGGAAGGAAATTGCATAGGAGGAGCTTTCAGTTTCTGATTCTCGTGCATCAGGAAGTTGGAACGATTCTCAACCATTCCAACGACAGGTGGGTACAGATTGATGGTAGGGTTCCTACCTGATCCATTGTTGGATCCATAAAGCATTCTCAGAAGAATCGATCCGGCATGTTCTTGTTCCTCGTCTACCTTACCTCGAAGAAAGTGTCCTTGTTCAACGTTGAACCGAGAGCTAGTTCCCTGGTTCATTATGCCTTTTCCCTTTTCAGCGAACATTCCAGGGTCATACTTCTTCGCATTGCCTCCTCTAGCCACTCCATGTTCATCTTCTTCCTGTATTAAATAAAGCATTTCTTGTAATAACTAATAAATTTCGCCTGAATTAAAAAAAATGATATAGATATAATAAAGGATTAATATTTTATTGTCTCAAAATTTTAAATAAAGATATATTCCCACATAATATATATAACAAAGTAATAATAATTATATTATTATTATTATTATTATTATCTTCTTCACCCTTAATCCGGTGAAAAGATAATATTGAATATAACATATAATATATATATATATATATATCAAAGTAATAATAATAAATAAAAATAAAATGTAAATAAAAATAAGTATAAAAGATGATGATAATGATGATAATAATAATAAATATATATAAACGTAATAAAAAATTAACATATTTATACATAAAAATAAGAAAACATACAATCAAAAGATGTAATCATCATAAAGCTTATAAATTACCTAAACATGATCAAAAGGAGAAGAACAAGGTAAATAATACCTGAGTGGTGAAAAGATTGAGATTCAATTTGTGAATATTAGAGGAAGTCTTCTTCTCCTGGTTAGCCAAACCTAGCTTTAAATTCAGATCAATCTCATTGGAATTCATTGATCCAAAGTTTGTTGCAAGAAAATGTGAATCCATCCTCCTGCTATGAAAGGATAATATAATTATGAAATTACTTCCAACTATACACATAAAGTGGTGACTAATAATCCACATATTTTATACTATCATATTATAATAACAACAATCCGGTGAAAATTCTACTGATACATCAAAATCTGAAGAAGTACAATAGTACGCAGTCTTACTTCTAATTGGTAGAGAGATTGTTTACGATTTTGTTCAGTATGAAAAGAAGAAAAACATGTTTTTGATTTGAAATTTTGTTAAATTTTATCATGATATGTAAATGAACTTCTTATTTCCTTAATCAAATAACATAACTTCTAAGAATCTTATTTAGGAGATCTTAGATTGAGATAGACTCTTTGAGATATGGGAGAGCTACTCTTCCCATGTATAAGATAAAGACATGATAACATCAAAATTTTTCATCACATAAGATTTAATTTATACACAAAAATATATTTATGAAATCAATTATTAAATAATCAGAACAAAAATAAATATATAAAGAGACATATAAATATATATATATAAAGTGATGTATATTAAAGACAAGACAATTGATGAGGGCAGCAATCGGAGTTTGTAAAAACCTCGTCAATCGAAGATCGGAGAGACTCACGGATTATTACGAATGATATCGTATTAATCTAATGAAAGAAAGATAATATTCAAACAGCTGTGTGATAAATAAAATTAAGAGTTCATATTTATAACATTCTTTCGGGATATATTATATAATTATGGAAAGTAACGAGTATAGTATTTTAAATTTATGGAAAGTAACAAGGGGTCTTTAATGCAAATAATAAAAAGTTTATCTTTTACATGATAACTATGGTCAAAAGAAAAAAGTTTTTAATAAGTTTCTACCACATGAAAAAATCATATGTTTGGAATCTCAATTTGAAATTGTAAATTAAAATTCAACCATCTTCTCACAAACTTTAAAGGGATAACACAAAAAAAAGACAATTAATTAATTAATTAATTAATTAAAATTTCTGAAATTATATTTATATTTGCATGTGCCCCTTGTATTTTACTGTTCCAATGATATATAAATTAAACACTAGTTTCAAATTGAGAATTGTTTTTTCCTTTTTCCAAAACTATAAAGTGTCTAATCTTGTAACTATTCATTTACTTCTCAGTTCTCATAGAACCTACAATTTAATGATGTTTATCTTTTTTGCAAACACCAATTAATACAAAACCTAATTTCTCTCAAGACTCAAGAGTTTGAGAGAATAACAATGAAGATAGTGTAAAATTAACTTACCAAATGCAAAATAAATTAAAAATATACAGATTTCCCTTTTTCAATTTTTGGTAAAATGTTAAGCCTTACCTTGGAATCCACATCACACCCAACAAATTAACTAATATGGCTAAGATTTCCTTCCATGCAATAGATATATACTTTTAATTGGTAATTCTTTTAGGTCAGAACTAATTAATACTTTACAAGTAGCATTTAGGAAATTATGGTGCTTTTTAGTCTTATAATTAAGATAATTACTATTATGGAAATACAAATCAACCTAGAAACGTTGTTTGTGTGAAAGAATTAATAATTTTAGATAATAAATTAAAATCAATTTTTTAATTTTTTAATCATCACCTTTTATGTTATTATTTTATTTTATTTTTATAATATAATTTTATTATTTAATATTTTATATATTTAATGTGAATTTATAATTTTTTTATCAGTTAGGAATAAGAGTGTGTACTTTTGAAACTCTTTAGACTCTGCGTATTAGTAAAATTTTTACTATATTATTATTATTATTATTATTGTTGTTGTTGTTATTATTGTGTTGTTATTATTACTTGCTTTTACTTCTTAAAAGTTGAGATTGACTTTTACTTCTTACGAGAAGGTTTCATTTTATGGGTCGGTGGATGGGTAAGATTCGAGTTTTGAGCGAGCTTTGAATCACTTAAAACTAATGTTTTAAAAACCGGATCGAACAGGTCAGTCGGATTGGAGAACTGGTGACTCGGACCATGAAACGGTCCGGTTTAGCCCGTATTTTTTATGAGTGATTGACCCGTTCATTTTGTAGTCGGACAGATAAAAACCGTTGAACCGGTGAAAGAAAGAACCGACTAGTTCATTTAAAATGTCTTGATTTTGATGATTTCAATTTGAATGAATATTATAATTATTGATCTTTTTTTAATCTTTTTGATAAAATATGACTAGTGAACTTTGTTATCTTATTTTGTGTTGTATTTGGTGAACTTTAAAAAAAATTGTATATTTTAAAGTTTGAAGATTTAAGTTAAGTTTACATTTAGATAAATAAATAATTAAATAGTATGTTTAAAAATTATCTTATATATAATATATATAAAATAAAAAATTATATATTTATTACTCATCGGTTTGATCACGGTTAAATTCTGATTGAACCATTGACCCTTGATTCAGTTGTTTCTTCGGTTCAATCACTTGTCCAGTTTTTAAAACATTGTTTAAAATTCGATTAAGTTTGTGTGCGAATAATATGAGCCAGTCTTAATTAGACTTTGAAGTAAACTCTAGATTTTTTAAAAAAGAAAAAGTTTAATTATAAATTGGTGAGAGTTCATTCCTTATTTTTATAACTCATTAAAATAATTTTCAAAATAAAAATTAATTTCTCTAATTAAATAAAATTTCCAAATAATGAAATGTACAAAGGAAGTTAAATGTACACAACTTATGGGCTCATCCCAATTTTGATGAGGCTTTATGTTGTATACATGAAATAAGCCCATTGTCTACTTAAAACAGAACCTTCATGGTTTAGTTGCTTCTCTTCATGAGAAAAAACAGAGGGAGGCAGAGATAGAGTTGGGGTTTCAAGGTAAGCTCTCATTTGATAATTTCTGTGTGGAATCTGATGGTGTAATGTTCAAAGTTTTATTCTTTTTGATCTTCGTTTACATGGTTCTTTCTTTCTTTTTCTTTTTCCTTTTTTCTTGAAGTTCTTTGTGAAAAACAGAGGGACGCAGAGACAGATTGGGGTTTCAAGGTAAGCTCTCATTTTTTAATTTCTTTCTGTAATCTGATGGTCTAGTGTTCAAAGTTTCATTCTTTTTTATCTTCCTTTACATGGTTCTTTCTCTCTTTTTCTTTTTCCTTTTTTCTTTAAGTTATTTGTGTTTTAGTGGTTGTGCTGACGATCTTGGGCGTGTTTCCTTGCTCTGTAACTTCAAATCTTTCTTTGCTGGCAACTTCGAGAAGATTCAATCTTTTGTAATTTGTTTGCATTTGTACAAATCTCTCTCTCTCTCTCTCTCTCTTTTTTTAATGATCTGCTATACTGTGTAACACCTCTGACTATAAGAATTTGTTGATCCGAATCCAAAGTTCTAGCTTTTGAACTTGTGGTGATCGACCCAGTGCCGCATAGAAACTTTTGGCCACAGTTAGGATATATGATCCAATGGTAGTGTTACCCAGTGAAACATAGGCCTCTTGCTACAGTCATTGGATCTACTACAATGATGCCTAATTTCGCTAGTGTATGTGTTGAAAATAGACATGAAGAGTTGAACTCTAAACTTTTGGAGTACTGCATATTTCTGCTTTGCACATTTGATAATAGTTTCGTTAATGGAACTGAAAAATTTAGTTAAAAATGTTTTGTTTTTCACTTTGGAACACTTAAAGTAGTAATATTAAAAGGGTAGAATCTATTGTATGCATAGAGTAGATATTGGTTACGATTTACTTTATATGGTTTTATTAATCATTGTGCGGAATGAGTTTTAGTTTACACATCATTGAAGTTGAATTTCTATGATTTTTGTTTCAAGATTCTTGAGGTTTGTCATTTTTGTTGTTTCACAGCAATGCAGATCTACTTGTTCTCATTTGTTTCTTTGTGACATTTTCTTTTGGTGCTTCAGTTAAGAGGCTGTTGATTTGAATCACATAAATGTTTCTCTAGAGAAAAGAAAGATGAAAAACGGTAGCAGTTATGTGCCACCTACTTACGTTCCCCTCGGACAATCAGATATTGAAGCAGAGATTTCTCCCCGCAATGACAACCACTCTGTTGTCCCTGGTGAAAGTGACAGAGTAATCCCGTGGTCATCCGGAATCTGTGCTTGCTGTGATGACACTCAGAGCTGTATGCTACTTTTTATCTTGCAACCTTTTTTTATGAGAGGAAAGTTGTATTAAGTTGCCTAACGAATAGAACACAAGTTAAAATGCATTTCTAAAACAAGTTAAAATCCACTTCTTGTCATGTTATGGCTGTTTATGGGACTTCTAGGCTAAGGATTTCTTGCGGTATAAAATTGTTGAAATGGGGTTACGAATCTTGTCCTGATCAACTGAAAGCCATTAAAGCTACCATCTACAATAAAATCCAAATTATCTAAATTAGGATTTTAAGTGACACTAGTTGTTAGTTTTACCTAACACTGCAAGCTATACAAGTAGTTGCATGCCTGTATGACCTTTTTCTATAATTGCTTCCATCAATTCAACTTATTCAAGCAAGGACAATTTTGATATTGTCTGAGTTTGTATAAGTTGATACCATTTATTTTATTGTGGCATCAAGGTATTAGCTTCATGAGACATTTTTGGATTAGTTAGTAGTTTCCTATTTGCTGAACTGAACTTTTAATACTTTGTACAGGCTGCATCGGTCTCTTTTGCCCTTGCTATCTGTTTGGGAAGAACGCAGAGTCGTTGGGTTCTGGAACTTTGTTAGGATCATGCACGACGCATTTCATATTATGGGCTCTTATCAATACTCTGTGCTGCTGCATGACTGATGGACTTTTGCTGGGCTTACCTGGATGCTTTGTTGCTTGTTATGCTTGCAATTACCGCAAGGCACTGCGAGAGAAGTATAATCTACAGGTGTGGCTTTTTTATACGTTACAACTTCATATGCAGTATCCTTTATTCCCTAGATAGTATTGAGATTTATCTTCAATCTGTAGAATAACTATAACCTTACTAATATAGTAATGCAAGACATCAACCGTGTACAGGAAGTTCATTTTGTCTGTTGTGCATGCACACTCCCCTGAGGTACAGCTGAATTTTAAAATTGTAGTCAGTGATAGCTTTCGCCGGTATATACTTGCTATCATTGAAGCCTGTTGATTAGTAGATGAAAGAAGTTAGCTGATCAACAATTTTGGTTGATGTATGCAGGAAGCTCCGTGTGGTGACCTTGTCACTCACTTCTTCTGTCATTTGTGTGCAAATTGTCAAGAATACAGGGAAATTCGCGAGAGGTCCGGTGACCCGAATCATTCTGCTCTTACATTGGTGGAGATCACTGCTCCAACTGTGCAGACAATGGAGTAATGTAATACCAAAACCATGTCCGTTGTCCTCGATTCTTCATCTCGTTTGCTAGATTATCCGAATCATCAAGGCGGCGGACCGCATATATCATGTTACTTTTCCACGTGGGTGTATATGTAGCTCTTATGGGTATTTTCTCACTTGGTCTTCAGCAATTCTGTGGTCTTCACAGAGACAGTGAAGGTACAGACCTGGGAGAAAGAAGAACAGACCCACATGCATTCTCAACATCCTCTATTCCTCTTTGTATATCCCCCATTCAATTTGTTATGTTTTTCCACTCTTACGGACTTATGCGGTCAGGAATCCATATATAACAACTGTAGCTAAAAGCTCTCCAATCGCCATTAGAGGACAAGGTTTCACCAACACTTACGAAGAGTTTTTATGTTTTGCCATATGTATGTATTGATTGTGCTTTTGTTACCTATTTCATATGGAGTATTGTCATATACAAGATATAGAAAGAACACTGCCCTTTTTGGTTGATACATTGTGGCATTCTTGATATATTCCATATAATGCATACCAAAGTAAGAAATGAAAGTTGTTAATTATATAATGAGAGCAGATTTTGGGGTAACTAGTAAAAGATTTTTGTAATCAAAATGTAATAGTCCCGATCGTTTGCTTATAGATATTGTCCGTTTCTGATTGTCCATAGGGTCAAATTCTTCATGATTTTACTCTTCCTATTCTTAGAAAAATGCATCTTTGGGAGAGAGGTATTCATACCTTTATAAAATGTATTTTATTCTCTTTTCCAGCTGATGTGAGATCTTATATAAAATGTCACATGATTGAGTTATGGAAACAATCTTTTTGTAAAATATAATTAGAAAGTTGAGTACAATTAACATTCCTCTTTCAATTTTAAGTACTTGGTTTAAATAAAATTAATAATAAATATTATAACTTTTAAGAAGAAATATAAAAAAATCACATTTTAAATTGTAAGAAAGAATTTAAATAAATAAAAAATGATTCTATTTATTTAATGAAATCATAAGATTAGGATCAAAATGGTAAAATAATTAATATTAATCCTATAAATTCACTAATTACATAAAATTATTTTACTTATTAAAAATTAAATTTTGTGTAAAAATTAAATAAGATTAATTTTATTGATTTATTTATAATTAAGATTCTATATTTTATTTAATAATTTTATATAATTAATTATTATATCATTTAATATATGTAAGCAAAAAATTAGGAAAAAAAATAAACAAATCACTTTTGAGTGTCACGTGAGATATGTGACTACGTCCCTTTTACAGCTCTTGCTATATAGCGGACGACGTGCATTGTGTGTCATTGTCTCTCTATCTCTCTGAGGTGACGCAATGGTAGCCTTTGGAAGCGCAAAGCGGCAGTGCCCCAGCAGCCACAACTGCTGGGAATGGGCTAGAGTGTACATGGAGTATTGCCTTTGCAGTTTTAGAGATGGGGTTTCGCTGTCCTTGGGTCTGGTTAGTGTTTGCAGTTGGGGAATCGCAGAGATACCGCAGATTATCACTAACTACAAGGAGAAATCTGCCCATGGTCTTTCTATTGCTTTCTTGGCCACATGGATTATTGGGTGTGTTTTCTTTTCTTTAAAGATTGTAACTTTCTTGGTTTTTTGTTTCGTTGTTATATCATTGTTTTTGTAGTGTTTCAGGTTCAGGATCTGCATCTACCCTTTTCGTGTCTTTTTGTATGTGCATGTTATTCCTTTTTAACTTTGTTTACTTGCTTTGGTGTCTTTTACAGGGACCTTTTTAACGTTTTTGGTTGCATGCTGGAACCAGCTACTGTAAGTGGGTGCTTTCACATGTCTGTGATGTTGCGTTAGCTTGTGTTGATTGTTCGTGGGACTTCTCAGCCAATTGTTCTGTATATGTTTGATGATTTTAACCATATTCTTGCACAAACATGAGCATACTTATTGTG
>JANVCQ010000003.1:2335703-2351900 GCA_025531925.1 Erythroxylum plowmanianum | reverse complement strand
TCTTTGCTTTGGTTGGAAATGCCACCTATGTAGCAAGGTGTTTTTCATTCTTCCGTTACTTCAATCATTGCCCTTTTCAATTTAAATATAAATTTATGTTTCTTCCAACTTACAAGAATGTCTGCTTTTACTAATAACATATCCATATACATCTCTAATTTTCCATCTCTTTTCTCCAAAAACATTTGGCAGCATACTCGTCAACAGCTTGGAATGGTCACAAATCAGACCAAATTTGCCCTGGCTTGTAGATGCAGGAGGCTGTGTGCTGCTTGACACTTTCGTATCCTAATCAAAGATTATTCATATGATTCATTTGCCAAATTATACTGAAAAGCAAGAAAGTTTTTGGATCCCTAAGGAGACAGACCAATGGTGGTCTGTCTTTCCATTTTATGTAGAACCTTAACTTAATCAGATATTATTCCAATTCATTTACTTCCGGTATTGGAGTCCCAAAGCAGAAGAAGATCAGCAGAAAATATCCATTGTATGTTAGCCAGCAATTTCCAAAAGTTTGGCCGAGGTAAGTATAATAGTACGAGGAATGCTCATCTGTTAACATTTTATGTGGTTTTGAGATATCCATCTCCAAGGTATGCATGCATTGAATCGGCACATAGCATGCCTTGATCTTTCATTTCATCACGTTACTTGGACCATAACTGGCACAAACCTTTCTTAAATCTATCTGATAGAAGTCCAGCCATGGCTCCTCCATCTCTTGTTCGCTTGTTTCGAAGCCTCTTGTTCCTTTGCTTCCCGGAATATCTCCACCACTACCCTTTTGCCTCCCTGGAAAATCTGAATGAGGACCATCCTACACCAGTTCATAATCTAAACGCACCTCCCCCTTTTGCACCATCAACGATTCCCATTTCTGATCCTCTCCCTCCTTCTTACCATCACAGGCTTCCCCTTAGTTACCTTTCATTTAATTCCTTTGCCTGTGTAAACTATGCTCCAAACTTTTGCTTGCATACCTCAAACTTTATATTACTTAGGACTGTTACTGAAACTGATTGAATAATCTCAAGTATACAATCAATTGAAACTCCAATCTAGTGTTTGCTTCTGAAGAATATTTTGGGGCTAACCAAGAACTATGTTATCCTAATGCTAAGTAGCTATAAAGTAACATATTTTGTTGCATTTAGGTTTCATTGCCATTGAAATGGTTGCTAATTTCCTTTCCACCCAGAGAAGAGAATGGCTTGGATGGTATATTTTGAGCCAAGGTGGATGAACTTCCATGTTTCCTGCTTGCACTTGCCAGTGCCCTTGAACTTTCCACAATCAACAGAGTTTTTCTTCTTTTTTTTCAATTCCTACAAGTAGGGAAGGTTTTGTAATAATTTTTGTGGCTTTGGTTAAACGAAAAATGAAAACTCTTGGTTTCTTAATAATAAAAAAAAGTATTATGAGAAAATTTAAAATTTTTTGTATATTTGATATTTCTTAAAATTTTAAAATAATCTTAAATTTCAGTTAAAAATATTATATTCACAAATTAACAAATTACACAACTAATTAAATAAAAATCACATATGGATTGATTAAAATATTGCTTATATGAAATTTTAATTTATTTTTAAATTTGAATCGTGCTAGTTAAATTAGATTCAAATTAATAATCTATTATAATAATTTTAAGTTATTGATCTAAATTAAATTAAATGAAGTTTAAGAAATAAGTTAGGTTATTATAATATTTATCTTGTTTGTTTTACCATTATTTTTATTTGATGAAATGAATTTTACAAAAAAATTGAAAATTATAAAGAAATTTTTTTGAAAATTAAAATAATAGAATTTGTGTTGGCACCAATAATGGTCTTATAGACAAGACCATCTGACAGAAACAAGTTAGGAAAGACTAATGCTCTTCATTAATCACTTTAGTGGAGATTAAGATAATAATTAAGCCATAAAAAGACTATCTTGGTGGAAATCAGCATTTATGTTTTATAATCAGTATTTTGCAGTGTTTTTATTAAAATAAAACAGCCACAATTATGTGATTAGTGAACATATGCTTACATATATAAATAACACAATAATTTTGACTTTTTTGGTTTTAGAGAAATAAAAAAAGATGACATTTTAGGTCGAAATATTGAGTTTTGAGTCGAGATCGGATTTATATTTAAAATTTTTAAGTTTTGAATTGAATTTTAAACTCAAAAACTCATCAATTAATATGTATTTTAATTTAATTGATATTTATGTTCACTTTTTACTAAACTAATTTAAACTAAAATTTAAAGTTTTAATTAAAAATAAAAATAACAAAATAAAGTAATCTCAAATTAATTAAGAATTGAGTTGAATTCAAGTTTGAAAAGATCAGTTCAATATGAATCAACTTAACTAAAATATTACGATTTGTACCCGAGTTAATAGTCCCGAATTGAGACGAAGAATATGTTACCTACCTTTGTAAGAAAAGTGCAATTATAAATCATTCCATACTTTATGAGATCAACTTGGAAGACTTTAGTATAAACTAGATTATCAACTTTAACTTTTTAGTTATAAAAAGGAGTCAAAAAGAAAAACTTCAATTAAAAAACTAAAAATGTTTTTTAGAAAAAGAGAGCCAGTGGCAAAATTTTTTCTTTTTGGTTGTTCAAGAGATGTCTTAGAAGGGTTATAATTATGAGAAGATACCTTTAAGATATTCACACTCGGACTAATCCCCGCTCAAACCAAGTAAGCTCCTTATGAGAGGCAAAGCTTTGATTTCAAATTTTAAATAACCGTTATATGAAAACAGTTTAAACTTGTAACCTTACTTAAATAAGGAGAATCTCTTATCAACTCACCGACATTCTGAAATTGCAAGTTGTAAAATTTTAATCAAAATAAAAATTGCAAACGGTAAAAATGAAACATGAGCACGTGCAAGTAAGCCTCGGTAGAAGGCACGCGCGCAAACATTAGTAGTACATCCTGTTCATGCCCGTAACATGTGCACGTGCTTCTCAATGACTTTGCTTCTTTCCATCCCTTCGAAGAAAGATATGCTTTTTCTTTATTTGGGTAGGCAAGGCAACTGATAAGATATAATTTATAATATCTAAAGTATTATATTATATTAAATTAGAATTTTAAAATATAAATTTATGGTAGTCTAAAGGGTATGACATTTATGGGTTTTGCAGGTGAAAAGCAAAAGAAGAAGAAAGAAAGAGTGGGCACGGTTTAAGGAATAAAAGGTAGACTGGATTGGACATGAGGAATGTAGGTAGGCCACTTTAAAGGTGTCCCCACTCCTCACTGTCACTGCCAAACGTAAAAAAAAAATCACATCTTTCAGGTTCTTCAGATCAGATCCTGCACCGCGTAAGTACACTGCTTGTTTAAGGTTTCACATTTCCATTCTTTTTCTTTCATTTCTTCGAACAAATTCCTCACTGTCAGAAGTTTTCTACCATAGATACAAGAAGAAGAAAGTTTCTTGCTTTTTTGTTTCTCTGTTCTTTGTCAAGATCTCTTCTTCTTCTTTTTTCATAACCATGTTCTTGTTTCCTTGTTTTGGTCTTTTTTGAGCATTGAGCTTAGTTAGTCCATTCAGTATACTCACCTGAAGGGGAGATTCTGTTCTGGTCTTTTGCTGTTTTTTCTCTCCAATTTTGAGTGGGTGATTCTTCATTCTGCTTCCGGCTCCTGATTCCAGACATACCAAAGGAAGATACACGAAACTGGGAGTAAGAGGTTCTTCTTCTATTTGGAGCTTTTCTGGTTTTGGTTGTGTCTATCAGCTCTCAGTGAGGCTCTTGCTTGCTCAAGATCCTGGATCTGAAGTTCATATTGTGATATAGAGTGAATGGTAAACATTCAGGTGGGTTAGAGTGAGGAGTAGAAGGGAACGCAGAAAAAAAAATAATAATATGGGATCTCAAGGTGGTGCAGTTGAAGAAGGAAAGCTGCAATCTTTATGCAGGCAAGGGTCACTATACAGTCTGACTCTTGATGAGGTTCAAAACCAGTTGGGTGATTTGGGGAAACCATTGGGAAGCATGAATCTTGACGAGCTTCTCAAGAGTGTGTCCACTGCTCAAGATAACGTTGGGGTAGGTGCTTGTCCCTCACCTTTGCCTCATCATCAGGGTAGTCTTACATTGTCAAGGGACCTCAGCAAGAAGACGGTAGATGAGGTATGGAAAGATATCCAACAGAAGAAAAGAAATGATGCAAGTAATGTTCGTGAGAGAAAGGCTCAGCACGGAGAGCCGACTTTTGGGGAGATGACACTTGAGGACTTCTTGGTAGAAGCTGGTGTGAATACCGAACTTCCTCGAGGCAACAATGGCGCTGAGGAACCTCATCAACCTACTCAATGGATCCCCATCCAGCTACCTTCAGTACAACGGCTGTGTCCGGAACATCAACACAACGTTATGACAGTGTTTATTTCAGGCCAACATCACCCGATTCAACAATCTGTTCCTGTTCTAGATGCAGCCTATTCTGATACACAAAACACCATGTCACCAACTTCTTTGATGGGGGCTTTATCAGATACACAAACGCCTGGTAGGAAAAGGGTTGCCTCTGGAGATGTGGTTGAGAAGACTGTTGAAAGGAGGCAGAAGAGGATGATCAAGAACAGAGAATCTGCTGCTCGCTCTCGAGCAAGAAAACAGGTTGCAATTCCAAACTTCTCTTCTCTTTACGCACGATAAGTATATATTCTCCTTGTGAAATTCTTCTAACTGTACACGGGAAGTCAGGCTTATACCCATGAACTGGAGATTAAGGTCTCTCGCCTTGAAGAAGAGAATCAAAGGCTTAGAAGAGAGAAGGTAGAGTTCATTCTGAGATTTTTTGCTTGTTCTTCTGAAACTTGGATGATCTCCATTGCTAGTTTCTTTCTTCGGAACTTGCTTTCCATTGACTTCTTGTATCCCAAAAACTTAAGATTAGAGTTATTGATATATGGATATTCTTCATTTGCATCATTGATTTACTGCAAAACAGTTGGCTGAATCGCACCTGCGTTAGACCATTAAGTCCAAACACAATCAGACATTAAATCAGACATATGGTATACATAAAATGGCTCATTTTTTGAACTGTTCTTGTGTTTTCAGGAGGCTGAGCAGGACTTGCCATGTGCACCACCTCCTGAGCCAAGACATCAGCTGCGCAGAACGACTTCGGCCCCTTTCTGACATCCAATTTTCTTGGAAAAAATGTTACCTTCAGTTGCGACATGACATGTCTGATTCCTGTTTTGCAATAGGCTAACCACAGATCAGAACATCAATCGTCAGAACATCAAATTTCAGGCTACTGCTATAGCAACCTGCGGCTAATTTTGCTTCTTTTGCCCCTGCACCTTTCACTTCACATTGTAGAGCTAAAAGAAACAAGTTTTTGAAATATATTGCGAACAATATAAATTTCCTTGGTTTCTGACTCAAATCTTGCAGCACTGGGAAGTATTATTTGTCATAGTGATCTTCATTATTGTTCTTCCATGGATCCCCTGTCCTAACCCTTTTCATCTTCGGAATGCATTGTCGAAATAGTGGACTTCTTGATGTTTTGCACGAGCTCCGGATTTTGTTGGGGGATGCCAATGGATTCTTAAGACCCAACACTTCAAAAATTAATTTAATTTTAAAGATCAATTTTTTAATTTTTATTTGAATTTTAATTTTAATTCAATCTTTATTTTAATTTAATTCAAATTTAAATTCAATTTACTTTGTTAGTTTTGAATGTGATTATATTCCATTTAAGTCTTTTTGCCATTTTTAAGATTTTGTTAATTTTATATTTTAAACAATCAATAATTATTATAAATATAATTTTAAATATTCTAATTAAAATAAATAAATACCTATTAAATCAAAATAAAAAAATAATGAATTAAATAATATGATAAAGAATAACTAAATA
The DNA here is from genome assembly GCA_025531925.1 of Erythroxylum plowmanianum. NCBI lineage: Eukaryota > Viridiplantae > Streptophyta > Magnoliopsida > Malpighiales > Erythroxylaceae > Erythroxylum > Erythroxylum plowmanianum. Next base: position 2,345,990 of record JANVCQ010000003.1, on the reverse strand, counting down.
GTAATAATATTAACAAGGTTAATTAAGAAAATATTATTTAAATCACAAATTTAAAGTTAAAATTTTAAATCATTTATTCGATAATAAGGAAATTTTGACTTTTTATCATATGTTTATAATTAATATTGTAATTTTTATTAATTTCGTAAAGTATGTTTAGGTTTTAATAAGAATAAGAATAATTTAAATGAATTAAATATGAATATTAAATTTATGTTTATATATTACATAAATCAATATATAAAATTATAATAATTTGTTCTATATTATATTTTAAATATAAATTAAATGTAAAATTATTTTTATTGGATCGGGATTCGGTTATATTGAACAAAGGGCAATTGTTTTCTCTTCCTGTGCTTCTTCCACTCCCCTTGGAAGTCGATAGAGAGTTGGTTAGCCGCCATTGCTAGGCTTCATCAGAGCACCCAAAACCTAAACCCTGAAACCCCATCTCAGTCCCATCTGACTACGTAGCCTCCTCTGTTACCAGAGAAATCTCTATAGTGCATTGATCGTTGGTGCTTAGTCGTTCAATTGATACAAACAGAAGTTGCAAGAAAGAACGAGGAAAGATGTCATCACTAAGGAACGCTATCCCTCGAAAGGCTCACAAAGAGCGCTCTCAACCGTATGTCTCTCTTTCCCGTTATCCTGCATTCTATTTCTATGCACCCCTTTTTTCACTTCGTTAAATTTCAAATCTTTCGTCGATTTTTGAGGTTTTGTTTTTGTCTATTGACTTTGGGTCGTCAGGAAATCGAGGAAGAAATTTGGGTTTCTTGAGAAGCACAAGGACTATGTTGTTCGAGCTAAAGCTTTTCACAAAAAGGAGGAAGCTTTGCAGGTTAGAATCACGATGGTGTTTGAACGAATCCTTGCTTCGTCTTTGGTTGTGATAATGCTTATGGCTTCTCTATGGCATTAAATTTACAGAGGCTTAGAGAGAAAGCTGCTTTCAGGAACCCTGATGAATTCTATTTCAAGATGATCAAAACTAAAACTGTTGATGGAGTGCATCGCCCAGAGTAATTTGCTGAGCTCTCTTTTGCTTTTAATATTTTCATGATTGAATCGTTCCTTAGTTGTTGATAATGGTTTGCGTAGGTTTAATAAGCTTTGTTTTCATAGATATTGGGTTGAATTCGATGAATTTGACAAAAAGTTAGTTTATTCAATTTATAGTCTTTACTTTTTTATTGTGAAAATTGACATATTAGTTGATTCTCGTTTGCTTATTTCTGACGTGATTAGGAGTGAGGCTAACAAGTATACACAAGATGAACTCATGCTAATGAAGACACAGGACATAGGATATGTTCTTCAGAAATTGCAAAGTGAGAGAAAGGTGAATTACAAAATTGCTAGTTTCTTTAGATTTAAACAACTATATATTCTTATGGTAGTAATTGTGGATGTACTGCTATTTGCTTCAGAAAATTGAGAAGCTTACTGCTGTGTTGCATTCTCTTGATAATCAGCCATCAAGCAAGCATATTTACTATGCTGAGGACAGGTTTGAAATTAAATCCATTGTATTTAAGGCATTGTATATTCTGTTGGTCTGAGCCTCATTGAACCATATCCTTAAGATTTTCCTTAAAGCCATAGGGTGACTTGGAAAGGTCTTTGCAATTAGGCTAAATGTTTCATCCATCATCATTCATAAAATCTGTCTTGCAGGGAGGAGGCTAAGGAGATAAGGTCACGAACTTCAGAAAATAAATTAGCGAGTGCATTTGTGGATGTGCCTGATGAAATTAAGAGGTAAATAGATGAAGTTACCCTTGCATGATAGGCGTGTTAACCTGGCAATATTCCCCGATCAATTATGGAAAATATTTCAAGAAGATTCTGCAAGTATAGTCTGTGGAGTGGCCATGGATTGCTATGTGTAGACATTATTAGTTAGTGATGTGGCATAAATTGTCACTAGAAATATCAAAGCGAGCCTACTAAAAATATCAAAGTGCACAGTATCAAAATGCACAGATATTGACATAGATCAGGAACTTCGCCACAGAAGTTCTTGGAAATAGATATTATGCTGCTGGAAAGCATAATTATGTTATGTTTTGTCTAGCTAGTCCTGCTTAACACCCGGTCATTTGGTTGATATTGGAGGTATACAGGTTTAAGAGTTTGATGGAGCTTTATTACTTGGCATTATACCTTGGAAATTCATTGCAAATCTATGAATTTGGCTTCTCTTTTTTTGTTGTAAACTAACTTTTATTCTGGACTGACTTTAGAAGAGTGACTAAACTTGAACATTATTATGGACTGGTTCTTGCGGAACTCTTTCTACATATATCATCTTTTTTGTTCTAAAGAAAACTAATTGTCCATCATGGTATATTATCTCTATGTGCAGGAAAACAGCTAGTTCCTACAGGGAGCTAGAGGCTCGGAAGAACAGAGCAAATCAGCTCGAGAAATTGTATATGGATATGGCAATGCAGAAGGAATTGCAGGTTCTAATCTTTTAACTTGACCATGTTTTCTCTATCAATTGAATTATAAATGTAACTTAATCGTGAAATTCTATTTGTCAAGCAGAAAAATGGTCGGAAGAGAAAACTAGGGGAGGGTGAAATTGTCCAACCAACATCCAGGCCGGTATACAAATGGCGGACAGAACGAAAGAGGTAAAGGCAATCCCGAAAGAAGTCATCTCACACGTGATACATGGTTATTGCAATTTATCTGGAGCACAGAAACTGATGTCCTGTTTGGATGAACTTCTTGTGGTATTCTATTGTAAACATTTGTATTCAAATATTTTTAGGCTTACTAAAGGAAGATTTCTCTTGATTTACGACATGATTGAGGACTTTGGTTTAATCTTATTACTGTGCTACTGCCAAAATTGAGATCTCTTCTAAATTCCAGACAAAGTGACCATTTTTTGTATGTGTGTGGGTGCTGATCATTTAAGACTTACGAGCCTTTTTCATTCACAAGGTGTAGTGTAGGAGATGGAAGCCTTGGAAAAATCAGGCATCAGATTATGAACATTAAATTCTGCTTTCAGAAATGTGTTTTTGATTTTTGATTTGTTTTAGGAACTCTTTTCTTTCAGTTTTCTCTAATTTTTCACAGCAAGAAGAATTCATTGTTTAATCAAATCCCCTTGACCCTGATGTTAAATTCTTCAGCATAAACCGATGTTCAGTTCTAGACTATCAGTAGATGCCTTTACGGTTCATGAATAAAATTGGAACAAATGGAAAACGGTTGTTCATTTTTCTTTTTCCTTTAATAAGCAAAATGCGTCCTCATGTGCAAAGGCTAAATAGAATAGACATACCAAAGAAAAGACGTTTATTGCCTAAAAGATATCTTTTTAGTTTATACAAACAGTAGTATTGGTAATGTAGGTCTCTCTCAAATTTCGGAAAATAATGAAATCCTGGCTTTTTAAGTTTGGTCACATAGACCACTCTATATTCACCTTGGACATGGAGGATCATTTTCATCATTTCAGGAACTTGGTAACTACATGTTCTGCAATTGCCATGCTTGAAGTCAGACCAGGTGATTCGATTCCTAAAAGGTTCACAAGACCAGGCACACCATGAGTATCTTCTCCCTGCACAACAAGTTGCATGGATCCAGCCACCGTCATTGTCTAAGTAAATAGCAGTCCTCAACAAGAAAGTTCCAAGGTTATCCTAACTATAAACCACATAATATGGAAGTGCAGCATTTGGATGGTCAATATGTGTGACATGAAACATTTCATATAAGAAGCAAAGTGCAATGCAAGAAGCTACCTGTATGATGAAGTCGACGGGAGGCTGTTGGGGACCCGAAAGTTTTGGCCGGATTCCTGAGTAACCTGGCTCCAGTGACCCATCCTGCAGATTTGGATAGTATTTTCTGATCTCTGGATAAAATCTTTCTGCTTGCCTGGCACTTACGGAATAATTATACCTACAATCAGCAACTAACAAGCTGAATTTCTGTTGGGAAACTGAACTGTGGAATAGGGTAATAAGTGAATACAGTGAATAAAATTGTACGTATACAACATTCTTCTATTTGTGCTTCTTTATAACTAGTAGATATTAAATGAATCTTCAGAATTGTAAGAACAGATTATGCTTATTCTGTCCTGTCGTGTGCATTAATTTGGTCCAAATTCTACACTAAAAGGAGCACACACGATCTACATACAAAAGAACAGGCGGAAGAAAAATTACTTATCCAGAAAGCTTGGTATATCAGCTATACCATCAATCCATTCCACATTTGGGCCGAATTTGACTTGTCCATCCAAGTCGAGAGTAACATGAACTCCAAGGCCACCATCCTCTGGTATGGGGTATATCAGACGTTTGAAAGGTGGATCTTTTGTATTTGATAGGGTGAAGTAGCAACCACGAGCGAAAAATGACTGAGGTATGGAACCACTATTTAGACCATCAATTCTTCTTGCAAGGGCTAAAGCACTCAGTCCTGCGGAATTAACTACAAGCTTAGGGATAAGGATAAGCTCTGGATGCAATGGACACGCTCCATCCGAGTTCTCGAGATCTTTGCTCCCAATTACATGGAGTTGCAAAGAACTTCCTTTAACTTGGCCTCCAATCACACATGAATTATAAGAAATGGTTGTTCCATAACTTTCAGCCTCCCCCTGGACAACCCAAACAGGGTTGGCATTCCTGTCAATAAACGATCATAACTAAAAAAGAAAACAACAATAAAGCTAACACTAATGCTCAAATGCATCCAAAGTAGTGTGTTCAACTATTCTGTCAGATGTTTGGTTATATCTATATTTTCGAGAGTGAAGGAACTGCAGAGACAAATCAAGTTTTAGTTGCATACCACTAAAGAGAGCATCAAAGAATGGGAATCAACAATCCCAGAAACAGGAGATAGTAACGCCTTAACACATTTCAATCCAGGCTCCATTCTCATGGCATCAGAACCCTCAATCATCTTCAGACCTTCAACACCATTTTCATTTCCACGTTTCATTAAACCGTACAACTTCGGAACTTCCGAACAACTGGTGGCCACTATCAGCTTTCCAATCTGTCTATGTCCAATCCCTCGCTGAGAACAGTATTGGTACAACAACTCTCTCCCCCTCACACAAAACGAAGCCTAAAAGTTCCAATCAAAGCACGAAGAAGCAACCTTTCAGACCTCTTAACATACAAGAAATCAACACTTTGGTAAAGATAAAACAAAACTGTGATATGGGTATTTGCATAAACCTTGAGAGAACCAATAGGGTAGTAGATTCCCGCGTGAATTACTTCGCTGTTCCGAGAACTGGTGGCAGTGCCAAAAGTGGAGGCTGAGTCAAGAACCAGAACCTCTCTGCCCTTGATTGCAAGTTCTCGAGCCACCGCGAGACCCACCACGCCAGCTCCGATAACCACGCAGTCAACCTTCTCCACCAGCGGTGACGGTTGACAGGTGGACAAATTCTTGACTAGGATTGAAGATGCAGAAGGTTGGACCCTTCGAATAAAATGCCTCAACATCTTCTCAACGATCTAGAGAGAAGATGTCCATCATCAGCTAATAACTGTTTTAATAAATTAATAACAAATATTTTAAAATTTGTATAAATCAAATTAAAAATATTATTTTTTATTTGATAGAAAAAGAATATTTTAACTTAAATTGTATAAGTTTAAAAAATAGCTAAATTAAAAATTTTATAAAGTTATTAAAAATTTTAAAATTAAATATTTTTATCTTTTTATTATAAAAACAAGTTAAGAATAAATCATATATTAGTACAACAACAACTTCAGTACACAAAGCTCTTTGTTTTATGAGGATTGGAAGAGAAATGTTAATTTTTGTTTAAAAAAAACCGATTTCTTGACTCAAGCTTACATCTAAGCCCCTCTAGAATCAGGTATAGCGACATGAACTAAATGTTCTGTTCAAGCCAAGCAGTTTACTCCAAATAATCCTAACAAATGATGATTGAAACGTGATTTGGTATTTTTGAACCACGAAACGCTCAATTTCTATGTCGGTTGTAATCTGTTTGGTTCAAAAGTAGCCTTATTATTTATTATTATTTTATATAAAGAAAGACAAATATTATAAATTACATGTGAGCTTTAGGGTGATAAACCTCCAACTCATCCGCTAAAAGGATAAGTATGAATCTCTAGGTGGGTGTTCAAAAGTAGTGACCCCTAATTTAAACTAGTCTGCATAATTTACAAGCCAGTCTACACATTGATTATCTTCCCTATAAATATGCCGAATTACAATGACCCAGGGAAACAATTCATTTAATTTTGAATTAATAACTTCTTAGTTACATGGAAGTCACGAGGGAATAGTGCTCTTTCCTTTGACTCCACCAAAACCATCTCATTAGGGTTGTTACTTTTACAAATATCATCAACTAAGAAGCTCAGCCTTGTAACAACAAAGGGAAGTCAAAATTTGTTCTCCTCCATTCGATTTAAAGTTAATAGGCTCGTTTTAATTTAATTAAATTTTAGGTTAAGTTTGAATTTTTCATTTTAAAAATTTTAAATATCAAATCAATTTTAAATTTATTCAATTTCCTTTATCTAGAGTCCAAAATTTTAATAATATTTTAAGTAAAATATCGTCACTTCTAATTTTTTAAATTATAAAATCAAAATGTTTTCAAGTCTAAAATCTCGAATTTAATCAAATTCTGCTAATGGCGATACGCAAGTCTTTAGATTTAATTTAATCAATTAATTAAATTAAATCTAAATACTTACCTTGAGTTCTTATTTAAAAATTTGATACTACTTTCAATTTTGCCTCTCTTTTCTCTCTCAAGAGTGCAAGTTTTGGTCTGTCGAGTTTGTGCACGGTAGGTTTATGTGAGAACTATTCTCTAATCTTTTTTGTCATTGTTGTTTTGTAGCATAGATCAGGATTTTCATAATCTCTCTATCCGAAAGAAGGAAGATGCTGAGTTTGTGATTCCCGCAGAAGATATCCAAAACGATGAGATCAATTATGATCTGTGTTTGTTGGGCAAATTGGTTGGAGAAAGAGCGATCAATGCAAAGGCTCTGGAATGGACATCATCCAGTTTTATCACCATATCGATCTAAAGAAGATGTTAGCTGGAGGACCGTGGTCGTTCAACAAATGTATTCTGCTAGTCCACCAATGGAAGGAAGGGGAGAACCCAGCGGATATGGATTTCACTCATAATGATATTTGGGTACAGTTCCATGGCCTACCACTGGGTTTTACTTCGGAGACAATGGCAAGAAATATTGAAAACTTGATGGGTACCTACCTTGAATACGACTCTACCCATAGACGCAGCTCATGGAATAACTATATACGTGTTCGGATTCGTATCAACGTGGAAGAACCCCTTATGCGAAAGAAAAGTATATGCAAACAGGGAGCTGAACCTATAGTGATAACGTTCAACTATGGGCGACTGCCTCTCATCTGCTACCTCTATGGTATAATAGGATATAGTGAAACCAATTGTCTCCAGTCACTAAAAAGGTCGGAGGAGGAGATCTGTCGTGAATGGCCGAAGGAAATTCAGGTAGAGATGCGGGCCCGGAATGGTAAAAGAAAGGTGCAATGGAAACGAGATCCGGGAAATGATCTCGGAGTTGATTTTGCTATGTAAAATATGGAGTTGAAATCTCCACAATCTGCAGCTAAAAATCCTCACAGGATAGGCAATAATTTCTCTTTCTTTCCTAAGAAGTTAACACTCAAATCCAATGCAGATCATGGCTTTCAACTGGGCCATAATTACCATGCACTCAGTGGCAATTCAATTGGAAAAAGCCTGATTAATATCCTTGAGCAGAATGAGAAAGAAGTTGCGGTCATGGATGTTGAGGAAAATTACAAATGCCCTAGACAAGGCAACAACGTAGACAGCTCTGTGGAGATGATGTACACGAACGATTCAGTACTGCCTCAACTCCCACATCATGTATCAACGGCCGATCTTGTTCTGCAGACCCGCCGAGAATCATGAGTTATACAGCCTGGAACTGTCGTGGCCTAGGCAACCACAGGACAGTTCGAGCATTAAAGGACCTAGTTAGGTTTAATAAGCCTCGTATTCTTTTTTTGAGTGAAACTATTGCGGATTCTATTAAGGTTGATGAAATAAAAACTTTGTTAAAGTACGATTTTTATTTCTGCGTTGATCGGATTGGCCGAAGTGGTGGCCTAGCTATGTTCTGGACGCAGGATATTACCGCTACTGTTATAGGTTTTTCTAATAACCATATTGATCTTAGCATTGATGATCCAACTACTCCCAAATGGCGACTTACAGGTTTCTACGAATTCTCATAATCGAATAGAAAACGAGCTAGTTGGGAGCTTCTTCGTTCCCTTTTACAACTTCATAGCATGCCCTGGGTTTGCTTTAGGGACTTTAATAATCTTCTGTCCCTTAATGACAAGCTAGGAGGAGGGGAGTACACTAGCTCTCTAATGGAGGGTTTTCGCCAATGTATATCGGACTGTAACCTTATTGATATTCCCCTGCTCGGCTTCGGATATACTTGGGAGAGAGGCAGAAACACAAACTCGCTTACATTAAAGAGACTTGATCGCGCTTTCGTTAACGAAGAATGGATGGCTATCTTCCCTTTCCACAAATTACATAATTTGGTGTGCGCTACTTCGGATCATAACCCTATCAAATTGGTGGTCGAGCGTCAACTTCCTGTTAAGAGGACTAAGCGTTTTAAATTCGAGAATAAATGGTTAACGGAAGAAGTTTTTCTAGAATTTGTATCAGATTTCTTGGTCGACAATCATGATCTGAACATCATTCCCAGACTTCAAAAATGCGGTAACAGTTTGCTCAACTGGCAAAAGCAGCTGGGGAGTAACTTCTCCCAGTGAATTCAAACTCTTAAGAGGAACATGACTTTGGCACGTCAACAACATCAGCATGCTTTCATGTGGATATAGAAAACTGCACTTAACTGCCTTCTTACCCAAAAGGAAATCTATTGGAAGCAACGTTCAAAGATCTTTTGGATGCAGTATGGGGAGGCCAATTCAAAATATTTTCATGCGCAAGCATCCAAAAGGAAGAGATTGAATCATATTATTGCACTCACTGATGATAAAGGTCAGCAAGTTTCGGATAATGAGGGTATCAGTAAAGTTATCTTAGACTATTTTGCTCAGTTGTTTTCAGCTTCAAGAGGCTCAGATTTTCATCAGTTTGATTCTATTAAGTTAATGGTAAATCAAGAGGACATCAATTATCTTTTGACACCAGTACAGATGGAGGAGTTCAGGAGAGCGATGTTTGACATGCATCCAGATAAGGCACCTGGGCCGGATGGGCTGAACTCAGCGTTTTTTCAAAAATGTTGGCATATTTTGGGGATAGATGTGTTTAACAATTGCCCCAATTGGATGGAAAAATAGGAGTTCCTGGACACTCTAAATGACGCACTGATTGTCTTTATACCCAAAAAAGACAAAGAAAGACAATCCTAGCTGTATGAAAGATCTCCGTCCAATAGCTTTGTGTAATGTCCTCTACAAACTTATAGCCAAGGTTATTGCGAACCGATTTAAAACCCTCCTTCCCAGAATAATTTCTCCCATGCAGTCGGCTTTCGTCCCAAAGCGTCTCATCACCAATAACATCATGGTGGCTTTTGAAATTATACACTACATGAGAAATAAAGATAAGGGAAAAGCTGGAGAAGCAACTCTTAAAATCGACAGTAGTAAAGCATATGACAGAGTTGATTGGGATTACTTATGGTTTATCTTGTTAAAACTGGTGTTTGATAGAAAGTGGGTGGAACTTATTATGGTGTGTGTTATCACAGTCCAGTATTCAATGGCTTTCAATGGAACTGAAGTTGGTCATATTATTCCTAAGTGTGGTCTGAGGCAGGGAGATCCGCTGTCCCCGTATCTATTCATCCTGTGTGCTAAAGGTTTATCCACTTTGCTATGGAGAAATGAGGCGCGAGGGGATATACATGGAGCTACAATTTGCCCAGGCAGTCCTAGTGTATCCCATCTCTTTTTCGCAGACGATAGTTTTCTTTTCTTTCAGGCAAATGCGAGAGAAGGGCAAAATATTAAAAAGATTCTTGCTATATACGAAGCAACTTCGGGACAGGCGATTAACTATCAAAAATCAGGCATTATGTTCAGCTCTAAAACTACACAAATTGATAGGAATGCGGTAGAAACTATTTTAGGGGTAAATACTGTAGCACCCCCTTACCATAGGGTATACACCGGGACGCCCGTAGGTCATTCCGATACATATCCTACGATAAGGGT
>JANVCQ010000003.1:2282651-2319839 GCA_025531925.1 Erythroxylum plowmanianum | reverse complement strand
TTTTAATTAGTTGTATTTTAATTAATTATAACAATCACTTTCTTACATAACAATAATACCTATTCCTCTATATTAGAAAAAGAATGAGGTATTACTCAAAAATATGTAATAAAATAATGACTTTATAATGATACCTCCTTACCAAACTTAATCTTTCATTTCATATTCTTTTTTTTTTTTCATATCCACCAAATAAGGACCTCTTCTTGAATATAGAAGACAAGAAGGTCAAATATACAGGAGAAGGATACAAGTGTAATTTGGAGGAAACCGGGGGGTAGTTTCGTTGGTTTAAATACAAAAAAAGATTCGATAAAGGCGCCGAGAAAGACTAAATATCTTACAAGTCAAACGTTAAATTAAATTTCGTTTTGTCCTAAGTCTCTCTCTCTCTCCGCGTATAAACCGTGTAACTAACCGCGTCCATTTATTTTAATTTAAAAAACATTGAAATTTAAAAATTAATAAATAAATCACCGAAATTTCCTACCGCCCACTAATAAATTTCCTCCTCTTTTATATAAATAAGAATAATAAAAATATAAAATATCTCCTTACATCAACCGAGTATCGGTTACTCGGTACATGCTGTCAAACTCCTATTGGTTCATTCGATCTCAGTCTATTTTGATCCCACGCGGCAAAATACGAATGGATCTTTCCATTTATAGCCCAGAGATCTTTTATTCTGCCCTTTAATCATTAACAACCTGTAATTACATTTATGCCCTTCATAGCCGCAAAATTTTTTCTCCAAAATATAGTTTCTCATTTTTTGCAAATAATATAAAAATTAAACAAAAAATGATAAAATAAGAAATTTAAAACTTTTGATTAAAAATTAAATAAATTTAAAATATTAGTAAAAGAGATTCTTTAGACTTTATTTACCTAAAAATTTGAAATTTAATTAAAAAGATATTATTAAATAAACATTAATTTATTTATTTTAATTTATAACAATTTATTAATTTATAAAAATTAATCGATTAATTAATAAATTGATAATTTTTAATAAAAAAGTTATTAAAATAAATTAAACAAAAAATAATATGATTCAAAATTTTTACAGTTTAACTGATTGATTTTTTTAATTATTAGGAAGAACTCACGCAAAATAAAAATGCACATATTTTACATAATTTGTTTCTGGTCAAGTAGAATGATAATTATAATTTTGTACTAGATTATTGTTAATATTTGTTTATTTTAATTAATACACACATTTATTTAGATTATTATATATTAGTAAGTATATAAAAATATTAATTTAAAAATTTTTGATTTAAGAGTTTGAAGAAATTTAGTAATACGAAATTTTATTTTTAATTAATAAAAAATTCAAATAACGGACGAAAGGGTTAGATAGTAATTAAGCCAATAAAATTCAATAAAACATAGATAGAATAAAGAAAAAATGTAAAGGGCAGAACAGAGAATAAAGTGAAAGTAAAGGCTGAGAATATAAAAAGCGCTTTGTCATGTCCGAAGATAGAAACGCTCATCACTCCCTCTCTCTCTCTCTATCTTCCTCTCTCTGTTTGCTGATTTTTCTCTTTTCTTCCTCTTGTTCTATTTCTTCTCTCCGAAACCAAAGATCGGTTTTTGAATCTTCAGAGCAACAAACAAGCTACCGTAGCATTCAAAAGAGACCCCAGAAACCCGAAGGAAAGGAAATGGCTGATCAACTCACCGACGACCAGATCTCTGAGTTCAAGGAAGCTTTCAGCTTGTTCGACAAGGATGGCGATGGTTTGCTTCCTCTCCCTCTGTCCTCATACATTTAGATGTTATTTATGTGCTGCACGAGTCGGTATGACACTGATAGATCTGTCTTCGTGGTTCACTTTTGTTACTAATTCTGTTTTGCTCATTTGTATAAGGTTGTTTTCATTTTTTTCGTTTCTTTTATTGATTTCTTTATGTTTTTGGTATGTCTTTGTCAAAAAGATTGGATTTTTAGCGTTTGAGTTTGGTTTATGTGCACACCCGTGACACATGTTTTCCCGTTGCTCTTTTCTTTTTCTTTTTTTGGTGTTTGAGTGTTGACTTGCTTGTTTAGTGGTCGATTTTGTTTGTACTGTGTAAGTGCGTGAAAGATTTGATTAGGGTCACAGCATTATGTGTAAACCAGAAAGATTTGCTCTTTTTGTCGGCTCTTGTGTGTCTTATTCGCGTTACTTTGACCAATTTGGTATGCATGGTTGTTGCGTGATCCCGATCACTTCTGTCTTTGATGTATCTGGCCGAGCTCTATCGCCAAGTTCTAGTATTTTTGTTTCCCACATCCATGTTTCATCACCACAATGAGGTGATGACACAAACTAGAGGCTTCTTAGGTTCTTTATCATGTCTGTTCCCTTGATTTTTGGATATTACTTCAGTAATTATGTTGTAAATTATAAGACTTTAAATCGTTATATTATAAACTTCGTCCTGTTTATGCGTTTTTTCTGAATATATGCTTCTGTTTGATTGGACTTCTGTTGATGTTTGAAGCCGTTTTGCATTTTTAAGACCCGTTGGATGGTAAATCTTATGGATCCTTTTGGTGAGAAATAGTAGTGAGTAATCTAGATCATATTAGATATTTGATTCTATCCATGCTTGAGTATAATTGTTTCAACTTTAGCAGTAGGATTGTATTCTATTCATTTATGAATGACAGTCTTATTTTGTTAGCCTCTTCCAGTTCCTCGTTACCTTTTGGATAACAGCTTTTACTCTGGTCTAATGGTCTGCTCAACATTGACATCTCAAGAAGCTTAGATGAGATTGTTTGATTTTGCAGGCTGCATCACCACCAAGGAGCTTGGAACTGTGATGAGATCCCTTGGTCAGAACCCCACTGAGGCAGAGCTGCAGGACATGATTAACGAGGTGGATGCTGACGGTAATGGAACCATCGACTTCCCCGAATTCCTCAACCTCATGGCCAGAAAGATGAAAGATACCGATTCTGAAGAGGAGCTGAAAGAGGCATTCAGAGTTTTTGACAAGGATCAGAATGGTTTCATCTCTGCTGCTGAGCTCCGCCATGTGATGACAAACCTCGGCGAGAAGCTCACCGATGAAGAGGTCGATGAGATGATAAGAGAGGCTGATGTTGATGGTGATGGCCAGATAAACTATGAGGAATTTGTGAAGGTTATGATGGCCAAGTGATTATCCTCCTATCCCCATCAAACATATTTTTAGAAACAATATTAAAGGAGAGTGGGGTTTAACAAACATTATGGCTCCTAGTTCCCTTTTACATTTTCTTTTTCTTTCCATGTTTCCCAAAACAAACTTCTGAATGGTACTAGCTGGTGGGTGGTATGGTGATGGTAGAGGTGGTGATGATGGTGGGATGTTCTGTATTATCTCTATATGTCTTATGTAAGTCTTATGAAACTTGAAAGTCTCTTTGCTAGTTATATTGCTCCTTGCAAGCCCTTTTGTAAACCTTGAATTACCTAGAATTTAAGTTTCTGTTAAATGCTATTCCTCAGAACCCTATTTTAAGTGCATTCATCTATATGTTTGTGCTAAGAACAAACAATTTACAGCAAATGGCAGACTATCGACAAATTGGCATGTTTGGAATCCTCTTCCAGGTCTGACACACAAACTGAACTCACACATCCCTTCATACTTCAACAAAAATGGAATTCTTCCTGCATTCAAGCTTCAGTTTTTCCTGTAGATGTCAGAATTAACAAATCCAGCAATTTTTTCTTCGTCAGACTACCGTAGGCGTTTATGTCCAATTTCTTCAGGAGTATTAAGCGAAAAATTGGGGGCTAGAAGAAGAATATAAGGAAAATAGGATAAGAGAACATTTATTAAGAGCAATTGCCCCAAATGGTGATATTCCTTGCACAACCTACATTCATTTATCCAACCAATAAGTAACATATGTTTGGCAGAGATTCTTAATACATTATAATCTCTTTAAGCTCTTTTTCCTAGCATCCATTTTCTTCTTGTCCACCACAACTTTAGCTGGTCCACCTTCTTTCTTCTGGGTACTGCTCGCCAGTGGCACTGGTATGGATCCAGTCATCCCTAGCTCAGGCATGTGGGCTACGACAGCTGCTTGGTCCTGACTATTGCCTCCCTTAGAGACGGTTGTACAAGGGGCCAACGGGGATGGTGATGGCATCAATGCAGTCACCGCTGCACCCTTCTGATCTAGACTAGGAACTGAAGCATTACATTGCTCAACATTTAGAGCTGTAGTAGACTCTGAAATAGCTCCTAGCTTGAACTTTGGTTTTGGCTTAGCATGAATTCCAGTGTATAACCTGCACAGAAGTTTAGAAGCATGATAGTGTTTTTCATACTGTTTTCCATGCTCAATCAGGAAAAAAGTTGAATTAAAATTCATAATACATATCCGTAGAACTCCCTTTTTTAACTTCCTACACATCCCACAAAATCATATCCCTCACATCTAATTACAATTAAGATTCATTATGAATAGGTGTCTTAATTAATGCCAAAATATGTCATGTATAAGGTCCCATTGATTCATTCACCGCAACTTGGAGTAAAAAATAAAGTGTAGGTATGGCATACCTGGCATGCCGAGCATATTCTTCATAGTTTTCAAGCAACATCTTGCCAGCTTGTTCATTCAAAGCTGACTCCGGAAATGGTTCAATCAGTAAGCACCTAACTACCTGTCACCACAAAGTTGAAGGCTAAAAATACATTACAACTAAACAAGAGCTCGAGTTTCCTTTATCGAATTGGCAAGTCAAGGAGCAGTTTCTTGTCCCTAATATAATAAAGAGGGAAAAGAAAAATTCACAAAGAACTTACAATGAGGATATGCCGTAGACCTAGACTTGGATTCCAATCCTTTTTTAATGTATTGACACATATCTCGCCATTGGTTGCAATGTTTGGATGGAAAATCTTAGTCATGAAATAACCTGAAAGATAATGCCGAGAGGATTCACTAACAAGTAAAGAAATTAGGTTATCTACGATGAAACTTAGACCTTTGAGGCATCATATGGTTGAAAAGATATGATCATAAAGCCAGCTGACCACAGTTCATTATTTCCAATAACTCTACATTTGAACCAAGCTCATCTTGAAAAGAAAACAAAATTTCAAAGGGGAACCACCGTTAAATACAGGTATCCATCTACAAACCTTTAGGGGGAGAATGGGGAAAGTCACGAGACAGCAAAAGTTTCATGCGGAACACACCATTTTCATATGGAGTACCAGCTGTACATTGGAGAAATCTTACATAAGGAAAGTTCCCAAACCACAACTCAAAAAATGTCATATAGAAGAAAAAAATGGCATACCTGGGCCTTCAATATCGGCATATATGGTTGAAAAGTCATCATCATTTACTCCAACTTTAATGCCTTCAGGTGGGGATTCATCAAGATTCTTCAATTCTTTTGCAAGTTGCTTTACTACATTGGGCGGAAGATTTTCATTTGTTGCCTTGAAGGACAATGAAAAGTTGTAAGCTGTCTGGTCTAACAGTGAGCAAGTGGAAATCACCTAGCTGTTTAAATATATTAAGCATTGGATATGAGCAGCGATCTTCTTCATCCCATGAAATGCAAAAATGGTCATCCTAAATCAATGCACATACTCTTTCCACTATCGATCATCTAATCAAAAGGTCATTTCTTTGAAAGCAAACTTCAATTCCAGTAAAAAGAGTTCTATAATGCAAAATTTTCAGACGCTCCCGAAATCCTAACAAGTGATATTATGGACAAGGGATGACGTTCATTTTGTTTCTTTTAAAGGTCTTGCTATGCCACTGTGTTTCTTGGCTAACAATTATCGTTAGTATTTCTTCATCCTTCAACTCTTGACAACGTAATTAACTTCAACTGTTTCAAACGAAGTGTAAATAAATTACCATATGCACGAAAAGAAGGAAATAACGTGCTGCTTCTGTTGGCGAGAAATCAAAATTTCAGATGATCTGCCACAATCTTCTCTAGCCTTGCTGCTTGCAAGGAAAGACTTGATAAAGCCCCTAAGAAAATGGCAGAATAACTTATTTCTCAGCTTTCAGAAAAACTATAGGACAGTGCTGTAAGGCAGTGATACAAAGAGACAACAAGGAAAAAAGATATACTACGCGAAAACAAGTAGCAGTGCATTCTGCATGCTGGTGCAAATACTTCTTCATCTTTTACTAAGCTAGCATTTCTCTCTTCCAATTTTACATAAGACACCATCACGTCAAACAGTCAAAAGTCCTAAATTGTACTCATCTAGCATTCCTCCAATTCCTTACAAACTCACCTAACCAAAAAGGGCAATTAAGAAGCACTTGTCCTGTCAAGTTTGCAACTGAAAAGCATGCAATCGCATGACACATTTAGTGAGTCATTATACCATTGGAAAGCAAAACGCATCCATAAGTTGGATCCAACTATTTAGCTACAATGCCAACTATATGAAATAAGCTATAAACAACAATCAGAAGATTTTACAAGAAAATATGCTATGTCGAAGAGAGATTAAGAAATTAAACTAGTTATTGAAACCCAGATGAGACATAACTGAAACGCTGAATACAACATAAAATCAAGTTAATTAGCACTTACCCACCTACAAAAACTAAACGAAAACTAACAAAGACAGAAACTTTAAACTCTTGAAGTCACATCGACATTACCATTGTTCATGAAGCTACCAAAAGAACCATGATTTAACATAGAAAAATACAATAGAGTGGAAACCATTTTATACCAAATCGTAGCCAAAGCAAAACCCACGAAGCTCCCAAAACTCAAGAACCTAAAGATTCCAATCTCACCCAAGAAAGCAACCAAATTTAAACACAGTAAGGCACATAAAAACACCGCCAACAATCCAACACAGAAAGCAAAGGATCAAGTCAATAGAACATCGATGCAACGACATTGGATTCCCAATGCAGATTGATCCATTTACCGCTGACCAAAAAACCCACCCCAAAAAAGAACCAAAACACACGAAAGAAAATAAAAAGAAAACATAAACAGAAAAAATGAGACAATCCAGATGAGGAAAAGACCTTATATTCGTCTTCTTATTCTCCACAGAAAGAGAAAAAAGGAAACAACAGACTAAACGCAAATTGTAATACGCAAAACAAGCAATATTGCAGCGCTCGGGCTCACTGAAAAGCGATCGCTTCTTGGTATCAGATCATTGGTTGGCTAGTTTTGACGACAGAGACAAGCTACAGTAACAGTAATATTAATAACTTCTTTTTTGTTACAATTAATACGTACGTAATTCGTCTGGGTTTAGACGACGTGTCGCTTTCATCGATCCCTAGACGTTGGCGGTGCTGCTACGCTCCTACGCGCAGACGAATAAACCAATCAGAAGTCTTCGTGGATTTCACTACAGGCTCCAAGTATGGACCTGTTGTGCTCATTACACGTTCTGCTTCTGTTATCTGGCTCCACGTTGTCAAGCAACTTTGACACGTCTGTCAAGTAATGTTAAATGACAAATTAGCCCCTCTTTTTTTTTGGTATTTATTTGTTAGAGCATTTTTTTTGGGGTATAAATAGAAGGAAAAACATTACAAATTACATGGTAAATCTAGGACGACAAGCTCCCGAGATATCCTCTAGGAGAATTGATAGGCATCCCTTAGGTGGAAGCTCAAAAGTAGTGACCCCTAACTCGAACTAATCTGCATAATTAGCTAGCCAGTCTGCATCTTAATTACCTTCCCTATATGTATGTCGGATTACAATAACCAGGTAAACAGTTCATTAATGCCCAACACTAAAGAATTAAGAGATATAGGTCGCTTAGTTGGGGATTAGAGCAGATTAGTCACTGTACTTAAATCCACCTCTAATTCTATATGACGATACCCCAAGTTCTAAGCATTTAATTATTTTCTCATTAGGATGGACTTGATAATGGGCAGGCCTTATCCCTGACCCGACTAGCCTAGGGCAGGTAGGCCTGTCAAGCCCAATTTATTAATTTTTAAAATAAGTTTCAAAAAATTACGTTATTTTATCAATCTAGATAATGTCATGAGTCGGGTCAGTATTAGACAATCATAGCCCGATTTTGACTAATGACCTAGTCGAGTTAGAAATCTTGACCCATAAATTGGTCAACTCAGATCTAACCTATTGACTTTTTGGGTAAAACAAGTCAGGCTTAGACTGAATTATCATCCAAAATAGAGGGAACAACTTCGATAAGATTACATAATATTTTATTAATTACATATTTCGTATTTCACTCTGATCTCAAAATTAAGTGATTAATAATGAATTATAACATAGAATAAGTTCGATCTTTTAATTTAAATTCTTAAATCTAAGAAACTTGAATCCAATTGGTTGCTTTTAATGAACATATTTGTTTTAACTTTTGCATGTGGTGCCATGTCATCATTCCAATTAATTTACTAATGACCATCTAACTAGTGTGAGCGGTATGGTATAACAATGGTTCATTACGTTTTTCTCAATCATTACAGCTTGTAATTATTTACCAATTCTGGAAATTAACATATTATATTAGTTGTTAGTTGATTCTATCAATTGATTTGATCAACTGATTGCATTAGCTATTTATTAAAGATGTTTAATAAAATTAACTATTTAATATTAGTTGTTTATCTATAAAATAAGTTATAATAACATAACTTTAAAAAAAATATAAAGTTATGACTATTATATATCTTAGCACTTTGTTGAATATTTTGAGTAAAGAATAATAAATTATTTAATGAATTAATAAATTAAAGTTGAATAAAATTTTTAATGTAATCAAATTTAATATATTTTTGTTTATGATTTATATTTTTTGAATTATTAAAATAAATAACAAAAGTTAAAATGTTTAAATTAATAAAAACATGGAAAACAAATTTTACAAATTAATTATTGGATGATGAATATGAGTAGGGTTTGACTATGATAGGAAAAGAATAACAAGCCTACATAACTTCTGAAACAAATGGTTGCAATATGGTATAAAAAATAAAAATTAACTGAGGGCACAATCGTCAGCCAAACAAATATTTAACAACTGATAATACTATTTTTCTTGAGCTTTTTAAAAATTAACTGATCAGATTAGCTGATCAACAAAGTCAATCAACTAAATTTATTTAATCGGCTATTTTTAGCTGATCAGTCAACAATTAAACGGGGCTTAAATTTTCTTTAATTAATGATTTTCTTTATTATTATCATTATTAGACTATTAATCACCCTAAATTTTCTTTAATAAATAATTTATAATTCCTATTTACTCGAGTTAGGCGTTTGACCTTCTTCTTCTTCAAAAAAAAAAGACTTGGGGGTTTGTAAGGACATACTCTTTTGGCATGTCCTATCCTCGTCTGAATATGACTTCATTCTTACTATTCGGACTTAGGAAGTGTCAGTATAATTTTATCGTCAGTGTCATTATAACGGTGGATTCTTGATTTCAGGTGACCTCTTTCGCATTTGTAAGCGTCAAACAGGAGTTCATGGAGTACATAAACCTGCTTTAAACTCTTACTTGTTGCAGGAAATTATAGTTTCTTTCTACTTTCCTAAGAATAATGCTTTCCAGCTTTAGCATGAGTTGTTGGAATCAGACCGGAGACTTGAAAATTTTCTGTTGAAACATATTCTTTTCTTCTGTTCAGGATGCATCAACGTCGGGTGAATTCAGGTTCGGGTTCTTCAGCTACCATATATATATATGTTTTGTTATTCCCTGTCAAAATTCAGGCAACAACATCAGGATCTTTCCTTTTTTCTATTTCCTGTCTTTTTAGGCCATGTCTAGAAAAGTTGGGACATATCATGCCTAATTGAAACAGGAAATATGATGCAAGAGGGGAAAAAAACTCAAAAGTGTTGATGGAACATCCACTGGTCAATGTTTTTGATATGAACATGATTTGATTATCGATGTTATGAGCACATGAAACTTCTTCAAAGCAGTAGCTACTTCCTTGTGTATGGAGTTTCTGATGATAGACAGGAGGCTGAGAATGGTGCAGTGTATTGTACTTAAAGTCGAAGAGGTCAAATTTTTAGGGATTACAATAACTCTGTTTGGCAATCAACTTATTAAATCAGCTGTTAGTAGATTATATCAGTTTTTAGCTGATAGCTGATTCTATCAATTGATTTAATCAGTGGATTGCATTAGCTGTTTGTCATTTGATTTTTGGTAAAATTAGCTGTCTAGTATTAGTTGTTTATGTGTAAAATGATTAATGATGACATAACTTTAAAAAAATTATAAGGGTATGAATATTATATTTTTTATTATTTCGTTGAATATTTTTATAAGAATTTATATTTTAGATATTTAATTCTACAAAAATTAAGTTTATAACTCTAATAAAAATATAGAATATACAATAATAATAATAATGATGATGATGATGATGATGATGATGACGACAACAATAACAACAACAATAATAATAACAATAACAATAATAATAATAATAATCCAACGTTAAATTTTCTATTAATATGAATGATGTAACGAGCTACATTATATTAATATTTTTTATATAGTACGTATGAATTTTATTATTTAATAAATTAAAAATAACTTATAAGGATATGACTTAAAAAAATTTATAAGATCACGATTAAATATTTAATTTTACAAAAATTAAAATTTTGACAATAATAAAAATAGAAAAAAAATTAAAATTTACAAAATATTTGCAAATATTTCTAACTTATTATTGCATAAAGGGTAAATTTGATTTTTAATACTTAAAATGTTAGCTGATTGATGAAAATGCGCCTGTGTAGGAGCGCTTTCGTCAATGGCTATTTACATTAAATAAGTTATTGGAAAAGCTATCCACCAAACATCTTTCGTGACTCTTTGAAAAGTCAAACAGCTCATGACAACTAATAGCTGATTGGTTGTCTACCAAATGAAGGCAATAGGCAATTCGTCAATTGTTTAAAAAATTTAAAATATAAAATAACATTTTTTTATAATTAAATTTGGGTATGAAATGTATATACTCATACTTATTCGAGACTCAATTTTTTATAATTACATCTAGGGTTGGTTTGAACTTAAGCTCAATTTATAGCCGACCTATTAAAAACACTTAGATCTAGATGCATGGGCGCTTGTTGCCATCCCTATAAAATTTCATTCAAAGAGCTTCAACCAAGTGAAGGAAACAAATTTGAAATAAAAGTGAAGTTAAAGAAAAGTTGAGACTGTGAAATTTATCCAAGCAGTAAAGACCTATAAGGACAGATTCCTTGCGCATGGATGCCCGAGAATGGGGTTCAACCACCCGAATATATATCCCACAATTCAAAAATCCCACAATCTGAGTATCAACTAGCACCACACCGTACCTAGGTTGCCAAAATGCTGCCCCGCCTTCGGACTAGCTAAGCAATCGAACACCTCTCCGTTGACCAGTTCAGCTACCGAATGCCTCACCTGTCCTTATCAACAAGACAACCCTTCGGTTTTCTCAGGTACGTCCTGGTGCATGACGCGGAGGGATAATACCCATGATTGGATCTACCAAACAGCACTTGCGCGCCGAAATCGACTCAGCAAGAGGATGCGTCATCGACGATTCCTTACGCATGATGCTATCGGACGATGCTCAACAATGGGGTTTAACCACCCGAAATTCCCACAATCCTAGTAATCACCGAGCACCACACCATACTTAGGTCACCAAAATGTCGTCCCATCTTCGAATCAACTAAGCAATCGGACACTTCCACGATTGCGGCCAAATGCCCGTCGATGCCTGACCAGTGGTGCATCACGCATGCCAAGACTCGCCCATGAACATCCAACGCATCAAAACTGGCTTGAAAATCTACACCGATAAAACCCGTTCGTAGCATTAGATACCCACAAAGCTCCTATAAAATTTCATTCAAAGAGCTTCAACCAAGCGAAGGAAACAAATTTGAAATAAAAGTGAAGTTAAAGAAAAGTTGAGACTGTGAAATTTACAAGGACAGTGTCTTTATCTACCAGACACAGTTCTGTTGTCTGCTAAAAAGGCTAAGGTTTAGTTGCTTTCGATGGGAGACGGTAGACATTAACGAGACTTTGAGGCCTTACTAGAAACTTTCAACCATCAAGAAACTTTATAATGTCAATTTTTTTAAAAATCGGTGGAACCCGCAGTTTCTATCTTTTTGATACATATTCAGTAAATTTTTGAATTGACACGGTAGTTTACAAATTACAGTAATAGGATATTTCACACTAAACAAGCCTTGTACAACCGACTCTTTTTAAGTATAATTGGTTGGCATTTTAGGTACTTCATGCATTTTATATCTAAGAAGTAAATTTACATATTAATCAAATAAAAATAATAGGTGAAATTTAATAGTAAAACAACATCAACAAATTTATAAAAGTCCCAAGTTTGAGGAAATTTGATATTACTTAACTTTTTCATAATTAATAGATAGGATGTTTCCGATAGAATTACACGGTTTAAAATTTAATAGTAATATAACTAAAAAATTTAGATTGCATATTTTAAGTTATTATGTAATTATGGTCAATTATGACACAATATCAAAATTACAAAATATCTTAAACTAAAAAAAATATATACTTTTAATTTAAAAAATATAAGTTTAACTATGAACTTAAAATTAGTATAAACTTAATCTAAAATTAACAAAACGTTTAAGCTTAAGTAATCGGATTTGATAAATTCAAATCGATCTCTTCAAAATTAACGAGTCACTCTAAATTTAGCTACACTGACTTAATAACTTTTTTAAAATTAAGACCAAACTGAGCTTATTATTAATTTTGAATTTTAAAAATTGTAATTACTTTAGTGAAATAAATTATGATTATCTCTATTCTTAATTAATAATGAGCTCAAACTACATATTTCGAATAAAAAAGGCTAATGCTTTTTAGTTTTAACTTCTTCATTTAATAACATATTCAGCTTTTTATATGTGGAAAAAATTATAATAATATTTAGCTATTTAAGTATATTTTTCATGACCGATAAATTAAAAAATTAATTACAAAAAATCCCAACTTTATTCAATTTAGTTTGAACTTAAAAAGTGACAATTCAATGATTAAATTTCTAATTTTTTTCAATTTTAGCTCGATAATAGTATTTTTGTTAATATTGCTAACTTGATTTGCCACATATGACAGATACCTTTAACACTTATACATGTCATACTTAATTAAACTAATTAATTAAGTTTCGATATTACGATTTATTAAGATTTTTTAATTCAAAATAACATAGTTTAGTTAAACAACTTAATTAGTATGACACGTATAAGTATTAAGAATATTTATCTTATGTGGTAAGTTATGTCAGTAACATTTCGGGTTAGAATTAAAAAATTAAGAATTTTGACATTTAATTATTATTTTTAAAGTTCGGATTATAATTAAAAAATTGGGTAGTATTTGAAATTTTTTTAATTAATCCTTAATTAAATCATTTATTGGTAAGGAGCTCTTTTGACTTAAGTGAGGTCACGGGTTCAAAATCGCTCTCATGTATGCAGCCATTTAAAATTTAAAACTAGAGTTTTATCTATCGCAAGAGATTTATTAAGCTTGAACAGAAATTAATTTAAATATGAATGACTTAAAATTATTTTCTTATAATTGAGACCCTTCGAAGGTACGGGGAAAAAAAAAAGGCGAGACAAAGCCGGTCTCTGTCTTCTCACTTTTTCAACTGTCACTCTAGCTTGAATATCTTGTTTTCTCCTCCCAATAGCTTGTAATAAAAATAAAGAATATAATTAATAAATTAAACAAATTCAAAGTCAGAAACTTGAAAAAAAAAGGGAAAAAAGAAAAAAAAAGTCCTTGTCTTTGTGTGCTTGACCCAAAGAGACGGCACATAAAAGAGAGAGAAACTGTATCTGTGTCTCCATGAATGTGAGTTCTAGAGAGAGAAAGATAAGTATTGAATAATCAATTAATGATAAGAAGAATATATAGAAGAACCCGCAGAGACAGAGAGAGAGAGGAGCTGAGAGAGAGAGAGAGAGAGCAGGAAGATCTGAAGCTCAAAGCTCCGTAAATGGAAGGTATATTCTTTTCTTTTATCATTGTCTTCATCTCTGATAGCCTAGCCCTAAGGCTCTCTCTCTCTCTCCCTCCTTTGACTCGCTGTTTACTTCGTTAAGAACTCGATTGACTTCTCTGGGTCTCCTTGAATTCGATGTTTCGTTTCTTTTCTTGTTCTGGGTTTTCATCATTAAGTGTATTGTCTATTTTTTGAATCGTAATTCTACGCAAAGTAGGGTGTTATATCCGTAATTCAAATATTTTTCCCTTTGTTGCTTCAATTGCTACTTTATGTAGTTTTGGTTGCAGAGATGTGAATTGTGTTCTTATATATAGCGATTGGTTTGATTTTAGTGTTAAAGATTCTTTTTTTGAGGTGGCTATTTAATTATTAAATGTTACATCCATGGTGTATTCAGCGAGTCTTGTAAATTGAGCTTATGCCCATCATTTGATTGATGACGACCAACTTTTTTGGATAATTTGAATTTGATTTAACATACAATCTATTTTCCAAGTACTCTTGAATAGTGTGTCTCAGCTGGGATGTTATTTTTGTTTTTTGTTTACTCTTGAATAGTTTTCCTTTTTCTGTTCTACAAAGTGATTGGGCAAATTTTTACCAAGTTTTCAATTTGAGCAGCATTCTGAAAATGTCTTGCCTTACTGGATTATGTTCAGTGGTATTTGTTTTACTGCTGTTGAACGTGTATCAATAAGCAAATAAGGTATTCCAGAATTTTGGAAAATACAGATTCACCTTCATGTATATATTTGTATGTGGTCAAAGGGGGCATTGCTTGGTATATAAGATAAAAGCTTTTGGACATCTATCCAACATTGAGGGGAATTTCAAGTCTTTAGATTATTCGCTTCAGAGTAAGTGCTTAAGATTAGGATTGTCACCAAATCCCCTTCCTTAGGTTGCAGTTCCATGGGTAATATGGCTGTTATGTGCACTTATACTTGTCTGAAAATATGATGAGCATTTGCAACTTTTACCAAGTTTGCAATCCAAACAAAGTTAAGCTGGTTACTGCAAGAGAGTCGTCAAAACTTTTAGTTGCAGTACAAAATTTTGGCTGGCTATATTAAAGCATTTTTAGTAAAAGAAATATTCTCAATAGCTCTTATTTCTTGAACTGTGCATTTAAAAAATCTCAGGAGAGTAAAGTTCCATAGTACTAATGCCTTTTGTGACTTATTACCAATCTTGTTGTGCTAGTTATTGATATTGTGTTGAGTGTGACGGTGTGAGTCAAGAGCAGAAGCAGAATATGCTAAATGAGGACAACAATAACATTGCATGTATCTTGATTTTTGTTTGACCATGTTAAGGCGTCTATGTTAGTCCAAATATTGGTCAAATGTAAACTATATTTTGTTGGTAATCCCAAATATTTTATGGAAGTGATGTATCACAATTAATAGCAGTCTTCTCACCTTGGTCAGCAGCTTTTAATTGAATTTTATTTGGTGCTTTTTGGAGCTCAAGTTGGATGGGAGAATGGTGCTCCATTTTCTTTTTCTTTTTTTTGGATTGCATTAACTTTTTTTATAGGACGAAATTTTGTGCATTAAATTGTTGCATTGCTACTGGAAGTTAAAGTCAATTTCTGATAGCTCATTGGTAATGTATGGCACAAATTTTTTCTGGAAACAGAAGCAATTTTGAAAATGTAAGAATTGATAGGCCTGAGTCTGTTCTTCCATATTTTCCTGTATGGAACATTATTATGCTTCTTATTTATTGAAATCTTAAACATTAGGTTACTGTCTGCTTATCTTTGTATTTCAACTTTCCAAGATTAAGTAGATATCCTTCTGTTTTGAAAAAATGTTAAGCATTTTAGGTCATGTTTGAAAATATAGATGAAGGATCCAAGTTTGTATATTTCCCTGGTTTTCAAAGAACATGATTGATCTCACCACATTTTTCGATCTCTTAAACTTACTGCTCTCTTCATTTTCTTTTTGTCTTGAGAGTGTTTTATTGCGTCTTATTTGTTTTTAATATTATAGGAATAGTAATACTGGGGCTGAATAATGAATGCAAAAACTTGCTATTTAACAGGTAGATCCCCAGACCAAGAATCAGTAGAGTCTGGGACAAAAAGATCTAGTGTATCATCTGGCACTAGGTCTCGTATCCGTAAAGAATTTCTTTATAGGCTTCTGGACAGTGAGGCCTTGACTGCCAAGCTTGAAGACTGGTTTGAAACAATATCTGAGAATTCACCTGGAAAAAAGTCTGCATTTGACGTACCTTTTGAGTTGATAGAACTTCAAAAGTTTGACTATGCATTGGAGGGAGTTTCATTTCAGCAGCTAATTAGGATGCCCAATGCTGTCTATGCTTCAACATCAGATGCTGTGGAAGCAACTGCATATCTTGCTATTGAAGACTTTTTGCATGCAAGTGTGAAGGGTCTGTGGGAGGCCTTTTGGAGTCAAGATGATCCAATGCCTTTTTCCATTGCCTGTTTGTACAATTCAAACTTAAAATTCTACCAGGCTGAGAAGGCCATAGTTAAAGGGATGCTTGGAGGTCTTGGTGCAACTGGTGTATTACTAGACAGCCCTAGACATCCACATGGAAAGTGGGATCATGTTCTTGAATTAGCACTCTTGAGGCCTGATATTGGAAATTTTGCTGTGGGCGGTGAGAGGCAACCTTCTTTATCTGTTCTAGGCGAGGTTCTTTTCTATGCTTTACGCATTTTATTGTCAAGAAAATTAAGCAGATTGAACTTTTCTGAGAATTCAAACTCGGTCTTTGTTCTTGTTGTTGATTCTCAATACGGAGGGGTTATTAAAGTTGAGGGAGATGTAAATAGATTGGAGTTTGATGTGAATAATGTATACAACTGTTGTGCGGACTGGATACAGAAGCATTGTAAAGTCTCTGTCTCTCCAATAGATAGGATTTGGAATAAACTTGGCAATGCGAATTGGTGTGATATTGGTGCTTTGCAGGTACTTTTTGCAACCTTCCACTGCATTATTCAATATATGGGGATGCCAAAGCACTCAATTGAGGACTTAGCAGCTGACCATAGTTCTCGCCTCCAAACAAGAAGAGTGGAGAGGCAATTGGGAGATAGCATGGTCAATGGAAGTGGTTTGCTTAGGTTCCAGCAGCGCACTGTAAATCCTGAAATTGTTGAGGTTCTAGATGAATCCATCAAAATTGAGTCTGAAGAGTTAACAATGAAGTTGGATGTGGGATCTGTATTGTGGTTGGAGGACTCAGATCAACAGAAGGGCTATCAAATCAATGAAGTGCTGCACAATGGTGAGCTACGGTATTATCTAGCTTCAGCTGTCGAAGATCCGGGTAAATCTTTGTTCCTTTATGTTGGTTCCCATCCTTCTCAAATTGAACCGGCATGGCAGGACATGAACTTGTGGTATCAAGTTCAAAGACAGACCAAAATATTGACTCTAATGAGACAAAAAGGACTATCTAGCAAGTATTTATCTCAGTTGAGTGCTTCTGGCAGAATTGTCCACCCGGGTCAGTGCAGGAAACCTAACTCAGGTGGGAATTGTGATCACCCATGGTGTGGTACCCCAATTCTGGTGACAAGCCCAGTTGGTGAAACAGTTACTGATATGGTAAATGCAGGCAGATTTGGTGTGGATGAGGCCATTAGGTGTTGCCATGATTGCTTGTCTGCACTCTCTACTGCCTCTTCTGCTGGAATTCGGCATGGAGATATCCGAACAGAAAATGTTATTTGTGTGACATCTAATGCAAGGCATCCCTATTTTGTCCTCATTGGTTGGGGTCATGCTATTCTCGAAGATAGGGATCGCCCTGCAATGAATCTCCATTTTTCATCCACTTATGCTCTGCAGGAGGGAAAGTTGTGTTCAGCTTCAGATGCAGAGAGCTTGGTTTATATGCTTTATTTTTCATGTGGTGGTTCTTTACCAGATCTAGATTCAGTTGAGGGTGCACTTCAATGGAGAGAGGCCTCTTGGTCTAGGAGATTGATTCAACAGAAACTTGGTGATGTGTCGACTGTGTTGAAAGCATTTGCCGACTACGTGGACAGTCTTTGTGGTACTCCATATCCTATTGATTATGATATATGGTTAAGAAGGTTGAGGAGAAATTTTCATGAGGATGACCATGGAAAGGAGATTGACACATCGGGATAGGATATTCCCTCTGTTAAAGTTAGCAGTATGAATCAGCACATCTTATGAATCATTTTTTGCCTCCTGCCTATGGCACTAAAGGGCATAGGGTTTCCATCAGCTGAAGACAAATGTCAAACACGGGTCCTGAAATCCTTGTCTGTGAAGATTGACAGTTCTTGAGGATGGTTTGGTTGTTTCATGAAGCAGCCTATTTTGGTTATTCTTTCTGGCATTGTTTGGGCTGTTCTCTTCACGCGAGGTGCTGAATTGGGTGAGCATCCCGCAAATCGGCCACGGTGTGTCACCTCATTCCTGTCAAACTGATATGGATTTGCTTTACTAATGCAGTCCCTGCATTGTGTCATTTGCTGATATTCCTTGTAAACATATGAACTGTATGGTTTGCCCTGAAATTAAAATTGTTCGAATCCGAGATTCATACTGTAATTTTAGTTCAGGGCACCATCTCTTTTGCTTTTTGTGTAAATGGGTTGTGAAATCTACTGCTTTTGGTTTTGCTTTTGGGATGGAAGGAGAGACTGAAGAGGAAGAGGACTGAGGCCTTCACTACAGTCCTGGTACTTGTTCTGTCTTCTTGCAGTTTGGTCTGTTCTGTTGTAACTTATATTCATTTATTGCAAATCATTATTTTTACCTCTCTTTCCTTAGTATTTTTCTAATTATGTATAGAATTAATACTAAATTCTAAATTTATTTTTTTTAAATTTAAAAATTTTAAAATTAAAATAATTTTATTTCGACGAATTATATTAGAATGATAACATTTGATAATAACTCGAATTTAATTAAATTTTGGGTCGAACTCGGATCATAAATAATTGATATTGAGATCCTTCTTATTAAAAGAATACTGTTTTGTTCAATAAATTTAAGAAACTTTAAAAAAGACTCAGATCATAAATAATTGATATTAAGATCCTTCTTATTAAAAGGATATTGTTTTGTTCAATAAATTTAAGAAACTTAAAAAAAGCTATTATTTTTTTAAATAACATAATAATGATATTTTATAACAACTTGAATTTAATTAAATTTTGGATTAAACTTGCATCATAAATGATGATATCGAGGTCCTTTAAACTAAAATAATATTATTTTGCATAATAAATTTAAGAAAATTAAACTGAAATGATCTTATTTTAATGAATTATATCATAAAAATGATATTTTATACTAACTCGGATTTAATTAAATTTTGGATCAGACATAAATAATTCACATTCAAATTCTTTGAACTAAAATAATATTATTTGTTTATAAATTTAAGACTAATTAGAATAATGTTAATTGCTTGAATTTAATTAAAATTTGGATCCTTTTTTTTTTGGTTATCCACGAGATGTCTTAGGAGGATCCCAACAATGGCAAGATATCTTTAAGGCATTCACTCCCAGACTCATTTTCGCTCGAGTCAAGTAGGTCTTTTGCTGGAAGCAAAGTTCTGACCTCAAGTTTTAAACTATTGTATACATAAGAACGATTCGAATTCACGACTTCACTTAAATAAGAAAAGCTGCTTACTAACGCATTTGTACCCTAGGGTTAAATTTGGATCCAATTTGATCATAAATAGTTGACATTAAGTAGGACCGAGCCACATTGCCATCCATACTTCCATGGCAGGTAAAGTGTATCTTTTATCATCAAACGGGATGGTTCAAACTCAATTCAAACATTTAACAACTGAACTGCATGGGACATGAACAATCCCATAACTCCACTTTCCCGCAAAACCCTATAAATACGCAACTCTCTCAGAAGAAACAACATCCTCGGCTAAAACACACTTGCTCATCAATGGCCTACACCTCCGTCTTCATCACTACCCTCCTCTTCCTTGCCACAGCCTCCATAGCTCATGCTTTTTCCGTCAACAGCATCCCTATAGCCCAAGTTATTATCCCAGGTCGCCTCTACTGCGCCGTCGGTGGTAACCCTGCGTCTGGCGCGAGGGGCTTGGCCGGAGTCGACGTGTTTCTGTCCTGCGACGGAGGCAAAACCAGCCTCGCACAGGTCGTTACAAACACCAACGGGTTGTTTCAGATCATTTTGGCATTACTTGACGGTGTTGCTTTTGACCCTTCTTTTTGTGCCATATATGTGCAACTCCCAGTTGCCAGGTGCGCAGTCTTGCCTCACACCGGGTGCCTTCAAGCCAGCATAAGCGTGACCGGTGTAGTCCCTTCGACGTTGGGTTTTGCTGTTAACGTTATGCCTGGATTATTCTCTGTTGTGAGCCCATGAGTTGATCGGTTCTCCATAACTACGTGCATGGTCTCCTTACTTATGTTTCGAATAAAGGGAAAGAGAAACTGACCACCCAAAAGAGTTTGGTTACTTTTCCAAATTTTAATTTCTTTTTATTTACACGTTATGTTTCAAGCTATTAAGAATCCATAAGTTTGATCTTCAATTAATTTTCTAAAAATATGAAAATTAAAAATACTATTACAATTAAAATCAGGGCTTCTCTACTAATTAAGAATAAGATTGCGTACTACAAGATTTCCTCAAATTCTATGTTTCAACGAAATTTTTACCAGATGATTGCTGTTGTTATACTGTTGTTATAGTACTATTAAAATCAAGTAAAAATATTCATTCATTTACATATATAAAGTAAGTTAACCTAAATTTTATTAAATACTTTTAATAATAGAAAGTGTTTTCAAAATATTATGAATATTATTTGAAAAGTATGAAATTTAAAAAACATATTTTTTTTACACAAAATTTAACAAGTAATAAATGAGTTAAAACCATTTAACTCCTTTTTTGAACATTTGATTCCAATAATGCGATTGATTATCCCAACAAGTATCTCTAATTTGTCAATCAACAAATTATAATATTTACTCGGATGAACAATTTTTCACATCATCAAATTATCATTTTGAATTTGTGTTCATAAGCTATCCAATTGAATTGGAGACTATACAAATTAGGGTTTATATTGTACAATTTGTGGTAAAATGAGTAGACTAGGCCATTTGCTTGCATTTGGTACTTTACAAGACATCTTCAATCACTTATTTACAGAAACAATATCACTAGAATGCAAACTTTGGAGTTATACATTAGAAAAAAAAGGAAAATGGAAATAATTAATTGCCCTCAATGAGTAAAACAAATAGTATAAATTGAAGTATTCACTTTAAATAACATTTTTTTAGATATATATTATAAGAATTATTGATTAACATATAATATTCACTAATATAAAGTTAATTAAAAAGATTTGATATATGTAAACTTTTATATGTTATAATAGTTTTTCAACTCAAAACTGGATTTAATTCTAATTTGAAATATTTATATCAATATTATTTATTTTAATTATAATTTAAAATAAAAATATTAAAAAATATATCTTTATTGAATCGATTCGAAAATTTTCTAAATGGGTTTAGATTAAAAAATAATTTTGTCATTTCATGTATATTGGAGATTAGTACTTAAATTCCTAATTTAAAATTTTTGATTTTCTTTATAAATATAATATAAGTTTGAATGGCATTTTCTTGTAGAATATATAAATTCTACTTGTAATCTTCCATCTATGGATTGTAAGATGAAGCTCGTCTCAGCTATCCTTGCCCTTTTGATACTTGCCACCTTTCAGCTACTTCAAGGTCACAGCTTCTTTAAGTAAACTATACTTAAATTGAAAATAGTTTTACAAATTTCTCTGCAAATGAGATATAAGTTCCAGAAATCCTAAGTCTAATGACAAACCAGTAGAGAATTCTTAATCTGAAAGATGAAAGAACTGAAGAATGTCAACATATAAGACAATTGTCTGCCGCTTGAACCTTACAAGAAGCTTCACAGGTAGGTTTCCGCGTTATTTTTGTGAAAGATGACATTTACAGCTTCAAGAAACACAAGTTCTGACCTTTGTAGTGAGCAGAAGAAAGCTGCAAATGAAAGCCCTTTGAGACTACAAACTGGGACGATCACAAGATCAAATCATCCTTAGCATTAACTCAAACATGTGGAAACTTGTTCTGTTGCAAAACCTGTCAAAACACCAAGGTTAAGACACAGTTCAGGCAATGTCACTAGAAGACAAGAGTGCAAAGAGTAGAAGATGAGAGAAACTTCAGTTTTTTAAGTTTTTGAGCTTCCTGCTATGGAAATTTATGTTTTACTGCATGTGAGTAATTATCCAATCTTGTGACATTGATAGGCTTGTTCAAAGACGCACAGAGAGAGAGTGCTCAAGATAATATGAGCGTATCTACAAGTTCATGGTATATGCATATATCATGCAAGGTAAAAGAGAGATGAAAACCTCTAGATTAGAAGAAATGATTCTGAGTTTCAAATTGAATCATGATGATCAATCCCATCCATTTCTTTGTTCTGGTTTCCAAAAGCATGGAATCTTACAGAATCTCCCATCCCCTCTTCAGCAGAAAATCTCCTTGGTTCTCTTTGTGTCTCTTCTGCAATAAATCTCAGGCTGAGTTCTTTCATATCATCACCAATGGCAGAACCTTCCCTAAGGTCTCTAGAGTTGCCAGCGTTTGATATCCTTATAGATTTTCTTGGTCCATCTTCCACAATGGGATCTTTCAAGGAATTGTTGACATCTTGCTCAACAGGATCAAAAGTAGGCCCTCCTTCCTCCTGTGACATTGAATTTTCATCTGAATCATCATCAGCCTGATCTAAATTTTGCCGTATTTCAGGAAGTGAATAATGATTTTCTTCTAAAAACTTGGCTTCCATTTCTAAATCAAACTTGTCCTTTGAGTCAACCATATCATCCCTGACATTTGGTGTCTCGGAACCTATTACCAAAAGCTCGTTTTCATCCACAAAGGATCGAAATTCATTCATAGAAGGCGGGATCTTTGAAAAGAAGATCTCTAATAGATTTCTTCGCATTCCCCTGTTATATGGATTCTTCTTTTTTTCGTACCGGTACCGGAAGTTCTCATAGGTAGTCTGCATTAAATCATTACCAGACTATCATAAAGAAGAAATGTCAGACCAGAATGTGATAATTAACTTCTTCATTTATCTCACAGCATCCTATATTCTAATAATGATGCTTCCCACTTCCAGCAAGAACTTGAAGAATATTCTGCAGTTGTCATGAAGCAGTTTGATAAGAGACTCACCTGGTTCGTGCAAATGAGATAGAAATGGAAAATTGTCAAGCCACCAACAAACCAGACAAGAAAGAAACAATAGACTATAAGGATAGCTAAGGTGACATCGCGTGATACACCTTTCCAGAAGTGCTTCCCTTTGTCAAGAATGATGACCACAGAGAATGCAAAGACATATATGCACAAGACGGTTGCTGTTGATATAAACATGAAGAAGAATCGATAGTTACGCTGCAATGAAGACGTAGCCTTTTTGTTAGTTTCTATCAGGAAAGTAAAATTTAAGATATCTAATGTTCTACAGCATCCTAAATATATACAACGGTTTGATCATATAGTATTCTATCCTTATCTGTGGACATAAATTTCATAATGCCAGGCAAACAGATACACATTCAAGGCAGATATGAACACATCCATACATTTTCCATTCGAGTTACAGTTCGATCCAGTGGAAGTTCTGATCAAGAAATAGTATGGAATTGGGAAGCAAAAGTGTAGAAAACATTAGAAGAGATAAACATTGATGTCAGATATCATTACTCCAAACTTAGATCAGCTTCATGGTAGACGAATCAGAAATAGTGATGAACAAGAACAGAAATTTTAACTTACGATTCCAATGCATTGACCAACCCATGGACAGTGATGATCAAATCTTTGAACGCAGTTATTGCAGATAGAACAATGAGAAGCACGAGGAGGACGATAAAGTAAACAAGTATCACAGAACTTGACTCTCACTGTCTGGCCATTTACCACCACATCTTTTGTTCGAGGTAGTTTTAGATGAGGGGTTCTTCCACCTTCCCATTCCATAGATGGAGTAGCCATATCCAACACCTCATCTGTTTCAGGAGGCTTTGTATTTCTGCGTACTATTCCAGGATCTCTACTGGAGGTCAATACGAGAAACACTAAATCCTGCAAAGGCATTAACCACCCTGCAGATAAATCACTTTGCACACACAGAGTAGAGCAAATAATGGCATGCAATATGTAAATTCAAGTAGTATCAAACCTAGAAGTTTTAACATCTTTAACAGTTTACTGTGGAAAGAAGAACATAGCACAGAGATTGCTTCACTGAGTAATTGAATAGATCATGCGGGCTCTTTATCATTGATAAGATCGAATGTAACTCGACTGTCACGACTGCTTGAATCCAGACAGAAAAGAAATACTCACTGATATGGTAAGGATTAAGGCAATGATCAATATAGGATACCACCGTTCAGGATGCTTTGTATCTTTATCTGCAATCTTGAGAGACATTTTTATACAGAAGGTGATGGCAGGAGCACAAATGAGAAATGTGGATAGAAGCAATGACGACACATCAGGACCAAAAATCAATCTCCCGCCACAGAAGAATCTCTGACAGAGTATAATAAAGCCTCATTAGAGCCAGCATTACCAGAGTGGGATAGGAAGAATAAAAGAAAAGCATGTTTATGATCAGTAACGAAGCATTTTGAAGTGAACTTTAACCAAATCATTATCACTAAAAGTTGTTTCTATGCTAAATACTCGAAAGATCATTGCATCTTAAATCACTCCCAATCTTGATCTCCACAAATTTGAATTATGCAACAAGTCCAGTGTCAAGTTACACTGAATCAAACATGACCCAATATGCTCATTTCTTTCCAGGTTTAAAATAGGAAACTGATTCAAAGTAATGAATGCTCGAGGACCCCAAAAACATATGAAATCCATGAAAGAACAACTCCATGAAACAAATCACTTAACTCAAACAAAGAACTAAGACAGAAGCAAACAAAAAAGTCAGTGCAGAATTTGGATAGAAAGAATCACAAAACAAAAGAACTGACATTGCTTCCTTTCCAAACTTGATATAGCCTCTTTTGTTCAGTTTTGTGCGTCCCTCCAGGAGTCGAAGCAGCAGCAGCAGAAGAGGAAGGACCCTTATCAGGATTCATGATTAAAACCACAATTTAACCTCTACCCTTGTTGCTTCACACATAGAAAGGATCTTCCAAACAGCAACCGACGCAAGAACATAACCAATAAATGCAATCCCTTTTCTTCCCTCAACTATACAATCTCTTGAAACTACCAAACCCCAGTAATCTTTCAAAAACATCAATGACACAGACACAACATCAGAGAAAGACAGTTGTCCGAAGACAGAAGGAAAAGGGGTGAAGAGGGTTGGTTAGTGATCTTTTTGCGATAAAAAAGCCAGCAGCCTTCTTGTACACAAAAATGAAAAATCTTTCACCTTTCTTGTTCTAAAACCTCCAAAACAACAATTAATTTTTGGTTTTTATTTTTTTTTTCCAAATATATAGTTCCAACATCAAATTAAAAAATAGAACTTTGGGGTGAATTGCACAAAGGCACTCATCCCATCATCTCTTTTTCCTTCTCCGATCCAAAACATATATACTTTCTCTCTCTCTACATCACATTGAAATATGCGCTGCTGCCACAATCACTATCAGTTAAGACAGATGCTTCCTTCTGTTGCACCAACCTCTCCGGATTTTACGTTGGATTCTATGATTTTCGATGCTTTTCACAAAACTAAGTAATAGTATTGCACTAGCGAACAACAACATTTACCTGTACTCATAAATTTGTTCTGCTAAAGATGAAGAATAACCACTAGTACTAGGATTGTCGTGTCATGTTACTATTTAGTTACCATGGCAGTTAATGTCGTTACGTATGTTTTTTAAGTTCTGTTAGTAATTACTAAGTTTTTGGATAATAATCTTACTAATAACTTTCGTTCTATCGACATGCCAAGCTGCCGAGGACGTGAGAGTCAGTACTTAGAACATTGTTAACATGGAATATGCTTTTTAATTCAAGAAGATTGATTGGTCGAAAGTGGATTTTTTTATTAATTAAAGAATGAAAACTACAAGAGAAGAATAATATACAGATTAGAAACACTTCTTCTGTTCTTCACGTGCGGGGGGCAGAGCATTTGTTGGTATCCAACCCAGATGTTGATTGCTCGAGATCACATAAGAAACACTTCTTCACGTTCAGGGGGCAGAGCATTTGTTGGTATCCAACCCAGATGTTGACTAATGACTGCTCCAGATCACATAATACAAGAAACTTCATAATCTTATTATCTGTAATTAGTAATGACAATTACTTATGTTACGAAACAGTTTCAAGTTCTTGTCCAACTCCTGACTTGTCCTGCTAATTATAGCCCATTTGTTGCAAGTTCACATAAAAGTTACTCTAGTTCAGGAGTTTTGCTTGTACAGGGCCGGCTCTCCATCTTGTTTGTGCTTGTATATAAAAAACATTTTAGCCGGCAGAAACCTGGAGCCTGCGGAGATAATTTGACTCTATCGGATTGTTTTTATTAGTTGTTTAGCACCTGAATTGACAAGGCTAGAATCAGACTTTGAAGCAGATAAAACTATAGAGCCTGTGTGAATCGGTAATTATAAGCTTTGATTAAACCTCCTAGTAGTGTGAGACTAAAGAGAGGAAGAGAGTGAGATGGTGGTTCTGGATGTATCAAAATTCTGATTAGTTGAGAAGATAAATACAAGGTGGTGCTTGAGAAGAATAAGTGCAAATGCTTAGAGTCGCAATCTAAAAAGAAGGGGTGTGTAGTCTCCAAGAAATGCTGCTTGATTCCCTTTAAATTTTCAGCTTAACGATTAAATATGGTGCATCCAGAGATGATGAGATAGGGATTCACAAGCTGCATGTTACTATTGGAATAAGGCTGTAGAACTGGGAATCATTGACGTATCAGAACCATAGTTAAAACAGTTTCGCATCACAGATCAGTCAGTCACAGTTTGTCTCTACAAAAAAACTTATCATTCCCTCAGGACAGGACAAATCCTCTCGAAAACTTCCAAGGAACCTTCAGCTTATCATGGTTTTCATCATCTGTGATCCAACGTTGCTTGTGTAAGCTCTTTTGAATGCTTCTGCACATCATGTTCGCTACCGAGAGCTAATCGATCAATATCCTTTTATAGACTATGCTGACCTGTGACAACATATAGATGCATCTGATGGTCAGGAAAGCAATCAAGATGCCTCTGCCTTGTAACACAGAAATGCTAGGTTTGCTTGAGTTTGTTCAAAAGCACCAATGCATTTCTTGTTTCAGTACAAAGGGAATAAAGCAGCTAATGAGGAGAAAGTTGCCTACCCTAACTAGTAAAACCATGGGAACGAAATATGAGAGGATATGTGCAACAGTATCCACTGCTCCAACACTGCATAATATAAACATGTGTGTCAGCCTGCAAATTGGCTTTTTTTCTCGTAAGAATACAGAAACGTATCTAGCTTCATCTTTTTGGCACAATAGTAAATATAACTGAAACAATGGTCAAATTTGGGAAACCAAGGATATAAAAGCATACGTATAAGATGCTTAACAGCAGTAAACATATTTAAAAGAAAAATGTCGAGAGACTAAATATCATTAAACAAAAAGAACACTTTGACAAACTTGAGACAGCTTACCACAGAAAGTAATGGTCCCTGTTTGAAGTTGTCATTAAATGAAAAAGTAATTGGTTTTGGATTCTCTCCAGGCCCTCTGATAAACCCACTGGATTTGAACAAAAATGAAGACGTAAGCAAATATTTGTGAAAGATGCTGCCTTATAATAGAACTGATATAGAAACAAGTTCAAGAAAGAAAATAGAAAAATGAAGATGTTAATGTTCACAATAAGCCCACATTAACGAGGTAAAAATCAGGGGAGTCCTTCGAGTGTCATAGACGGCAATGAGACCTCTGTACATGCCATCCCCTCCTTTGTAAGAAAGGGCTAATCTTTCACCAGAAGCATCCCAGGCTATCTTTTCAATCCCATGGCTACAAGGAAAAAGTTATATGTGATGAACTCTTCAAAAAAGGACAGCTACGAGCCAAAACTTAAAACCCAAATGTTGCAAGGTACTGGAAATATCAAGTTCATTACCAAATAGAAAGTTTTAAAAACTGTAAAACAGGATTTAAGCATCATTGTGATATATGAGCTTCGTTCTAGCCATACAAGCGAATGAAATAAAGAGCAATAATAAATCCAAAATCCAGTGGGTGGGTTAGGCAAGTGCAGATACAATGTCCCACTTCCATGAGATTAAGGCTGGATCCATCAATCATGGAGAGCATACATATCTACACACGGGCACAGAGAAACTAAAGGTGTCTTCATTTTATATCTCAATCTAGAGAAAATTTCTGTTCAAAAGCAGCATCTCAACATTTCCTTAGACATCTGCTTCCAAAATTTATGGCACACAGTTCAGCAACACTATCTAAGTCATTAAGAAGAAATCTTAACCATAATCAACAAAGATTGATTAGTCTCTCCTCTACCTTCCAGTCAACGAGATTATTTCTGGCAAATCAACAGGTAGAAGGTGTGCATCTGCAAAACATCATCAAATATAGAAAATGGTCATGCCTCCTTACATGTCAAACAATAGGATGCTTATACTACTATACATTCAACCATTTATCTTTGTTTTTCTAAATCTTTTCAAATATATCATAAAACCCAAGTGTTCCCTCACATTTATAATTAAACAGCCAGCCAATGGCATACAAATTATAAAGCATATATGGATTTCAACAGATGAACAGTGCACAGACATGCTATCAAAAATGAAGAAAACAACCTCGAGTCATAAAACAAAGGCAAAGCTAAACAAACAAAAATAATAATAAATCAACATGATTGACTAAATAGTGCCTGCACAGAGTCAATACGAATCCACAGAATCATATGCAGCCCTTCAACTTAAAATTGATGAACTTGCTTCCTGTAAAGCTTCTTTCAGTTCAAATTAAGATGGCTGAACATAAAGCTCAAACGTGAAACCATCTTACCTAAAGAAGGAGGCTTTGATGCAAAATGAATAGACCCCAATGTTGATGATCCAGAGAACGCAGTCAGAACTATACGCCCATCAGGGTCCCATGTTGCCCCCTGATTACATAAAGCATGATAAAGTGTCAATGATAGTTCAGTTTAGTAACAAGATTAAAAGCATCCTGTAAGCTTAATAATAAACTTTTAAAATAATTTTTTACCAGTTTGCCACTTAAATGCCTGATTCAAGTCCCACTAGGAAGAAGTTATTCACTCATTAAAAGTCACAGTTAAAATTTGAGATTCATCTTAATAGGAACCATTTCAAACCATGAAGTAGGGGAAACATTGTCTGAATTCACCATTCGTTTAAGTAGTTACATGGCATAGGATGGAGTTAATTTTTCAGAACAAATTTTATAAGCAAAAGAAAAGTTAAACCAAGGTGCCAACTGACCACATTTATGCAAGATTAGCCAAGGAAGAATATGAGGCAGACGTAACAATGGATTCAACAGTCATTTATGGTTAATGAATGTTTATGTTTACCGTAACAAAACCACTGGTTGAATGCCATCGTTCAGATGTCCATGTGTTTGTCTCCCAAAGATAAAATGTTCCATCACTAGAAAGAATCAAATTATCAGCCACAGAGCAATATCTTATTCAAATGCAAATAAATCATAGCAAGTTGACTATGACCATACAATTTTGCAGCGAAAAAGTAATCTTTAGTAGGAGACCATTTCAACATTGATATGCCTCCTAATCCACGCCGAATGGGTGTTCCAATTCCTAAAAATTATTTTAAAA
Source organism: Erythroxylum plowmanianum (assembly GCA_025531925.1). Lineage (NCBI taxonomy): Eukaryota > Viridiplantae > Streptophyta > Magnoliopsida > Malpighiales > Erythroxylaceae > Erythroxylum > Erythroxylum plowmanianum. Next base: position 2,289,856 of record JANVCQ010000003.1, on the reverse strand, counting down.
AAATAAAGAATGTCAGATTAAAAAACTAGTAGAACAACACAGTCCCCACAGAATATTATACACTAGAATACCCTCCAGCGGATGAGGATAAAGCTCCGAAACTTTTAACCAAAGCCGAAGTTCCTCAACCATTTGTGTCATTTAGCATTCTCATGTTGCCATGTGAACATCTTCATACTATGCTTTTGATAAATTTACTTCATCCTATCATGACATTTCTATGGTGGACCGTCTAATCTAAATGCCTAAACACTGCACTTCTCATATTATGCACCCAACATCTAGCAAAAATATCATACTTTACATTTATGCATCTGTGCAATAATGTGAAATGATGCTAATCAAAACAGTTTTAAGAGGCTGACAATATTGGCTGACCTTGTGCAACATCCCATATTGTGAATGACGAGCCTTCATAAGAAGCAGATGCCAAATATGTGAAGATGTGTCAAGGAAATTATTACACAATGGAGCACAATTTAGCATAGAAAGTAACTACATTTTAGATCCAAAATAGTGTATATGTATGTACATATATACATATAAGTAAAAAAGTATAACAACGAGAACAACAATAACAACCTCAATGCACAAGACTCCCCGCTTTGAGAGGGTCGGGTGAAGGACATCAATTGTATGCAGCCTTCCCTTTGCATTTTACAAATAAGCTATTTCCGTAACTCAAACTTGTAACCTTTTGATCACAAAGGAGTAACTTTATCAGTTGCTCCAAAGCTCGCCTTCGTATGTTTTTTAAAAAATGGATAATCTTCTGCCTATTATTTTCTCACTAGTAATAATGAAGTATAAACAAAATGAAGTGAAGTAACAAACTCAACGGTGAGTTAATAAGGATATCTTCCATCAGGACTCCAAGAAAGTGCACTTATTTGTTCATCATTATGACTCCGAAGAAAATCCACCAAAGTCCATCGAGTTCCAGAACCTCTGGAAAGTGTACCTAAGTATGAAGAAGCACCAGATCGGACAGATGCAACATTGCCTGGATAAGAAGCAACCCATATGCAGATTCCACCCCTGAAGTTCAATAGCGAAGAGAAACAGCCTTAAAAATCTTAAATTATCCTCCAAATAACATAAAACAGATATATCAGATGGAGAAGAAAAAAAAAAGGAACTCTTGGTACTTGCTTGCATGCCACGGAAAGTGATTTTCCACTATTTGGCCTCCATTCAAGAACTTTAACATCTCTTTGGGACTCACTCGTCAAAATGCAAGCATCCTTACCCTCTGATCAGAACTCAAAAGTAGCAGTTAGATATCTCTAAATAGTTGCAAGCTAAATTCTCTAAGTAGACTAGATGTACAAGCTTTTGAAATCCCTCTTTAAAAGTCATAGAACCACTAACCTGATTCTTCAAAGTCATGAACCATAACCTGATTTGGGCCAGAGATAAAAGCAATAATGTGCTTATGTTGGTGCCAGCTTACTCCTTGAAGATCGACCTCTGGTAACAAGTTTACCTACATAGCATGAATATAAAATGTCAATTCCATCCCAGACGCAAATAAGAATTCCAAGATCAGACTACATGGCTATAGTGAAAGAAATGTTGAAATACCCCACTAGTCAACCTTAAAGTGCTTTAAACGTGTGTTGCCATAAGAATAACTAGCTTGATTACTTAGGCGAGAAGTAAAGTGGGCGGTGTTCAGGAGCCAGACCCGATATCCATGTAGTTCGATTTCCTAAGTCATGCTATTCAATTACTTAGCAATCAGCATTATGAACATAAAGTAGTAGGATTTGTTCATCTAAGCAAATAACCAATAAACCAATAGAATAACAACAATGTCAATGAGACAATTAAAGAACCAAAAACAAAAAACAAAAGAAAAAAGAAAGAGATCATTCAAAAACATAAGTTTTCAACTGGAAAATGCTTACATAATTGGGACTAAAGAGGCGCTTAACGGATTGATTAACTATTCCCTGGAGTAATTTCACTAAACCACTCTCTCCATCATTATTTACTCTTCCTTGCTGCTGTTGCTGTTCTGCTTCCTGCTCCCTACTCATGGAAATCACCTGATCAGCCTGAAATGGCACCGCACTGAATACCATTCCCTAATCCACCATCAAACCAGTTCAAAAGTTCAATTATTTATCCTCAAAAATACAAAATATTAAACAAAACAGAATTTGAAAAGAAGGAAAAAAAAAACCCACCAGAAGTTTTCCATAAGTGGTCTCTGCTCGTTCATCGGAGAGGCTCTCTGCTGTAACTGCAAGGCCAAAAATGAGTCAGCTTTATAATTGTTCCGCAAACACAAGACACATACACGTAAATATATGAAGAGACAGATCATGTCATACTGAGCTCTCGATTGATTTCACAGATGGTAACAGAACCAGGCTGCGGAAAGGAAGGCATTGGTATTTCTTGAAGAGGACGAGAGAATCGGGTCACTATTGTTGAGAATCGGGTCACTGTTGTTGGGTATTAGGGTTTAAGGGTTTTTGAAATTTATCAATCACCCCAATTTTCACTGAATGCGGTCTTTTTAATTTCTTTCTTTCTCTGACCAGAGCTTTTGAGTTACACTCTAGACGACATCGTATTCATTGAAAAACACAAACCTAGACTTGAACAAGTTTCAGTCTTTGTCTCGGCCCTGTCGGCTTTCTCTCTCTTTTTTTTCTCTCTCTAGGTCTTCTTTTTATCAAATTTTTTGTGAGCTTTGCCCCTCTCTTTTGGTTTATTGAGGTTAGTCCTTTATTGAATGGTTTACTTGTTAATTACTTATATAATGTTCTTCATTTTCCGATACTTTCAGTGGTATGTATCAGAACTGATCTGGGGTTTTCATATTTTCAATTGCCCATAAAAGAAGATCTACTGCGTTTTGATGATCCCAAAGTTCAAACGGTTTGAAGTTAAAGAAAGTATATAATCTGTTTGACTTCTGTTCTTTCATTGTTTTGACTCACAAATCCATATAGCTTTCAGACTTTGAGTTGTGTTTTCTTGATTCTTTTACTGTTTGTCCTAAATTGAGGCATGAAATGGATAGTGGTGTATCCTGTCTGTATGAATAAGAACCAAACTTTAGCTGAAGGAAGGAGTGTCTGTGCGACTAAGGCATGCGAAAATCCGAATTGTGCAGAGATTGGGGATTGCTGCTGCCATCTCAAGCTGTCTTAAAGTTTCTGTGGTTTAGGTGTATTGCTTATGCTTATACTATGCTGTTTGCTGTATTTAGAGTCCATTGCTTTCCTTTCTGATTCTACATTGATAAGGTGTACCCATGAGATTTCGTGCAACGAGGATGGCTGAGGGCTTTGTTGAAATTTGGAAAGGGAAGATGATACTTTATACAATCCTGCTATTCCTACTAGTAAGTGTTCTTTCTTATTAGGTAATGGCTGAGGGTTTTGTTGAAATTTGAAAAGGGAAGATGGTACTTTGTACAATCCTGCAATTCCTACTAGTAAGTATTCTTTCTTATTACGTTAACCCTTTCTCCTTGCTTTTGTTCTAACCCACCTAGAAGCTGGATTTTGCAATTTAAATGCGTGCAACATGTTTGTTCTTATGACAGTCTTATTGGTGTAGGAGAACTAAATTGAACCGTTGGACTATTTGAAACCGGATTTTGTAGTTTGAAAGTATAGGACTCTGAGCTAGTCAGAACTGGTTGAGCATGATATTCGTCGGAACTCGGAAATGAAGTGGAACATTGGAGAACAGTAGAAAATTTGTAGCTTCATGCATTTTGGAAACTTCTTTGAGAAATGAAGATATGGATTGAACTTATTATGATTGGTTATGATTTCTTAAGTTACATCAGTTGCTCATACGAGTTGGTTGTTCTTTGTCTGTTTGTCTTTTTGCGTTGGAGACTTTTGAAATTTGGTTTTAGATATATGAATGCCCTTCTGCTTAAGTCTGTCATTTAGATCAGATCTTAGATCATTGTTTCATATATGCATTGGTGATATATAGGATTATGAAGTATCGATCGCATGGACACCTTTCGGACCTTTGACTCATTTTTCGGAAGATGTGAGTGCAGAAGCTACCTTTTCCATAGTAAAGAATTGATGTGTGTATCAGACATTCTTATTCCACATCATGGGAAATGAGAAAGAAAGATGATGAAGTGCTCAGTTTTGTTGAATCCATGATTGAAGTGCTCAAAATTGTTTAATGTTTTATGCATTTTCTATTATTTTCTTTATCTTACTTTCTTTTAGCCCTTTATGTATCTTTCTGACAAAGTGGTTATATCTTAGGGAGCTAGTTGATGCTTCATGTTTCTGAACTGGTTCTGAGACATCCGGGGACAACCAAGAAGCAGGAAACCGTATCGGCATCAACTGCCAGATCATCCAAGTCTGGAAAGCGAAAGAAGAAGAGATGGATGCAACTTATGATGCATAACAGCATCTTCTATCCATTTCTGAAATTGGAGATTTTTATGTTCTGTTCTGTCAAGCTCTGCCTGTTCAAGTTTTCGAACTTTCTGTAGACGAAATCTGGATCTTTATTTGTATATCACAGAAGAAACAAAACCCTGGTATTTGAACAATTAGAGTAATGCTAATTGTTTCTGCTAATTTGGAAGAACTAATGATCTTTTTTGTGTTGTTGGCCTTCAGACCATGATTTGTCCATTGTCACTCTCTTAAATTAAGATTTTCACATGTAAGAAAAGCTAAATAGAACCTGAAAAATTGGAATCCTCTCTGTGATTTCTCTCTTAACATGAGACTTCAGTGCCAACTCCATGCAACAAGGTAAATTAGTCCAAGGTCCTAGGTTCGAATCCCGACAACGGGTGTAAGGACCGCCTTGCTGAGAAGCTGGCTGAGATCAGACTGTGATTTATCCCCCTCACTACTCTATCGGGCCGGATTGTGGGGGCACCTGGGGTGGGTGATTCCACCTTTTGGTCCAAGCAAATTAAAACCAAACTTCTTGTAACATAGTACGCTATAGAACAAAATGTGGCAATGATATTAGGTTACTGCAACTACATAAAACAGAAAATCTAATTCAAAACTTAAATTAGGTAAATCCACAAAAGATTTTTTTTTTATTCGAGGAAACCTCTTAAGCGGGCTAAGCAAGCACACCTCTCTGATGACCCAACTGGCGCATCACCTCACAAACGGGCAAGCGGGAGCACCTCATCAAGAAGAGCCCAGCTGACTCTCTACCTACGGTTAAAATCTCGGCTGCCCCAAGCTCTTATAAAAGGGACTAATATAAAATTAAACCTGAAACTTGAGTGAAGCCAAGCCCCACTCTCAACCATCTAGCCACGCCCCTCGACGGCAAATCCACAAAAGATGTATTCTTTTTTATCATTATATAACTAAAACGGTCATACGAACCTAATATCCTCCGTTATTTCGAACTAGGGGCTTTGTAGTATTCTGCTTAGTAAGAGAAAAGTTGATGCCGTCTTTTGCTTATTTTGTAAGGTGTTCAGTGTGATTTTCTGCTCTTTCTGGTTGAAACTTCTCCGCCCTATGACTCCCCTCGACTCCGGGGACACCCAGCCAAGAAGGGGAGGACGCGTAAGCGGGATGACGAGTCTCCCCCACCCACGACATCATATAGTCAGGCCGTCACAGGTGGTCCAATGGTTGACGATGCAGCAGCAAATGCAGCCTAGCCGGAGGATAACCCTGTTGATATTGAGGAAGGCGACATCACGCCGGTAGTTGGGGAGCAAGGGGGCAGCATTACGCTCTCCCCACAGTTACACTCGAAACTGGACAAGCAATGGGATCGTGCGGTGGTGGTGAAAGTCCTCGGCCGCAGGGTCAGCTACAACGTGCTCTCCACCCGCCTCCGCAGCCTTTGGAAGCTTCGCGGCCCCATGAAGCTGGTGGACATGGATTACGACTTTTTCCTGATCAAGTTTCAGGTGGAAGAGGATTTCTTCCACGTCCTTACTAATGGCCCTTGGACGGTCTTTGGGCAAGTTGTAGCTGTTCAGCATTGGGTTCCAACGTTTCGTCCTTCCCAAGCCAAGATAACACATGCAGTCGTGTGGATTCGGATTCCTAATCTCCCCATAGCCAGGTACCACCCGCAGATCTTAAGGGTGATAGGGAACCTCGTCGGCAACACAATGCGGATCGGTGAAGCCTCCATGCATGCCTAGCGAGGAAGGTACATGAGAATTGTCGTGGAGTTCGATTTAAATGCCCCGTTGCGATCAAGCGTGGATCTGGATGGGGAAACCTTGTTAGTCATCTACAAAGGTCTTCCCCAAGTGTGCTATACCTACGGGATCATGGGTCATTCCCCTACCGCCTGTTCCTGGAAGTCTGCTGCATCCGAGGAGGCTGCTCCAATGCCATCTACCACGGGTACAGGGAAGTCTGTTCCAAGCGCGCAGTTGGCAACAGGGGAGGAGCGAAGGGTTGAAGTGACAAGCAACGGTTATGGTCCTTGGATGTGCAAAAATTTCGTCCCCGTACCAACTTGAAGGGACGGATGACGACTGCAGCCAACGTTTCACGTGGAGAGCTAGTGTCTGGCGGCTCGCGCTATGCGGTGTTGGATCCCTTGGATACGGGCCTGGAGCCTGTTGGTCCTTCGAGGGCTTCTACCCAAGTGCTCTTGAATGGGCTGGGCCAAAGGGTCCAGGTGGGTTCATCAGGTGGACCAGGGGCTATTAAGCTCACAATAGCCATGGAAAGGCAATCTGACCAGGCCAGAAAGCCCACAAAGGCCTCCAAGGGGAAGACTGTGATTTCCTCTCCCCCGACCTGGAAGGAAAAGGGGCAGGCTAGTGCCAACCCCGCCCACGACTCCAACAAATGCCTCCCTATCCAATTACAGCCTATGGATAAGGAAAGACATTTAGTAGTAGTTATCCCGACGCACTCCGAGATGGTCTGTGATAGCTAGCTCTTAGCAGATCCGCTCCAAGGGGTCGAGGAGTGGGCCCATCCTATGGAAGGGGTCGAGGACCCCAAACCGGGGGTCGGGCTCCTTGAGATTCAACCCACGGAACCTCCTGACGTTTCGATGACCTCAACCAGGCCCGAAGATAGCCCCGAGCAGCGCCCGGATTTGAGATTAGATCTCGAGCCTCCAGTAGCGGACAACAGCGAGCCAAGAGTGGAGAGCAGTGCAGAGTCCCAGAGGTAGGTTTCCTTCTTCTAGCTCGTTTTATGTCGATATTATTGTGGAATTGCCAAGGTCGGGATGATTGGATT
>JANVCQ010000003.1:2265342-2280629 GCA_025531925.1 Erythroxylum plowmanianum | reverse complement strand
CAGTCTAACCAGGCCAAAAAGCCCACGAAGGCCTCCAAGGGGAAGATTGTGATTTTCTCTCCCCCGACCTGGAAGGAAAAGGGGCAGGCTAGTGCCAACCCCGCCCACGACATCAACAAATGCCTCCCTATCCAATTACAGCCTACGGATAAGGAAAGACATTTAGCAGTAGTTATCCCGACGCACTCCGAGATGGTCTGTGATAGCCAGTTCTTAGCAGATCTGCTCCAAGGGGTCGGGGAGTGGGCCCATCCTATGGAGGGGGTCGAGGACCCCAAGCCGGGGATCGGGCTCCCTGAGATTGAACCCACGGAACCTCTTGACGTTTTGATGACCTCAACCGGGCCCGAAGATAGTCCCGAGTAGCGCTCGAATTTGAGATTAGATCTCAAGCCTCTAGCAGCGAACAACAGCGAGCCAAGAGTGGAGAGCAGTGCGGAGGCCCAGACGTAGGTTCCCTTCTTCTAGCTCATTTTATGTCGATATTATTGTGGAATTGCCAAGGTCAGGATGATTGGATTTTCATATCCTCCTGGGTAATTACATTAGTAATTACAAACCGGATATTCTGGCCCTTATGGAACCCCGTATTAGTGGCCCTCGGGCCTCTGATATTATCCATTCCTTTGGGTTTGACTATTCTTTTCGAGTCAAAGCGGAAGGATTCTCGGGTGGTATCTGGCTCTTGTGGAAGGAGGAGTTTACTATCTCGATTGGCATAGCGCATCAGCAATTCCTTCACACTATTGTTAAGTATCTGTCATACTCCTTCGACCTGACAGTGGTGTATGCTAGTCCACAAGGGTCCTCCCAAGCCCTACTTTGGCCTGTCCTTACCTGGATTGGAGGCCAAACTACTCAGCCCTGGATCGTAGGTGGCGACTTTAATGCTAAACTAGCTGTAGCGGATAAGAAGGGCGGAGCTACCTCTACCCCGGTAGTGAATAAACGGTTTAAGGACTGGGTTCAACGATGCAGTTTACACTATTTGAGATTCATAGGATCTAAATTTACTTGGTGTCGCGGCACAACTCAAGCTCGGCTAGATTGGGTGTTTGGTTCGACGGAGTGGATGCAGCAATTCCCCCACACGTTGAACAAACATCTTCCCTTCCTTGGGTCCGACCATCGACCTATGCTCCTTCAGTTTTGCAAACCCCAGTTGAGGCCTTCTGGAGCTCCACCTTTTCGTTTCCAGAATGCGTGGCTCACTCATTCAGGGTTCCAAGCCGTGGTTACGCAGCATTGGACCCACGGGGAGGGGGCCTTGAGTCGCTCCTTAGCCCAGTTCTCTCAACACCTTACGTGGTGGAACCAGCAAGTGTTTGGTAATATCTTCTACCAGAAGAAGAAGTTGTTGCCCGGTTGGAAGGGATCCAACATGCTATGACGACCAATCCGCGGGATTCGCTGCTGGAGCTGGAGGACACTTTGAGCCGAGAGTTGTTACAGGTCCAGTGCGAGGAGGAACTATTTTGGCACCAAAAAGCTCGGTGTGATTGGCTTTCGAAGGGGGATCGTAACACAAAATATTACCATGCAATCACCTTAGCCAAGAGAAAGAAGCTACGCATTGAGCGACTTCGGGACTCCTCCGGGACTGAAGTTTCAGATCCAGACCAACTGCGCTACCTTGTCCAACATTATTTTGTCCAACTGTATACCCTGGACGAGGAGTCTATCGGGCAATTCTCGATTTTGTGTGCCTTCTCGGCCCTTACAGGGGAGTAGGTTCAAGCGCTTTCTAACCCTCTCTAGGAGGAGGAGATCTGGAGTGCGATCTATGCTATGAATCCCAATAAAGCCCCGGGGGTGGATGGCTTTAATGCTCTCTTCTTCCAACACCACTGGGGGACCGTTGGGCCGTCTATGGTGTCGTTTATCCAGCAGGTCTTCCGTAAGGAACAGTGGGGTCAGGAGTTAAATCTGACCATGTTGGTGCTCATACCCAAGATCCCTTCCCCGGTCCATATCTCTCAGTTTCGCCCGATCAGCCTGTGCAATGTCCTATACAAGATCATATCGAAAGTGGTGGTGAATCGGTTGAAAGCGCATATGGACCACCTGACAGCGAAAAATTAATGTAGTCTCATCCCGGGCAGACATATCATTGATAATATTATTATAGTCCAGGAGGTTATATATTCGATGCGCAAGCGAACTGGGCCAATGGGATATCTGGCCTTAAAAGTTGACCTAGAGAAAGCTTATGACCGACTTCGGTGGCAGTTCATCCAGGAGATCTTGTTAGAGATTGGTCTTCCTGAGAATTTAGTATAGGTCATCATGCTGTGTATCACGACTACTTCACTGTAGGTAGCCTGGCAAGGGACAGTCTCTGAGCCTTTCCGGCCCTCGCGGGGCCTCAGGCAAAGAGACCCTCTCTCACCCTACCTTTTTGTTCTCTGTATGAAGCGTCTCGGGCACCTCATTTCTCGCGAGGTGGGATGTGGGGAGTGGAAGATGATCAAGTTGAGCCGCACAGGACCCCATATCTCCCACCTATTTTTTGCTGATGACTTCGTGCTTTTTACTGAAGCAACGGATGCACAGACGCGAGTCATAGCTCGTACCTTGGAGACTTTCTGCCTCGCCTCTGGTCAACAAGTGAGCCGTACCAAAACTCGGATCTTTTTCTCGAGGAATGTCCACCGGGATACTGCGCAGCGGCTTAGCCAGGGGCTTCAGGTTACCAGTACGAATAATCTGGAACGTTATCTTGGGGTTCCTCTAATCCATGAGCGGTCTAATCACCATACGTATCAACATCTTCTTAATAATGCCCAGTCGAAACTGGCCGACTGGCGAGCCAAACTGTTGTCTCTCATAGACCGGGTTACCTTAACCCAATCGGTCATCTCGGCCTTGTCTATCTTCACGATGCAGACGATCCGGCTTCCGCGCTAGTTGTGCGATGAACTGGAAAAACTTATGCGAGACTTTATTTGGGGGTCTACCACGGATTGCCGGAAAATGAATCTAGTCAAGTGGGAGTCGGTGTGTAAACCTAAAGTCGAAAGAGGTCTGGGGATTAAACGCATTCGGGCTACCAACGATGCGCTACTCGCTAAATTAGGTTGGGACCTCCTCACTAAACCCGACGCCCTCTAGGTTCGGATCCTTCGTGCCAAATATCGGTTTGACATTTCAACTATCCCTCTCCAGATTTCTAGGCCAGGGGCTTCCATTATCTGGAGGGGCATCTCGGCTTCCTGGATTATTGTTCGGCAGGGCCTCTTTTGGTCCAAGGGCAATGGGCGAAGCATATTATTCTGGATGGACCACTTGTTGGAAGGCTGGGGGCCTCTTATCCAGGTCGCCATTGCTCCGGTCCCTAATAGCATTCGTCTCGCTACAATCGCGTCCCTCATGAATGGTCGGGGTAGTTGGCATTGGAATGAGTTTCAACAGTACCTCTCGGCTACAGTTTGTGCGGCCCTTGCCCCATCTGGCTCAGTCACTGAGGGGGACGGGGAGGACCAATTATTGTGGGCGCTTACCACACATGGGAGGTTTACGGTGGCGACTGCGTATGACTTAATTGAGGGTTGTTCCCAAGAGCACCGCAACAAGTTGTGGGAGGTTATTTGGAAATGGACTGGCCCCCAACGGATTAGATCGTTTCTTTAGCTCGTGGCCGAACGTAAACTCCTGATGAACCAACGAGTGACATGTCATATTGCCCTGGATAATAGCTGCTCTTTCTATGGGCAGGAAGAGACCACGATCCATGTAGTGCGGGACTGTCCGAGGGCGTCTGAGTATTGGCGACAATTTCCTAACGAGGTGGTGGATACCGCCTTCTTCCAGCACGATGAGACCCTGTGGTTGCAGTCTAACCTCACGAAGTTTGCTCAGGTTAATCAGGCTACGTGGGCCACAATTTTTGGAGTAACCTGCTGGTTTCTTTGGAAATGACGTAACATCTACTTATTTGAGCCTGGATTTGTTTGGCCGGCGGAGGGGTCCCGGGTCACTCTCTATTACGTTGACTGGATCGAGCGAGCCAGGATGATGGAACACAGTGTGTTCCCTGCCCAAGGTGTTTCGGTGGGCATCCTTGTGGGCTGGATCAAACCTCCGGAGGGGTGGATGAAAGTCAATACAGATGGTGCTGTGAAACTAGGAGCCTCTACGGCTTCTGTCGGAGGATTAATTCGTGATTGTCACAACAATTAGTGTGGGGGCTTCCAGCAAAATCTAGAGAGAGGCTCGCCTTTAACGGTCGAGCTCTGGGGTGTGATCATTGGCCTTACACTGGCTTGGGACCTGGGGTTTCGCAGGGTGGTTGCTGAGGTGGACTCCATCGAGGTCATTAAGCTCATCTCCGACCCTCACCGTGTGCTAACTGAGGTTACTTTTTTGGTAACAGGTATCAGGGAGCTTCTCCAAAGGCATTGGGAGATTCGTCTCCAGCACGTTGTCCGCGAAAGAAACCAGTGTGCCGACCGCTTGACGACCTTTGCAAACGTCCTCAGCCCAGGTCTTCATGTCCTCCAGGAGCTGCCCTTAGGCATCCAGGAGTTGATATGTCGCGATGAGCAAGGAACATTATTTGCTCGAGGTTTGAGTTAATTTAGATTTGGCCTCTTTGTATTAAAAAAAAAAAACTGTCATACGAGATAGTAACTATTAACCAAAGAATAAGACAAAAACGAGCCTAAATATTCTGTTCCGTTTCCGTAACTCAGTTCTTAGTTCTTACCCAATTTAATTAAATCTTATATACATATTTATTAAATTATCTACATATTTAACAGTTACGTATTTACACGGATAAAATTGACTGCAGGCACAGAAGATTTGGTGTAGACAAAAACGGCGGACTAACTTCAATGTGAACTGGATCTGTCAAGCATGTCTTGTCTCCTACAGTTCCGAGATTGATCCAGCACTCTCTGCCAACCAAACTAAACTTTCAGGCTTCTGGGTCGTCGAGAAACAATGATGGGTACGTCGACGCAAGCTTATGGAGAAGCATGGTACTGGGATAACAGGTACAGCAACGAACCCGCGACTTTCGATTGGTACCAGAAATACCCTTCCTTAGCTCCTCTCATCAATCTCTACGCTCCTCGTCGTCTCCGACCCCGTGTCCTCGTTATCGGTTGCGGCAACTCCGGTATCGTCTTTTGTTTGGGTTCCTGATTGTTGTTCCCGTTTTTTTTTGGAAAAAGATATGTCAAGATTGATAAAGTTTTGATCTTTTTTGTCTTGAAATTGTGAATTTTGTGGGTAGCTTTTAGTGAGGGCTTGGTGGATGACGGGTACGAAGATGTGGTGAACATTGATATATCGTCTGTGGTTATTGAAGCTATGCGGACCAAGTATTCTGATCGACCTCAGATGAAATGTATTTGCTGTTTCGCAAGTTTAGATTTTCAGTTGTTTGGTTTTTAGTGTCTTTTTGGTTTTTCTATGTTTGGTGTGTTTTTGATTTTGTTGTTTCCTCACACTGACTCGGCAGATTTTCAAATGGATGTTCGAGATATGAGTACTTTCCAAGCAGCTTCATTCAATACCATTATTGATAAAGGTGCCACTTTGACATTCATTTCTGTCCCTTCACCTTATTTGGGTTGAATGAGTTAGCTCTTCATTGATGAAGTTTTTCCTTTACAGGGACGCTGGATTCCATCTTGGTGAGTGTATAAGCGACTTCTTAATTGATATTGGACCTTTATGCAGTAGCATTTTGAGTTGCCATAACCATATAGCTAAAGGGTTGTGTTCTTCTTTTCATTTTTTTTTCGTTTTCAAACATCTAGTGTGGTAGTAATTCACGACAAAATGCAAAGAAGATGCTCGAGGAAGTTTGGAGGTATGGTGGAGTGAGAATTTTTGGTGAATAGTTATTTTTCCATTTGGTTTGCTTTGGTTTGCAAAGCATTTTGTACTTCTGCAAATTATTTTCTTGATTTTTTCACCTAATATTGAAGCAGTTGATGACAAACTCTATAGGGTCCTCAAGGATAAAGGAGTTTATTTTCTGGTAAAATATATGCTTCCAGATATCCATATCTTACTTTCTGTTTTGCATTTTAACTTAACTGCTTTTCTTGATGAGATAATGCGTTGCAGGTGACATATGGATCTCCGGTATACCGTTTGCGCTTGTTAAAAGAATCTTGCTCGTGGGCCATAAAACTCCATGTCATAGGTTTGTTAAAATCCCAGTTTCTTTGTTAGATTAGGTGACTTGCATGCAGAACTCCTCTGATTTCTGTTGAGAATGTCCTTCCTCCTCTCTTATTGCTTTAATGGCCATATTCTGTGCATTGTTTTTCTCCTCTTCTTAAGAGTTGTTACAGAGATCCTTTGCTAGCTGAATCAAAGAAGTGAATTATTAAGTTGTACATAACAACATCTAAAAAGAATTAAACTTCATTCAAGGTTTCGGAATCTATGCGGTGATGAAGAATTGCTGACTATGTTCCTGAAAAATTGGAGGTTTAGTTTTCGAAATCTTCATGAAATTTGGAAAACTATATTTGTATTGTTTTGAATCATTAAATACTGACGCCTAAAAAGAGAAAAGGAAAACCTGTATGGATTGTGATGAGAGGACTTCCCAGGGCGTAGAATCTTTCTAAAACATAAAAGTTACAAGATTGATCATTACTTTTGAGAGCTGATTTCTGTGAGGTAAAAATGTTCTGCTGTTCATCCAGCCGGTAGCTATCGTTTGTTTTCATTTGTTATCTGTTTATTCCCCTAAAACTTTAACGTAGTGGGCATCTGGCACCTCAGGAACTTGAATGCTACAATAAGACTGTTGTTCATAATCTGCAGGAAAGTATTTGTCAGAAGGAACCTCTGAACAACCAATCTGGGAGTTGACGAAACCTGTTCCACTAGATGAAGAGGGAAGCTCTCCGGAATCAGTGCTGGGAAAGAACCCCGATGTCCATTACATATATGTTTGTACCAAGGTCGGTGAACCCAACTTCCATTCTTCAAACTTCCCGCTTTCTTTAAAACTCAAGATACTTTGGTTACCAGAGCAACTGTTCCTAATTGGAGCATGTTTGTAATTCAACTCTGAAGCTGCTTCCGTTGTTATTATCATCTTCAGTTTTAGTTTATAGTGTATAATTTATGTTTTTTTTTTTACTCTTCTTCCTCAGGATGAATCAATGAAGCCAGATTCTACAGCGAGCTAGTCTGAGTGCCCTTTCCATAGCAATTGTTCTTTTTCCTACTCATGTTAAATAACAGATCATGGAAAAACTTTTCGTGTAACTTTGATCTTGGTGGTGTTCAATCAGTGGTTTTGTTTTTACTTTTTCTTTTTGACAATTTGTTGATACCTTGATCCAACTGTAGTTGAACTATCTGATCTGAAAAGAGTGTTAAAGCTTTGAACTTCTGTGGTGATATTGTCAAGTTTACACTTACGATCACGCAATTGTAAACCATCATTTTGAGAGGTGTTTTCATTTTTCAGTCAATTGTAAACAAACTTGTGTCAAGGTTTAGAGAAGACGGGAAATCTCACTCGTTTCCCAATAATACGATGGGCTCGCCAGTTTCTGTACCGATGACCAGGACCATTCATAGTTGTCAACTGACCGACAATTTCAGCTAATCTTAAACGTCTTGCGAGCGCACCTTGCATTGATTCTTTCCGCGAACGTAATGTGCATGCCAAGCTCTTCTCTTTAGTCATTTTTCATTTGGTTCGATCTAGTTCACTCCTCTAGCCGCCAAGTTTTCATTCTTCAAACCGGGAAAGAATGATTCTTTCGAAAATCTCGTCAGGAAATCGCACCAAGATATCATTTGGCTCATTCAACTTCTTTGTGCAGAAACGATGGAGAAAGCCGGTGGATTCTGCGCAAACCCGGTTAGAGAACCGAACTAGGGACTCCAAGCTCGATAAGCTCGGGACCCACCGCAAAAAACTGAAAACCATCCTCAAGCTCCACCAACTCATATCCACTCGGAAACACGGTCCCTTTGTGTCCGTGCAAATCATGTCCCGGTGGAAGAATATAGCGGGCTTGAACGTGGGTATGGGTCAGTTTCTTCACAAATACCCTCACGTGTTTGATGTTTTTACCCACTTAGTTAAGAGGAATCTGTGTTGTAGAATTACGAAGAAAATGAAGGACTTGATTAGTGAAGAAATGGGTGTGATAAAAGATTGCGAGTTTGAATCTGTCGGGAGATTAAAGAAGTTGTTAATGATGTCCAAAGATGGTAGTCTTCATGTTCATGCTTTGAGGTTGATTAGGACAGAATTAGGCTTGCCAGAGGATTTTAGAGACTCGATTCTTGACAAGTATAAGGAAGATTTTCGGTTAATTGATCTGGAAATAGTGGGATTAGTGAGTAGAGATGAGAATTTGGGTGTAGCAGAAGTTGAAGCATGGAGGGAAACAGAGTACAGAGAGAAGTGGCTGAGTGAGTTTGAGACCAAATATGCTTTTCCGATCAGTTTTCCGACAGGGTTTGTTATCAAGGCTGGCTTTAGGGAAGAGCTCAAGAATTGGCAAAGGCTTCCTTATATGAAGCCTTATGAGAACAATGGGATTGTTCGAGTGCGTTCTTGTGGTGGGGTGGAGAGATACGAGAAACGGGCAGTAGGATTAATTCATGAGCTGTTGAGCTTGACAGTGGAGAAGATGATTGAAGTTGAGAGATTGACACATTTTAGGAAGGAATTTGGTATGGAAGTAAACCTGCGTGAGTTGCTCTTAAAACACCCTGGAATTTTTTACATATCAACCAAGGGAAGCACCCAAACTGTGTTTCTCAGAGAAGCATATAGCAAAGGGTGTTTGATTAAGCCAAACCCGGTGTACGTTGTTCGGAGGAAGATGTTGGACCTCGTCTTGCTAGGTTGTCGACGAACAAGTGAGTTGCAACCTCAAGAGGAAACAAACGAATTACATGTGAGTTTGATCTCTAAGAATAAGAATCTAAGTTCAGCAGAAGGACGCTGGGTTATCCCAATATTTGAAGGAATTCAAAATGGAAAAGATCATGGTGATCTAAATGACATGAGGGGTGCATCTCAGGAAGAGCTTACTGGATGCTACACAAACAAATGCAGTGTAAATGACAGGAGGCATGAGATGAAGAGACACGAAGGCATATAGCTGATTTTCAACAGGTGTTGGACTTGTGATATTCTCTGAGCTCCTGCAGAAATTAGGAATGTTTGTGAAGCAGGCTGCTTGGGAAAATTTGTAGCTCTTCTTCAAGTCATGATCCTGCAACTTGTAAGTGACCTGCTCTGTCCAAAGTGTCTATTTTGATGCCTAGTTTCTCTGCTTCTGTTCAATGTTTAAGATTGTTTTTTTCTCTGGAGTTGGATACAATTTTCCATGGTTGACGCATGTGAGTACACTCGAGAGCATGCACATATCTAAGCCTAAAAGTCTGCTTTTTTTTGTTTAGATGTTCCGAGTAACAACATATGATGCATGGCTGGTAGAATTCGTGTAGCAGATTGAACTCCAGCAAAGGATCGGGAACAGAGTTTCTGGGCTGTTCATGCATCATCGACTACCCTTACTTTCTGTTCTATGCGCGAACTCTGAGCAGAAAGCATTGCATCATTGAGAAACCATCCCTAAAAGCTCTGTTAGCGAAGGCCTGCTTGTATTATCTCCAGTTCATCCTTACACTAACATTGTAACGAATTCAGATTGAGGGTTTTTGATAGGGAGAAGCTACTCAGTGTTAGAGCTGTTTCTTCAAGAAACAAGGTCCTTGAGTTCGAAGTTCGTCAGTGATTATGGATTGTCCAACTCAAAAGACAAAATAGCTTTGTAATATCAGCTGTGCTATAAAATCTTACTAGTCGAACACAATTCTTTGAAATTATAGCTATCCAAAGAGAAGAGAGCTACTGACAGTAACCTATTTGCATAATTTATATAATATGTGGAAAGTAAATCAAGTTTATTACATCTCAATCAGAAGTTAAAACCTATTGCAGGTAATTACTCACCAAATATATACATGACTAAAAGACAAAAGCATAAAACAGAGCATAAGCTAAGCTCGAGAAATGCTAGTTATGGGCCACCACCACTGATACTCTGCTTCTTGCAGCCTCATTACCGTAGCCATTAGCTCGCTCAATTGTTCGTCGGATTACTTTTGGCTTGTGTGATTCTGCTGTTAAAGCATCCAACTCAGCCAAAGCCCCCAAACCTCACTTCACTTGAAAAAAAACTCAACCTAAAGCTATTACTCCTGAAAAACCCTTCTCTTCTAACATGGCAAAAATGGTGTCTAGCCCTTTTTCTCTAATACGAAATACTGCACTTTTATCCCGTTTTCTGGTGTATTCTCCCAGATCTCGTTTGCAATTTGGTTCAAAATCTCAACTTTGCTTAAACCCTGTTCAAGCGAATGCAGATAGGGCTTATAGTTCTGCTTATAATTTGTGTGCTTATCCTCTGAATTCTCGTCTTGGGGCTGTGTTCACTGGCGGAGGACGTTGCAATGCGGAATTTAGGCAACTGGGTTTCGACAAGTTTCGAACTTTGGCTGTTTCTGATGTTGGTTCAGGTGGTGGTGGGCTTGGGGGCTCTGATGGCGGCGATGGTGGTGGCAGAGGTGAAGATCCTGGTGCTGGTGCTGGTGGCGGTGGCGGTGCTGGTGGCGGTGGAAAAAACTGGTCCTTCATGTCGTGGTAATGGATTTTTAACTCTTGCTGTTTGGTTATTATTCGAGTGGTGAATGATTGTTGTTGTTTGTTTGCATGAAAAGTGACATGTCCTTATGAAGCATCGAAATTGCAGGTACAATGGTTGTAGTGGACAGTTTCCATTACTAATAGGATGAAGGGTCCATAACTTACTGATCATATATCACTGTAGTTGGTATACAAGTTTTTGTCATGGAAGGGGACATTGAAAACTAATCTATTAAAGTGTTGGCTTTTTCTTCTTCTCGCCAGACATAAGAGAGCGGGAAAGAAAAACTGAATGCAAAGGGTTGATAATATGCAACAACCGTTTTCAACTTGAGGCTTTGTAGCTAAAAAATGGTTTCTTTACCTCAGTAGTGCCTGAAAATGTAGTTCTTCCAGATGATCCTCTTTCGCCTCCTCTGTCAGTTTGATTGATCCTTATTAGAGAAAGATTTCTCTTTTTCAAACTGATTGTCTGACTGTATACAATGTGCCTGTATACTGTAAAAGTTGGTATTTTGTCATGCTAATGAAATGCTGACAATGGAATGTTGTTCTTCAAGATGATGGAGATGAAAGGTACTTGTAGAGAACTTTGCGTGGTACAAGCATGAGAAAGAAATTGCTTATATCTTTGTTGACAACCTTTTGGTAAATACTCTCCACTGAATCCACCAAGATTCTAGAATCAAGACGGTAAGAGCAGCTTGCCGCAAGTGCTACTGAACACATGGTGTTTGGTAGCATGGTTGTGAGATGTAGGGTTCTGGAGTTAGGCATTCACTAAGCTTGATGTTAGGCTGTGCCATAACATAGATATACGCTGCTAGAAAAGTATAAATGAACTAAAAATTTTGATAAAGAGGCATGACCAAAAGATTAAAACAACTTGTTTCTGGTTAGTTTATAAAATTCTACTTTCATTTTAAGCAGTATATCAGTAGGCATTTTATCAAGGAGGCTGCTTGAACTTGTATTTATTCTAGGTAGCCTTCTTGGTGAACTTGCCTTACAGGATGAGCATTATAGTCCAATTTTGGACTGGCATAACTTGAGCTGTCTACTGTTTCAGGTATTTGACTCTTCTTGCTGAGCATCCTGTGTTGGCAAAAGCTGTCACATCTGCAATTTTGACTTTATTTGGAGATTTGATATGTCAGGTATATGTTTTTGGTTGCTGTAAATAGTGGTGTCAAACAAAGGATTTCGGGTGATATGTTAAATCAATTTTACGTTTTACTGCCCTCTAAAATATAATTTGCAGATAAATTTAACTCAGATATGTCTTATTTCCCTCAGCTTGTGATAGAACAAGTTCCATCACTTGACTTTAAAAGGACATTCCTATTTACATTTTTGGGGCTGGCACTAGTGGGTCCAACATTACATTTCTGGTATGTATTAGATTCTCCATTTATTCGTTAATGGATAACATGATTCATGTAATGATGCAAAGATAGCCACTTATGATGATTGAAATTATGAAAGAGATTATGACAAATTGTGGAACCATCCATGAGAAAGGACCAATTTATAGCAGCTGCTTGCCCTGTCTAACAATGGAAAGCACCCTGAACCTATTTTCTTATTTGCTGGAAACTTGAAAGTTTTTATCCAATGGATTTACATATCTTAGTTTAACGCATCGGTTTATAAATGTTTCAACCCTTTTTCCAATTTCAGTTGATCTAACACATCCTTTTGTTTTTATATCATCAACGAATTTAGTTCTTTAAAGTCTGACAGCTCTGATTTACAGTCCGTACATTTTCAAAGCATTGGTGTATTCCTTGTCAGTCCTACATCATAAAACCTACTTAATTTTTTCTTTTTCTCTCGGTACGTCATGTATGCGTCTCGATTTTCCTTAGGTATTTGTATTTGAGCAAACTGGTACCAACACCGGGAGCATCCGGTGCTTTCTTAAGACTAGTACTTGATCAGGTGAGCAAAATAGTTTATAATTTCTCTTCATATGACATGACAGTCCATCCAAATTACTGTAGATCAAGTTCCTCTATCTCAATGTGATCTTATTTAACTGCAGTTCCTCTTTGCTCCTTCATTTATTGGAGTTTTCTTATCTACTCTAGTGACACTAGAGGGACGACCATCACAAGTTATACCCAAACTTCAACAGGTTGTCCTGTTCCTTACCTGTTTTATATAAACACTAGTACTCTGAAATGGCGCACAGATCGGCATTATCATTGTCATTTGCTGATATTTGGCTTCATTTTGTAGGAGTGGGTTCCTTCTGTTTTTGCAAATTGGCAACTTTGGATACCGTTCCAATTTCTGAACTTCCGTTTTGTCCCACAGCAATTTCAGGTATGAATAGGATAGTATATGCTTTTGTGGTTGTCCGGTTAGCATATATGCATACATCGTTAGATGGTTTCATGTATATAGACAGGGGAATGACTCCCTTATTTGCTTCCAAGATCATAAACTTGAAACAAGTGATGAGGGTCAAATCAATGTTGCACTTCTACCTATATTTATGATGAACTGTTCTATTTTGGCATTCTCACCTGTGCCTTGATTGATGTAAAAATTTGTTATCTTAAGTTCAATTTCCTTCCTGAACACTCATCTAATTACTCAACTTGTTCCCCTGATAAGAACCTTTAGCAATATTTCTGGGATACCTCAATTCTCATTGGTGCATGCTTAAGTGTCATAGCTTGTTGGTTGCTCAACTATATATTACCCTTGTCAGTTTGGCCTTCCTGTTATTCTGTAAAGAACAGATCCTTCTTCCGTCAATGCACACAAAACAAGCACACTTGTTTCAACAACCTTGCTGAACTATGCAGAACGAAGTTGGTAAGAGAACCTCTAGTTTTCTCTAGGAAGTTATGAAGGAGAAAATACAGTATAATGATCTTTACCAGCTTCAACTTGCATATGTCCTGTGCAAGTTCTGTTGGCCAATTTTACTTCTATGATCATTTACTTCTTCAATAAACTATTAGGAATGAAAGTATTTTATGTCTCCAATGTTGGATTCAGAAATAATATATTTATAAACAATTCCAGGTTCTTGCTGCTAACGTTATTGCCCTGGTATGGAATGTGATTCTCTCATTCAAAGCTCACAAGGAGGTTCTGGCAAAGTAGTTTGGTTTCGATTTCAGTTAAAACTCGATCGGCCGAGCCTTCAAACATTAACAAGCATGATTAAAAGTGTATCTTCCTAGCCTGTTGTTCATTTCTCCAGGTGCCTAAGGAATGTTGAGACAGACAAGAATTTCTTGTTTTGACAGCTTCATTAATCTGGTCAGCACTGAATTCTCCAAGCAAAGACATGGCAGCTGTTTCTTTGGTCTCTTGTTAAGGCCCTGGTTCAGTCAGACCTTTCATTGTCTTGTATCAGACTCTATAATTAATGAATACAAAGTAGTAACATTTGGAATTTTACCAGTGATGGTATAATAGTGGATGGATTGTTCAGTCAGGATAAGGTGCTTTACATATTGGGATTAGGTAAGACAATGGACCAGCCCGACACGGCCCGGCTTAACCTAATATTTTTTAAAATTAAAAAATAGAAAGCGATATTAGGTTTTGCTAAAAGATATCATTTTTTTAAAAATATTGAGCCTCGAGTCGAGTTAAGTTTTGGGTAGCTTGAGGCCCAATATTTGTAAAAAAGGGTTGATATTTGGTCAATTCGAGCTTAGCTAATTAATCTTGAGTCAAGCTCAGACTCGAATGCTATCTTTAATTGGGATAACAATTTTAGCCCTAGTTTGGAAGAGTTGGTCAAAATAAGGTTTGTTCAATAATTATGTTAGGTACATAATTAGAGTTCATTTATTAGGAATTGAATCCAGAGACAGTAGCAAAGTTAATAGGCTTAAATAAGTTAGATTTGGTGAATTATTTCCTCTCTCCCTCCCATTATAGTCCTTTATGCAGTTGACTTTGACTATGTATAGTCATATAAAAGAATCCTAAGCTTAGGCAAATTTCTTATGAAACATAACATTCATTCTCTATTTTAAATATTTTTTCTTCTCATTTCTAAAATGGAAATGAATAATTAATTGCTAGTTGTGTTACATTAATCTTTTCTTTAGGTAAATATTTAAAGAAGCCCACCACCACTTCATAAGGGTTCAAATCCTCCGTTCTAGTTATCCTGTTCCAACTTTGTTTCGTGCTCAATATGATGTCGTTTTATAGTACAAAACTATATCGTATTATGTACATAACCTACAAAATAACGTCGTATTGGACATAATGCCTTTTTGTTTCAGCTTTTGAAGGTGAATAGTACTTTTTTATTGCAAAAGCTGTTTTTAAGAAAAATGAGTATTTGACTGTAAAATTTAAACCTATTTTTTTCATAGAAATTGTTTTTTTTGAAGTTAAAATATAGTTTTTTGAAAAACTCAAATTGGAGTTTTTCAAAAAAGTACTTTTTTCTGGTAAATTTTTCAGATCAATTAGTGA
This sequence comes from Erythroxylum plowmanianum, assembly GCA_025531925.1. Lineage (NCBI taxonomy): Eukaryota > Viridiplantae > Streptophyta > Magnoliopsida > Malpighiales > Erythroxylaceae > Erythroxylum > Erythroxylum plowmanianum. Next base: position 2,265,517 of record JANVCQ010000003.1, on the reverse strand, counting down.
GCCTATTTTTTATTCCTCTTTACCATTATGTTTTTACACATAATTCTCACAATACCTACAAACACATATTCACATTTATTTTGAGATTTATATAATATTATTTGACTTTTTTTATATGTTTTAATATTTATTTTTTTATATTAGTTTTACTTATATTATAATCCATTTAAATGAT
>JANVCQ010000003.1:2224364-2246489 GCA_025531925.1 Erythroxylum plowmanianum | reverse complement strand
ATTTCTAAATTATCTATTTTAAATAATAATCCAACAAATAATTTAGTTGATGAATAAATATTTTCTCATCATTTAATATATAAATAATTTCTAAATTATCTATTTTAAATAATAATCCAACAAATAATTTAGTTGATGAATAAATATTTTCTCATCATTTAATTGGAAAAAAAGATATCTAAATAACGACTTAATATTTACTCACTAAAATCCGGAAGATTAGCGACTACGCCGAACGAGAGAGATAAAGACGGGAAGAAACGAGCCGGAGCAACCCGACTCGGTCCATCACCGCTGCCGCAGCAACCTTCGTCATCATTCTCTTAAGGTACTATAATCGACTGAAGGTGTAACATATTTAGTTGTCAGCAATTGCACAATAAAGGCGAACAATTTGCTAAATTTTTGTTTCAATGCATACTAGTCTAGGGCACACCAAGAACAGTTCTTTTTCTAATTAGACTAAACCAAATGGCGGAGGAATTGGTTCACAAGGGCGATGGTACTTTGACTCAAGTGTGCTATAACCCTCCAGCTTACAATTATGGAAGCTGTGACATTGAATCTGCAGCTGAGAATGCTGTGTTACGTGAACAGGTTTGTGTCCCTTTTACGTTTTGTGCTGTCGGTCTTTGTTGTTTTTATTGATTTGAGTGATCTTTAATTATCTGTTATTTTCTTTAACGTATGGTACTGATAGGAAATTGAAACTCAAAGAATCATTCAAGGTCAAAGGTAATGTTTTGATCTGTAAAAGGCTAGTCTTTTAGTTCAGTTCTAGTTTACATATAAAGAAGGGTAAGGTATCAAGATAGCTGGGATGTAAGTTACTAGAAAAACTAAGCATTAACTATGTGATGCTTTTGATGTTTAGAGAAACCGAAGATGTTGGTCAGCCTCATAAGGATGGTACAGATGTTTTTGCTGAACGTCGTGACCACAGTGCTCTTAAGGTAAGTGGTTAGATTTGTGTGCTCATGTATTTTTGTCCTTGGTTGTATTAGTTATTTTTTTGAAGATTATGATTGGACAATTTTGTTCATTGGTATGAATTTCTTTTAGGAACATCTGCTGAAGATGACTAGTGAGCATCGTGCAGAAATGGCTTTAAAGCGAGGAATGCCTACTACTGCCGAAGAAGGTTGATTGTGTACTAGCTGCTGTCTTTCAGGCACTTTTCCTTTTTTTTTTTCATCCCTTATGAGAGAAATTTGTTTGTATTCATTCTGAATACGTCCTTACAATTTTTCTAGGATGCTCTTACAAAAGTTACATGAACCGAGTATGATAGAGGGAAAATTAGTATCCTTAAGGAATGAGAGGAATATAAACGAAGTTCATCTTTTCGAAAAAGAGCTTCTCAATCCTGTTTTTGTGCAAGTGTAATGATTAGGACATGTGAAATTACTGGGAACCTTTTTCATTTCTTTTGAGACTTAGAAAAATTAACCTCCTTTAAGATGTATTCTTTTGCTTTTTGGGTAGGTCATGTAGAAATTGGAAACGGGTATGGTGTTCCTGGCGGAGGTGCATATTATGGTCATATGAGACCTGATGTTAATAAAGAGTCAGAACGGAAGCCTGATACTAAGGAACTCCCCGAGTATCTTAAGCAGAAATTGAGAGCAAGGGGTATTCTCAAAGATGACATAGGAAAAGGCCAACCACTGAAGATAGATAATGCAAGTTTATCTGTCACTGCTTGCCTCGACAATCTTTGTTTTTAGGTTTTTTGTTTATATTGTTCTAGTGGCTTTGGGAGGATGTTTTGTTTTGGAGTAACTTTTTCTAATAATCAAATTTCCTTTTTTGGTTGTTTTAATTTTTGGAATCTCCAGAGTTTATTTTATTATGGACATCTCTCTCTTGCTTATTATAAATAACATGTTTTGCTCTTTAGGCTACTTTCATTCGTACTATATTTTGCTAAGCACCTTTAGTATTGACTTGTAGAAATTGGAGACCACTTCACCTCAACCTGTTGAAATTGGGGGATTGCCTCCTGGATGGGTATGTCCCTGTGCCATTCTTTGTTTTCATATTCTTGTTTCATTTCAATTAGCTTGAGATTAAGGGTGGCACAGAATCTTTGTCAATGGCACGGAGTCTTCAGTAACTTTCCCAGCACACCTTTTAGTGGGGACAAAGAGTGGAAAATTTTTAGCTCTTGCTTGTATTCCTGCCTGAGTCATTAAAAGTCTTATGTTTAATGTGGGTGGTTGGTATGGCATGTAGTTTTTTGAAGCTAAGGTTGTTAAATTTCTTAGGTTCACCAACAAAATGTTGTGAGCATATTAATGGAGATAGGAGAGGGGTTGCAAAGAAAGGTTCTGGGAGTGTTTAGTATTGGTAGAAGTTTGTACTGAGGGAGCTGTTCAGTGCTGATAGTATACTCATTAAAGACAGGTCTAGTCAGAAACTGCACTATGGAACAAGGTTATCATGTACAATTATTTAAATGCTTCTAATCTATAACAGAAACTAATGAAGTTAGGATCTCTTTTAAAAACTAATTTCTGCATATCTTACTTTATTTGCATATATTCTCACATGCCTATTTTTTACGATGTATTAATTTGATTTGTTTCCATCCAGGTGGAAGCCAAGGACCCTGTAAGTGGTGCTTCATATTATTATAATCAAAGTACTGGAAAGAGTCAGTGGGAAAAGCCTGTTGAAATCTCTGTAACAGCACAAACTCCATCTCCTTTGCGTATTCTAGAAGATTGGATTGAGACACTAGATGAAGCTTCCGGTATGCTTGTATGCTTTTATATATTGCAAAAAGTTAAAAGATCCTTTTTTTGTTTGTTGTAAAGACAATAAAGTCTTGCAAGCATTTCTTTAGTTGATTAATTCCCTATGTTTTAATATTTTTCTATAGAAGTTAAAAAATGACATTAACAGTACCCTTGAACCTTTGAAGAAGTTAGTATGAAGCCTTGCTTCAAGAAATATTAAGCAGATAGTATAGTATGTGCCTGTGCTAAGGATCTCGTTACAGGCCTGTTTACTGGGAAGTCGGCCACTGGATCAGTAGAATTCCCCTTGTTGCTGTTTCTGCCTTTCTTTGTTGAACCTATGGTTGCTTGTGTGTGTTAGGGCTTGTCTGAGAGAACCCCATATCTCCCAAGCTTTTGACTGAAATATTTTTCTGCCTTTATTGAATAGCAAAACCCTCCTTATAAAGGAGGAGGATTACAACTGAATAACGTAGCTGAAGATAAAAGCTCCCTATTGACGAGGGAACTTATTCAAACTTATTTAAAATATTCAAACGTATTTAAACACAAAGAATCCTAACCAATTAAGATCTTCTATAACTCTTTCAAACCTGATTTCCGTCCTGATCTGTTTCCTTCACCGAATCTGCTGTTGCAACTAATCTTTTCCCTGCCTGAGCCCTTCTCTGATAACTCCTTCTGACAAATGCATCCATAACATAGTGTCACATCTTAGTAATATCTTTCACATCGAGTTTGAAAAATGGGTTTTAGGAATGTGTCAAACTTGGAGAAGGCTACAGATGATGTAAGATTTGGTAATATTGTAGACCACAATGATACTTTAGTATTTGGAGGATTCAGATGGCCTAAACTGCCTTACATTTGCTTGGTACCAAGTTGCTGGATGGTGAAATCGTTGTTTGAAATGGAAAACTGGGGTTGTTGTGGAAAGTTTTGAAACTACTGCTTTTATAGTTTCTTCATTTCTTTTTATTTGAAACTTTGCTTATCTATGCAGGCCAAAAATATTATTACAATATAAAAACCCAAGTATCACAATGGGAGCACCCTGGATCAATACAAGTAGCTGCCTCACAACATTCCAATAGGAATTGGGATGATCAATCATTTCAACTACAGAAATGCATGGAATGTGGTGGGTGGGGAGTAGGGCTTGTGCAGGCATGGGGATATTGCAATCATTGCACAAGGTACTTTGTCTTAACTCTATTAAATGAATCCTACTTTAGTACGGATTTGTTCCCTATTAGACTTAAATCATAAACTAACAAAGACAAACCAAAATAAAAATACTTCATTCCTTTGTCAATCAAGGAAAATTAATATCTAAGAAATTAACTAAACTAAGTTTTATTCTGCATCACATTGCCACAATTGATACAAGTTGGTTTGATATTTGCTATGATTGCTAACCAGTGTAGATAAACTGCGATGATAGCAAAAGGAAGGCATTGCATATACAATGAAATTTCCTTATTTTATTCACTTTCTTGTGGATGAAAGGAAGTGTTTTCCTGTTGTTCTGTTTTTACTAAAACACCTTTTATTAATGTGTTTGCTTTCTTGTTTGAAACTACATTTAATGCAGAGTTCTCAATCTTCCTCAGTGCCAATATTTATCGTCAATGTTGAAAAGTCAGCACCATGCCAGCAACCTTACAAATGGAAAAGGAGCTGACAAGAAGGATAAAGGCCAAAGGTACTTGCTCGAGATTATGCTTTGCTAATGAATTAACTTGAAGGATTACAGATTTCCATACAGCTCAAAATGCTGTTTAGATTATTCCCACATGGTTATATCTTTCAAAAGCCAAATGTTGTATAGCCATGCATAGAGGTCGGGGAACTTTCTTGAGCCAGCATGATTGCATTTTCACAGAGAGGAGGTATTTACCCATCTGGAGATGTTTAACCTTTCTAATTTATGAGATCATGAATGAGAGATGTGGAATGGGGGTAGGGTGGGGATTTGAGTTGGGAACGCCGTTTCAAGTGGTTAGTTTAGATGATAAAATCTTGCCATTTAGCCTAGCCCTTTGGTTCAATCTAGTTTTTGTGGTATTTGGAGGGTGGAATCAAGGGCTCACCCTAATATATGTCCCATTGAAATGGAAAGATAAATATAAAGATCCTTTTATTTACAAAGTTTATTGTTTGATTTTGAGCCCTTAGGTCGAATTGGAAACCTCCCATGGGAAAAGGAAATAGGAGAGAGAGCAGAAAACGGGCTCACTCTGAAGATGATGAGTTGGATCCTATGGATCCCAGCTCTTATTCAGATGCTCCTCGTGGTGGCTGGTGAGTTATTTTAAGTCCTTTATTTCCTATTATTATTGCTCTCTGTTGACTCATGGGAAATTAAACTAGTTATAAATGTCATTTGATGAAAATCTGCAGGGTTGTGGGCCTGAAAGGAGTACAGCCACGAGCAGCAGATACTACTGCTACGGTATAATTACTATTTGATGGAGGAAATTTGGTTTAGGGTTTAGATTCACTAGATATATCATACAGTTGAAAGGAAGAAACCAATTTTTGCTGAATGAGATTAATAGCAAGAACAACCGTGCAGTATATAATTTTCATTTCCTGAGGTTTTGTGGAGAAGATGGATTGGTTAAGGGCAGATGTCCTTTTGCTATTGATGGAAGAACTTTTTTTTTTTAACTAATTAAGACTTAAATGAATTATGGACCCTAAGTGCAAATCATTATCATAAAATTTCGTTTCATAGCCCCTTGAATATCAGCAATTGGTGGTGAATCTCTTGGTATGATATCATTCTACCTGTATTCTAAACTGGAAGAAGAGTGCTTGTTTTAATTTGATAATTTTGTTAATTCAATTCATCTTTCCTCATGCACTTTTCTGCTCTATGTTTCTATGATTGTCAGGGTCCTCTATTTCAACAACGACCATATCCATCACCAGGAGCTGTCCTGCGAAAGAATGCTGAAATTGCTTCGAAATCCAAGAAACCCAGTTCTCAGTATGCTCCTATTTCTAAGAGAGGCGATGGAAGTGATGGACTTGGTGATGCGGATTAAGATTACTGTAGAAAGGGAGTTGACTTCATCTTTAGGATTTGCACTCAACAGATCTCTGACCTGGTGCTGCAGCACCATATGCTGGGAAGTGAGGACTATGGACCAAAATGAATTGTTGTACAAATGGTAGAAGTAAACAATAAGGGTTGCAATGAGGCATCAATTTCTGTGACAACAGGGGATGACACAGATTAAAGTGTTTAGTCTGCTTCTGGCCAGTATGAGATGGGGCACTAAGCTTGCTTTATACCTGTAGTTTAGGCTGAAGGAGATCTACAGGAATGGCCCAAAAAATGTAAAAGGAGGACCAAAATCATACATGTAAGTTGGTTAATTATCCGCTTAAGTGTATTTCTAAAGTCACAAATGAAGTATTGCTGCAGGATTGTCCTACTTTTAGAATGTGAGATTGATTTGGCAATCAACTAGTGAACACTAGGCTTGACAAATTTAGCTCGGATCGGTCCGGTCTGATGAGCTGTTTAGAATAAAGTGATGTTGGTTTGCTAATTCAGTTAGAGTTAACAATCAATTAGTCTTTGACATGCAATCTTGATTTCATGAACCTGTCAAAATGTCAGTAATTAGGAACAGTTAATGCTTTTAACCATTGATTTCATTTTTGAGTAATAACCTTACATAAAAGAGGGCTCTTTTGTTTCTTTCTAAGAACTTCCTCTTTAAAGAGGATTATAGCAAGTAAAACCCTTTATGTTTTCTTCTAATGATGCCAAAAAAGATAGCATTCTATCCCCATATCTCAGCATAGGCTTTATTTGGTGGAGAGGTTAATAATGGAATGAAATGAAACGTAATATATTTTTATCATTTGGTTGAGGGTTTCATAATGGAATGGAATGAAATAAGATAGAAGCGGAGAATTTTATGTTACGTTCTATTTTATCTTAAACAGTGAAAATAAGAAACTTTTTATTCGGAGAGTTTAGGATAAAATGTAAATTAATAAATACATATTATTTAATATATCCTCAATAATTCTTTTTAATATCAATTATTTCTTTTAGTCCTAATCTCCTTTTTCTCGTACTCTTTTATTACTGTCCACAAAAATTGTATATAACTAATAATATTTTATATTATTTCTCTTTATCCTAATAATAATATTTTTATATTATTAATAATAAATTGTATATAATTAATAATAAAATAACAAATTTTAATAAAATTTTTATTAATGAAAATAGAAAAAATATAAAATATTATTCTTTAATTATTTGTATATATTTTTATATAAATAAAAATAAAAATTATTTTTTAATTGAACATGATTTCTGTTTAAAAATCATAACGTTAAAACTTCCTATAACAACCATTTTAATATTAGGAGTATAATAGTAATTTATTATATATTACATTTTTTTCCATCCATTTTTCAAACAACATTATATTATGAACCCTTCTACTTCCTAAACACTTTTTCACTATATTACATTTCATTCAATTATAAACCGCTCTGTTATGTTCTATTCTATTTTATTAATTAACATCCAATAAAAAGGACAAATTAATATTCTTAAACATATAATATCATAAATAGAAAGCTAAGTTAAGAATTAGCATAAAGAGAAAGAAAAAAACCAAAGAAAACAAAAGAAAAAAAATCAAAATGGTGATTACAAAATTAAAAATTTAAAATATAAACGAAAATGAAATTTATTTTAGCTCAAAACCAATAATTGACTTTGACTTGGATAGTGCCAAAGCTACTGAGGAATTGAAAGAGGCCCCCTTGGCTACATCCATAATAGTACAGAGGAGGGGCGTACTACGCACCACGTATAGTTTAGGATAGATCACCAATCCCTCTCCTTTCCATTGTTTCTAGAGTCTACTCATTTAATCAACACTCTTAGATCCACTCACTCTCCCTCCTTACTTCCGTTTCTACAATTCTCTCCACTAAGGTAACTATCAATTTCTTATCTTTTTAGTTAATTATCTGTTTATTCCTTATGTCAATTGTGTGTTCGTTCCTTTGATAGTCAAAGGTATCATCTTTAGCCTGGGCGTGGTTCCAATTTGTGATTTTTTTGATTTTATTTTGGTTCCTGATTGGTATTGGCTTTTGGTTTCTGAGGAATTTGTGTTAATTGTTGAAATTGATGTGTATTTTCCTGGTTATCGAGTTACGGGGACCCAATAAAAGGATTAGAAAAAACAAAATTACTGAAGAATCCTTTTTCTTCATTTGGATCTGCTCTTATTCTGTGGGTATTTGTTTTGGAGTATGGTATCTAGATACCAGCTTTAAGGTTGATTAGTGATGTTCTTTTCTTTGCCTTATTTTTTTTTCAAGACGTTTTTGTATATATTATGCAACAGTTTGGAATGGACATGAGCTAAGTTCTTGTACCCAGAGAGAAGTTAGTGTACTTCTGTGGCTTCCAGGTGGTTTGTACGAATGAAGGTTTTTGACGTAAAACTAAAGCATGTGAGATTCCCTTTTTTGATCCATCTGGCACTGGCACTCTACTTTTTCCTTATTATCTGATTTAGGTTATTAGCTTATTCATTCTGCATATCTTTTGGCTATATATTTATCTGCGTTTGTGATTCTTCAACTTACAGTAAGTGAGACTTTTAGTCTCCATTTCTCCCTTGTTGGTGAGAATTTTGCGGGATGTATGCATTCAGTGAGAATCTAATTACCTCTTTTAGGGCATCTACAGTATGATCGATTACGTTCTGATGCTCTGATTGTAATATGTTGGATGTTCAAGAGACTTCTTATACATTTAATCCTTTGTTGAAACATTTTCTGAGAGATTTGGTACTCATGTTGTGCTTTTATGCATTGTCTGCAAATCTGTTACAGATGACAGTCTGAATTTTGAGCGAGTCTTGGGGACAAGGGTTTGGTTTTGCACTTCTGCACTCTGAGACGTTGTGAAGGAAAGAGAGGAGGGAATGTCAAGTGGCAGAAATACACACTGGTGCTACAGATGCCGGCGACCAGTTCGTTTGCGAGGGCGGGATCCTGTTTGTGTGTATTGTAATGGCGGATTTGTTCAAGAACTTGATGACATGGTGCGCATCAGCCCTCTGGACTTCTTTGGCCTGGATAATGATGATGACAATCATGATCACAGATTTGAGCTTATGGAAGCTTTCTCAACATTTATGCGGCAGCGACTGGCAGACAGAAGTTATAACCAAGATATCAGAGGGAGATCAGATTCAGTTCCTGAACATAATTCAGGTTTTAGCCCTCTGTTGGTTTTTGGCGGCCAAATTCCAATGAGGCTGTCTGGAAATGGAGGGTTTGAAGCACTGTTTTCTGGGGCACCTGGTATTGCCTTTGCACGTGGTAATGTTGGTGATTATTTTATGGGCCCTGGACTGGATGAATTGTTTGAACAGCTTTCAGCTGGCGATCGGCGAGGTCCTCCCCCAGCAACCAGATCGTCGATTGATGCAATGCCTACTATAAAGATCTCGCAAAGGCATCTTCGATCTGATTCTCACTGCCCAGTCTGCAAAGATAAATTTGAGTTGGGGTCTGAAGCAAGGCAAATGCCCTGTAGCCACATATATCACTCCGATTGCATTGTCCCATGGTTAGCCCAGCACAATTCTTGCCCAGTTTGTCGCCAAGAGTTGCCCCCACAACGAGCAAACAGCAGCCGTAGTTTCCAGAGTTCAACATCTCATAGCGGAAGCAGCAATTACAGCAGAAGGGAGAACGGTAGAGAAGGAAGAAGAAACCCATTCTCTTACCTGTGGCCTTTCCACCGATCATCTAACTCTGGCTCTAATCAAGATGGATCTACTGGAAGCAGCTCAACTGCTCATGAAAATAACCCGCATGTGGGATATTCAGGATGGCCTTTTGACTAGGATGTCAACAACTTATGAACATGTTTTCCTTTGTCTATTAGGAAACAACTCTGGTACACCAACATTATGGTCTATAAGCAAATTGTTGGAGTGAAAAATGGTTTGAAACTTTGAAGTTTAAGTATTGTTTCATAGCATAATTGAGGGCCTGTTGTGCTTCATCTGCAGCTTTTAGTGTAAATGACTTTGGTATTATCAACTTCTTTTGCTTGCAGAAGGCGTGTATGATGGTTTTTTGCCAGTTATGCAGCCATTGGCGTTAAAATAGTTTTGTCACTTTTGAAGTGCACAAGATACAGCTTGGCAGTTGATTATTTATTTCTCCTTTGAACAAAAAAGCTTGCAACATCCTTTTTCAGATTGTAACATAAAACTGTTGAATGATTTATGTGAACGGATTTTGTGTGTATATGCATTAAAATCTCATTCCAAAGATGTTGGATTTTAAAATTTGCGAACTACTAAAATTTGAGACCCCATTTCCTAAAAGAATGCATAACAAGTCATCTCTCTTTAATAAATGGTTGATTTTGATGTCTCGCAATAACCATCCACGACTGGCACTGCGGTATTTTTTTGGAATGACGCACATGAACATAGCAACAAATTGGCAGAACTGGAAAATGTGTATACAAGAACCTAGAAAGAACTGTGTAAATGTAATTTCGAGTATGGCCTCATCAACATACTTAAACAGTAAGTTGAGTATGGCCAACACACCATACATAGTATCTTAACTAGATAATGGAACAATAGCAAGTCTAAAGGTAAAACAAATAAGATTAGACAGGAATACAAAACCACAAACCAAAAAATAACATGGTTTAGACTCGGGCATCGAAACAAGTCAAACATAGCAGGACGAACCATACATCACCTCCCAGAAGCAGCAAATCAGGTTGTTAGTTCCATAATAGCAGAAACAATGTCACCATCTGAAGCCTTGAGAGCTTTTACAGCCCTTGATCTTGAAACCCCAGCTTGGGTCATAACCAGCTCAATATCCTTGGGCTCCACACCAGTCTCATCTACTTCTTCATCATCTTGGGCAATGTTTGATGGTTCTGGCTTTGATACTACATTACTTGTGTTAGGAGCCCTGAACTGCTCTGCTGCCTGAGTTTGGAGCTGCGAGCTCAAATCCTCAATCTTGGCTTCCCCAAAGACAACATATGTATCTGAAGTAGGACTCTTGAAAACATCTGGTTTTGAGATAACAAAAATGATCTGCAAAAGCAAATGAAGATAACATCAGAGCACAAGACTAGCTAATAATGCGGGTAACGAGGCAACTACAACCAAATAAAATCGGTTTAATTAACTGAATACTTACATTCTTGCTCTTTTTGACAGTCACACGACTAACACCAGGGATTGGTTTCATTCCAAGCTTCAACATTGCCTTACGACTCTTTTTCTCACTTCTGCTCTGCTTAGACCGACCACTTACATCTCCTTTCTCTAAAGAAAATTGCCACAAGTTAATTAACCAACTATACACAACCTAAAGGTAGTAAATCAGTCAAAACCTTCATTCAGTTAATCTAACTCATAAACATATGAAAATATGTAATCATTTAGACATAAAATCCCTCAATTTTATTTACAAAAAAAAAAGAAATGAAAAGAAAACGAGGTGATTCTACAAAAACATGCCCTGCATCACAGGTAATTAGTTCTTCCCCCACCTAACCAAATAATTATTATTCTTATGATATAAACAAGGTCAGTTAAGAAATCAAAATTTCTCAGTATATACTTGAAAAGGATGAAATGCATAAATCTTAATCTTCTACATCATATAGAAATACCCAACGCAATAGTAAACTACTTATAACCTACAATATTATATAAAGGGTGCACCATAATTAAACTGGAAAAACCATTGTAAAAAGTCCTCACCTTCAGCATCTTCATCATCCTTATCGTCCTCATCATCCTCATCAGTATCTTCCTCATCGTCTTCCTCCTCAACCACTGGCTCATCGGGCTGGAAAGTTGCAATTCACAAAGCCACAACAGGCCATAAGAATAAATTTTTGGATTGCAAACACATTGTTTGATTGAAATTCAGAGCCAGGGAACGAACCTGAAGTACTAATATGAAAACTAACCCCCTTAAAGATTATGACAAGAACCACAAGCAGCACAAAAGTACACACGGAGATTCTAATTTGACTTCAAAACAAGAAGTCAATACATCAACCATAATGCGTACAAAGAAAAACAAGATGAAGCAAAAATATTAGGCACAAAATTCCCAAATTTGAGAATCCTATCAACAAACAGCTCATGATAAATGAAGTGACTAAAGGAGAAACCTTTATCCCGACTAGAGTATGCAAATGAGCAATACAACCCCGATATTCCAGAAAAAAACGTACAAGTTGATTAAATAAGAGTAAGCACATGATCTTCGACCTCTCATGGGGAATACCTAAACTTTCCGCACCAAACAGCAACATTTGACAACTCAAAACGAAATACATAATAAATCAATCAAGCACATACGTTGAGTTTTTGTTCTTCAAGAAGGGCAGCGAGAAGCTCTTCTTGGGTCTGAGCAGTCATGGTTTTTTTAGGCTTTTTCTTTCTACGGACACTCCCGCACTCAAAGCAACAAGAAAAAACCAATAAACCCTAAATTCACCCCTCTTATATATACAGAAAGTTGTGTCGACTCGGGCATGGATCCTTACCCAGTTGAGATTTTTGAGTTTAGAGCCCTAAATCAATTTCATCCCAACAAAGTTGCCTGATAGGGTTGGGCCGTCACACCAAGCTTGGACACAAAATCAACCGAGTACTCATTATAGTCTAACGTTGTCTTTTTTACTTCCTTTGGTTTAAAGAATAGACTTTTTTAGGAATATTTTAAATCAAGTTGGAGACAAGATGGATAAAATAAATAAATAAATATACATAATTATACTTAATTATTCTGTCAAATAATATTCCTAATCTTTTTCTTCCATCAACCAGTGTGAAAAACTGGAATTGGTGATTACACAAAACGAAAGACTATGAGATGAAGATGAGAGCATGAGGTGGTATACTTATATACCCTTTCATCCCCCAAGGTAACAAAGACAGTAATTCCAGAAATGAGATAAAGCAGAGGGTTTTTACAGTTTCTATCAACTCCCTACAGCTAATCCGTATGAAACTACTGAAAATTCATGCCTTTTACCAACCACCACCGGCACCACGACCTCCGGACCATCCATTGTCAGCCTGTGACTGTGAGGAGTTTCTCTTGGAACCACTACCCCATCCCGTGGAATTCCCAGTGTCAGGGTCGTTGCCACCACTTCCGCCCCCCCAGCCACCACCTGCACTTTCGCTCCAGCCTGCCTGTGAAACTCTCTTGGAATCGTTACCCCACCCAGAATTCTCACTTTCAGTCCTCCCGCCATTTCCTCGTCCCCATCCAGCGGTATCTCCACCACTGCCCCAACCACTACCGCCGCCGCCGCCGCCACCACTGCCCCAACCACTACCACCACTGCCACCACCAGAGAATGCTTCTCTGCGATTATCATAACCAGAATCCTGCCTCTCATTGCCAGTGCTATTCACTCTGCTGTTGTAGGAGCCCCGGCCTCGCCCTCGTCCACCAGATGGCCTTGGCACCCCACCATGATGACTGTCTCTGTTGCCACTATAATCATGCCGACCTGCAAAATCACACGGGAAGGGAATGTTATAAAATTTGGATTGATTCCATTAGCAGGTCATCCAGCAGCCTTAGTAGTGGCATGAACAAAAGCTGCATAGCCCTTGCGCAAAATATTTACACATGAAACAGATAACTTCCTTCAACTTCAATTAGATATACCATCCAACAGTCGAATGAAAACGTGGAGTTTAGAGAATCAAACTGACTATCATTGAAAGGCTTATGACATTCACTCAGAGCACATATTCTGTAGTGTTAATAGCCATATAAGGGGAAAATAGCAGCCTAATTAAATCAACTTTATCTTTAGAAGACATCAAACAGAATAAAAGAAAGGAAAGGGTTTCTTCACTCTCAAAAATTCAGATCATAAGCTGCTGCCTATCTGAGTTTACATGATCCATCTTTTAGCTGCTGTTTTAGAACAATTAGGCACACACAGATGCCAAAAAATGAACAAATCTTTAATGACAAATCCAAGACATGAAACCCGCAAAGCTCAATTTACAATTTTATGATTTCAGTGAAATGCCCAATTACAAATTAGGTGGCCAAGAGGAAGCTGACCATATCTCACTGTAATCCTATTCCAGAAATATTGGTAACTTGCATTAAGCTATCAGTTCACTTGCAACGCATGTAAGTAGGCATTCACTTAAGACATAAAATTAGACCTCAAGAAAGCAATCAAAACCTTTTTGCAAAGCCATTCAAGAGGTTGCAGAACACAACACCTAATCTAGATAAAGCAATAAAGGATATACAATAGCAACTTTTTGAATTGATACTGAAACATTCCATGGATGGGTGAAAAAGTCAGACATATCAACCTGTCCTAGATCCAGGCAAGGATGATCGACCCTTATCGAAGGACTGGCCCCTCCAGCCCCCTTCATTGTTTGAACCACCCCAACCACTGGCCATAGAGGAGCCCCCAGTTGCAGGGCTCCGCATTGGTACCATGGCAGCAACAGATCTTATAGATTGTGCAGATTCGTGCAGTGGGTCATCTATATGTTTCTGAAAATATGCCACAAGTCGATCGATGTCCTCAAACATCCTTTTGCGAAACTTGAATCCTTTGGGATATAGACCAACATACTCGTGATGTGGATTTGTACTCCTTATATAAGTCAGAACAAAAGTGCCTGGATATTCATGAGAAATACCAAAAGCATAAACTATCCTCATAGGATACTCTAACCTTTCAACCCTTAGCAGTTCATCAACTTCAGCTTTATTTCCCCTTCTGAACTTGCGGTAGTTTAGCATTGCCTTTAGATGACTCACCAAGGGATCAACATACCGATCCATTACCTGCATTTCAAGGTAGTAAATAAATGTAAGGAATCACTTCTTTCATGACAAAGGCATGTGCCGTCACCAAAAATTCTGTCAAACAAGAATCCCAAGAGTAGTCATGGAAAGGTTGTAATGTGAAACAGAACCCACCTCATCCAAATCCTCAAAAGTGTCCTCGCCAATTTTTAATGTCTTCCCAATACGAAGTAAACTTGTAATGTCCTTGTGCTCCTTACCCCCTTCAACTATGTCTTTGTGAGCATAAACACCATCATATACTTTAAGAGTTAAGGTCAAATAAGAAGGTCCCCGTGAACTAGGACGAATAATACTTTCACCAGGTTCCTTGTCGGATAGAAACTGCCAGATGTAATGTTAATAAGGAAAAAGAACAAAATCAGAATTTAAGTAATTCTCACACAACAAATAAGTAAAAATAAATGAACAGAGAAAATAATAGCTTGCACATATACAAAATGCAAATTGTTTTTCAGATGCTATATAAAGATGATAATTCAAAATATAAATAAAAAGGCACTTGCAAAGGGAAAAACAAAGTTGTATTTTTGCTAAGCTCTAAATCAACTTGATAAAAAGATCACTCACTTCATTCCTATATCAAATTTCTTAAAAATATTGGGTCAGTCGAAGAATCTTAGTATTGGCATTCTTTATTAAAAGCCACAACCAATTTAAACACGCATCAACGTCGATGTCATTGATTCATCAAAACTAAAACAAATTCTGTAAAACAACCACAATGGTTGAACAAGATACCTCCATTGCTTCATCAGCTGTTATATTTTGAAAGCGAGGATGAACAATCATCCTGGGCTTAAAATGTTTCCTTGCGAGCTCCTTCTCTTTGCGAGCCTTTTCTTGTTCAGACTGCAAACTACTTTTATCTTCATGATAATATTCATCAAGATTTGGAACCTGCTGCCATCGGTTACTTCTCATCTCACTCTCCTTGCATACTAAGAATACCTGATATCTATTCATTTGTACCGATTTGATCTTGCAAGTGAGTATGTCACCTTCATGTAGCCTGTCGGCTAGCTCAGGAATATCTCTCCAATTATCTGCATAGTCTTCCTTACTCAACATTCCTGTCAATCCAGATTCCAGTACACATATTGCTTTTGGACCTTGCACTCTGCGAACAGTGGCTTGAACAATCCTGCCTTCAGCAAGGGTTTCCTCAGTTTCACCAGAAATCATATAGAATTCTTCATCCTGAGTCGGCTCTTTATACTGTTTACGCCAATCTTGGAAGCCCTGTATTAATTCACGAATTATATCCTCCAGAGTTGCTCTCTTATTCTCACGATTGTTAGTTTTAATATAAAGATCCAGATTAAATGCTTTCAAATGAGCAGGCCGATCTCTAACATGCTCAATTGCCATTTCCAATGCATCATCATCATCATTCGCTTCACCATTGTGATCTTCATAAACAGCTTTTGCTATCTCCTGTGCATAAGCATAAGATTCTGGATGTATCCTTGTATCATCCAACAAGTCAATAAATTGACTGCTACTAGCAGCCAGTCCACTCCGCCGCACACGTAGAAAACCAACTGCATTAACAAAGACCTTTTTCCCAAGACCATGGGCAGTAAGAAAATCTTTCCGGGTAAAGATTGCCCCAGCTCTCACCAAGGACCTCTGCAAGGATGCTGCCTTTCTCGGACCAAGCCCAGAAATGAACTGTAAAGGAGCAAACAACCATTCATGGCTTACAGCCAAATTTACGTCAAGTCCCACCTGGTTTGTAACATTAACCATAACCTGTTCAATCATTGAATATTTTTCATCGGGGGTGAGAAAATTTTCTAGTGGGTTGAGTTTCCAAGATAAAATTTCCCTCCCAGGTCCACACAGTGTTGCAACCATAGCCAAAGGGTTTTGAAGGTAACGCCCAAGAGCAACAGCTCGCTTAACAATGCCTAACAATACAGGAGAAAACAAGGTTAACAATAGCAGTAGCCTGTGCATAAAGACCACAAACAGCAGAAACTTGATTCATTACCTGACTGCCCAGGTAGCTGATCAGAAGAAATTCGAGAATTTTCATAGAGACGAGGCAAAGACTCATCTCCATAGACAATTGTTAGCTCATCCATCTCATGTCCAACATCTCTAGGATTTTCCTCCACCATCTTAAATATAATCTGAGGAAAGGAAGGTCAAACAGAAGAAGAGTAAGATAAAGTTGAAATGATTTACAAGTGAGAAGGATAACACAGTGGAAGATAGCTGGGGGAACCTAGTTGCAGACTTCCTCCTCCCAACCTCATCAAGGGGAGTCAGAGGAAAATGAGTTCTGTACTAACCCGACATTGGACCAAGAGAAAAGAAGAAAGAAACTAATAACAACTGCCTATGGTAGAGCAATGAGGTAATCACAACAAAATGACGGCAGAAAGAAAAAGCTGCAATAAACTTCAGGAATTGACAGATCTCCAGTTCACAAACTTTATGGCCATGAATACAATTCCAGCCACACCGGCCACACAGGATGATATAGGTCCATCCCCAATTAAGAACATCTGTCTATCAAATATGGTATTAAAAATGCTTGCAACACCACTCCCCACAACCATGAAGTCTAGTTCTTAGTTGCTAAAGGATAGTGCAACAGAGACAATTAAATTAGCAGCCATAAGTTTAACTGCTCTATTTCCCATTAGCTTAGTGACAAAATATTTTGTCAGATAGCAGCATAAGCCACAAAAATTCTGCTCATGTTACAGAAGTGGTAATATTTCAAGAGAACAAACTATTATCAAATAAGTACACTATATAAAGTTGAACTTTTTGTACGTACTTCATATATATCCTCCTTCAGTCGTGTACAAGAAAGATTCACAGCTCCCAGAACAACCACATGCGGTTGGTGATCCATCATAAATTTCAAAACACGCTGCTGGTCATTTTTCTTGCGCTGCTGGTCGTTTACATTTTGAGAACGTAAAGTAAGGGACCCAGCATAAAGCACATCCAGAACCTCCCCCGATGAATCTAACATCACAAAAGTTGTTGCTGGCTTTCCAGGTCCCCAGCAGCAAGCCATGACCCTTGGTGCAGCTTCATCATCTGATGCAATATCGCTATCTTTCCGCTGATATGGCCCCACAGAAACTCTTTTCCACAAACCTTTCCCATATTCCCAATGTAGCCAATTTTTAGCCCTGCTTGTAAGGTAGGATCTTGCTTCTTTCTCCAATGAAGGCAACAGAAAATTATAGAGTGCATCCTGCAGTATCAACTTTCTTTGCTCGTTCCAGAGTTGAGCAGATTTACTAACCCCGTGACTAAGATAAACTTCCTCTAGTTCACCAACTAACTTACTCAATGAGGTTTCTGGAAGCACAATAGTGACTTGAAGAAGCTTCTCCTCTTCAGCCTTTTGAATTAGGAGCCATTGTGCGCCTTCAAACATTTTGATAGGCTTTTCACGCAGCCACTTCACACTTGCAAACTGATGGAAAGAATCTATAGCAACGTTTCCCTCTGGAGTTGGAGTAGTGGATACTACAACATCTTCTACATAGTTACGGACATGTTTTTTCACACGTGGTTCACAACTTATCTCAACTGCTGCCTGGCAATCCAAAAAGAAGCAAGAGAAGTAAATTGGGTAAACAATCTCAAACTTGAAGTGATAAAAAGCACATACGGGATATCTTTTGTACCAGCAGATGGAAACATGAGGAAGGAAGTTCATACCATGTGCCTGGCACCTTTAAGAACTGCTTGAGGAGTTTCAAACATTGCACATGTAAAATCTGAAGCCAGATCTTCTGGTGCTTCCTTAGCATCCGTAGTATCAACACCCTACAATTTAATGTAACAAGAAAGTCAAGCCTCTATAAAATATAGAAACAACCATGGGTCTGCAATTTATGTAACAAGAAAGTCAAGCCTCCATAAAATAAAGAAACAACCACAAATCTATGAAGACTCGACACCGTACAATTTAGTGTAGCAAGAACATCAAGCCTCCATAAAATGCAGAAATAACCACACATCTATGCAGATTTGACACCATACAATTTGATGTAACAAGAAAATCAAGCCTCTATAAACTACAGAAACAACCACAAATCTTTGCAAACTCACTAAGATTTCAATCGATAATTGCTTTCCAAAAAGCTCAGCACTGCATCCAAACTTGTTTGCCACCTCCCATAGGCCAGCCTTGCTGCAAATACTATATCGGGATTTCCTCTTTGGCCTCTTATACTGTCCTTCATCTACGCCTACCTCGCCAGGAGGGAAATGCAAGTTAAACTTTGCATCAACATCATCAATCTCTCTTTCTGATTCTGCAACATGGAGTGAACTAATAATTGACTCAAAGAGTTGTTGATTTAAATTAAGTCTCGTTTCATCATATATCCGACGAGATTCTTCTTCAAAACACTTATTATAGTACATATGGAGAGCACTCTTCCGTTTCTGAAGTAGTAGCCACTTTCTATCCAAATCCTTGATTGTCCAAAGAACCTACAAACAAGTATATTAGAATTGAAATTTTTTGTTCTTTAATGAAGCTTAATTGGTAGGGAATGAAACAAATATATCAACAGATGACAAGTTTTCTTACCTTGTGCCACTTGAGCATAGGATTTCTGTCAGATTTATCCTGATGCTCATCATCCAAGATGTGTTCTTGTAAAAGACTTGAACATACTTCCTTCCGGTACATGGCAATAAAGGGGATCTAAAAGACAGAATGAATAACAATAAAGAAATGTAAGAAGAAACCAGAAGGCATACTAGAATGCAATAGATAAAGCACTAACATCCAACTTCTGCACGTGGTGTAGTTCCAAAAATTGGGCAATCTCTTCTTTGTCGATAGGCAAAGGCACATCATGTTCGGGTTTAGAAGACTTCTCATATCTCTTGCCAAACAAGGCAACTGCATAATCACGAAGTTGTTTGTAAATCCATTCTTTTTCGTCTGATCTGCTCACTAGTGTAGGGGAACCAGTGCTTTCTTCCTCTATCTACATAAGATCAAAACAAACAAACAGTAAAGAGGTGCCTACACATATCAAGGTACCTAGATAAATATTGTACTCAAGTATCAATCGGAGTAGAAATGTCATCAAAACCTGCATTCTTTCTGGAATATCAGTTGCCCGAATCTGCTCATCTTTCTCTGTCATATACTTCTCAGAAAGAACAATTGGTTCAAATTCGTCCTCCAATCTCTTTTCCCTCCATTCAGTAGATTCTAGCCCTTGTTTCCGCAGCAGCAAAAGTTCATCAACATCCCCAAATATTTCATGAGCTTCCTGCAGTGCACTAGATGAAACTCCAGGTGCCTGTCTGGATTTCCTTCTTTTCATTTTCTTACGCCTACAGAAATGAGCAAATCAGTTAAAAAGACCAAGATTAAAGCATAGATCACAGACAGCCCTTCCAACATAATCCATAAAATCAGTACCTCACTGGAGCACCATTTTCATCAACTTCTTCTTCATGAACGATAAAATCTGCCATTTCATCCTCCTCCCCCAGGTCTCCATCCTCTTCTTCCTCAGCTTGTTCCTCATCTTCAGCAATATCCTCAAGCGGCACTCCTGGGATATCATATGGCATTATAAATTCTTGTAACATATACCCACGACCAATCAAGAATGAACAACAAACTTGAAATAAATGCCTCACCTTCATCATCACCAAATAAGCTCCGTTTAAGTTTCTCCTCGGCAGTTTGACCGCCCTTACCACTTCCATCAAATTCTTCATCCAAAATCCCAAATCGGTCGTCGTCAGAATCCCTTTGAGCTTTTTTTAAACGTTTAAATTTTTTGCTATCCTGAACCATTTGATAGCAGAAAATCAGCAAGAGGCACACAATATATGTGAATTACAAAAGAGATTGAAAATCAAGGAGGTTTAAGTTTAACATTCAAAACCTTTGGTCGGTGGTGGAAAGCATTATTGTCTCGGAGAAGCTCGTAGTCATCTTCATCAAGCACATCCTCAGCTTCTCTGAAAATATATAAATAAGACAAGAACTCATCAGTTTGATCACATATGATTAGGCCCCTGTTATTCAAGAAGATGGCAAGTTAAGCTTGA
Organism: Erythroxylum plowmanianum; assembly: GCA_025531925.1. Lineage (NCBI taxonomy): Eukaryota > Viridiplantae > Streptophyta > Magnoliopsida > Malpighiales > Erythroxylaceae > Erythroxylum > Erythroxylum plowmanianum. The sequence goes on along the minus strand of JANVCQ010000003.1, from coordinate 2,225,754 downwards.
GAAATTTTCTACAAAAAAAATACTAAAAGAACCTTTTCTTCTTTTTCTTCTTCTTCCTGTGCCTTTCCTCATCACTCTCCACCCTCTCTTCTTCTTCATCTTGTTCTTCTTCTTCCTCAACATCATCTACTATAAAATCGTCTTTCTCATATTCATCTTGTCCGTCCTCTGCCCAAACCCAGTATGTAATTATATTAGTCTATACTGACAATTCGCAAAGGATAAATTTCAAACTTGACCAGGCATATGTTTCAAGCAAACGACAACCAACAAGTAAGACTAATTCACGCGCGTAGAATAGGAACATGGAGAAATGAAAGCAAGCATGTCCTCGCATTATATTCCGACAAGATATGAGCTCGGAACCCTAAAAACGAATAAAACAAAACCCTAAATTCGAGCCCCACTAATGACCCCAAAAACGAATAGAAAAAGGCCTTAAATTCGAGCCCTACCATCCTCTTCGTCTTCGTCGTCCTCCGGTTCACCGGCTGCGTGTCCATCGACGGGTTCTCTCTCGTCCTCCTCGTACTCGACCTCATCTGCATGAACAAATCCCAAAAGAGAAATTCAAATGTTACGGTAAAGAAAGGAAGAATCTCTGGAGCATTTCGTGATTAAAGCAACAAGCTTTAACATCATTAGTGTCGTAATATTACCTTCTTCGTCAGAAACCACATTCTTCCCCATTGCTGAGGAACAGGGAAATTCAGCTAAACACAGAGAGAGACACACAAAACCCCGAGAGAGCGAGAGAAGTTAGTAACAAAGATGAGAGAATTTGTTGAAGAGTGTGTTAAATAGCTCTCTCTATATATTGAAGCCGTACGAGACGAGAAAGTAGCAGACTCCAACACGATGACGATGAAGAAGAAAAGCTTACGACTTCCTTTTTTATTTATTTTCTCTTGTTATTTTTCCTTCAAATTAAACTTGTTGATAATTGTTAATAATAATACAATTTTGATTATTATATTTAAGTAATATTAGCGTAAATGTATTTAAGTAATACTAAATACTAAATATCACGAGAGTATTTGGAAAAATATGAGTTAAATTCAATTCAAATGTTTAGAAATATAAAAACATAGATGGGATCTATCTCTTTTATAAATTGAATTTAATCTTTCAAGTATAAAAATTTAATTATATTAAAATTTGAGGAAGACATGTTTGAATAAAAAATTGTTGTTTGCTGTGAGTTATTGAGCATAATTCTTTACCCTGTATTTTTTATAAAGAATCATCCTGTGTCATTCAAAGGTAGCATCTTGCGTTTTTGCTTTTTTATTATTTGGATTACTTCATTTCTCATTCTTTTATATTTCACTTAATTAGATTCTAAAGATTATTAATTAAAATATTATTAATAACTAATTAACTACAATAT
>JANVCQ010000003.1:2174145-2213200 GCA_025531925.1 Erythroxylum plowmanianum | reverse complement strand
CTTAAAAACTACTCAGCCCGGGCATTCCACTTCAAGATATATGTCAAAGGAAGAGACCTATGGGGTCATGTTGACGGCAGCAAACCTACTCCCAAGCAAGGTGCAGATGAATATACTATATGGGAGGTCAGGGATGCATAAATTATGGCATGGATTATGGGATCTGTAGAATCCAACATTGTTTTGAATCTTCGAACCTCCAAGACCGCAGCTGAAATGTGAAATTACCTTAAGAAAATCTACAGCCAGCAAAACGTGGCTTGTAGATTCCAACTTGAACATGAATTATCCATGATTCATTAGGATAATCTCTCTATTTCTGATTTTTACTCTAACTTTATAAATCTTTGGGCTGAATATACTGATATAATCTATGCTACCTTACCTGCTAAAAGTCTCACTACTGTCTAATCTGTTCATGAAACTACTAAAAGGGATCAATTTCTTATGAAATTGAGATTTGAATTTGAGGGTACCAAGTCCAATCTTATGAATCGAGACCCAGTTCCCTCTTTGGATGTATGCCTTAATGATCTACTACGAGAGGAGCAACGAATTGTCACTCAAGCACCCATGGAACAACAAATATCCACATCAGTTTCAATGGCTTATATAGCTCAAGGGAAGTCAAGAGGTAAGGATCTAAGGGTTGTTCAATGTTTTTGCTGCAAAGGATTTGATCATTATGCCTCAAATTGTCTATAAAAAAAAACTACAACTATTGCAAAAAAGATGGCGATATTATCAAGGAATGCCCAATCCAACCTCCCAAGAAATCTGAAACAGCATTTACTACCTCAGTTAGATCTTCTAATATTGGTGGATTAGTGGATACAGCCTTGTCAAACAAAATATTCCTGCTCTTGCTCAAACTATAACACCTAAGATGGTACAAATGATTCTCTCTATAATGTCCAAGGTAGGACTCTCTGGTAAACCATTATCTACTTCATCCACTTGGTTTTGTGATTCCAAGGCATCCAATCATAGGACAAATAATGCTCAAAGCCTAACCAATATAAAGAAATATTTTGGAAATCTTGAAATTCATACTGCAGATGGAAATTTATTACCCATTACAGGCACTGGTGATATTTCCCCTTTAACTGATGTTTTTGTCTCTCCAAATCTTGCCACTAACCTTGTTTTAATTGGCCAGCTGGTTGACAATAATTATGTAGTAGAGATTTCAAAATCTGGTTGTGATATGCAGGATCAACAATCGGGGAAGATGATTGCAAGGGGGGCCTAAGTAGGACATGTTTTTCCACTCCAATTTCCTTTATCATCGTGTCTTTCATTTCCTTTTGTCACTTGTAATCTCGCTCAAGTTGATTATCGAGCTTGGCACAAGTGTCTTGGACATCCAAACTCTAGTATACTTCATAATTTGCTAAATTCTGGTTTACTTGGGAATAAAAAGCAATTTTGCATTGATGATGTTCAATTTGATTGTGATTTTTGTAAGCTTGGTAAGAGTAGAACTTTGCCATTTCCGACTCACGTGCCTAATCTTGTCCAACCTTTCGAAATGATAAATAGTGTTGTGTGGGGTATGGCACCAATTATATCTCATGCTAATTACAAGTACTTTGTCACATTCATTGACGACTATAGTCGTTTCACTTGGATTTATTTCTTGCATTTTAAATATGAAGTGTTCTCTGCATTTAAACTTTTTCATGCGTATGTCCAAACCCAATTTTCTGCCAAAATTAAAATCTTACGTTCAGATAATGGGGGTGACTATATGTCTCATTTGTTCTAAGATTTTCTGCAGGCTAATGGAATAATATCTCAAAGATCCTGCCCTCAAACCCCACAACAAAATGGGGTGGCCGAAAGAAAAAATGGTCACCTCATTGATGTTGATCGAGCCCTTTTAATAGAATCCTCAGTACATCCTCGATTTTGGTGTGAGGCTATCTCCACAGCTATTTATCTCATTAACAGGTTGCCTTCTCCTTCATTGAATCATGTATCTCCTTTCTATAGGCTATTTGGTCATTTCCCCAACTATTCTAATATTCGTACCTTTGGTTGTGTATGTTATGTACACCTTCCTGCACAAGAATACTCAAAATTTACAGCCCAATCTGTTAGATGTGCCTTTCTAGGATATTCTGTGCAACATAAAGGGTTTGTTTGTTATGATCCTAATCTGCATCGTGTTCGCATTTATAGAAATGTAATTTTTCTAGAAAATCAGTATATCTTTTCTGATCATCAAGACTCTCTTTCTCCTTCATTCTCTATATTGCCTAATTTTCCTAACTCTACTGCAGACTAAGAAAAGTCTAAACCATTTTTGGTATATCGAAGACGTTCCAAAACTACGATAGATCCGCCTTCTGCAATGCCCCCTTAAGCTCCTTCTCTTGTTGTTGGTTCTCTCGCACCAGCCGAATTCGTCATTTCGAGACGCAGTACACGAGTTAGTAAACCACCAGATAAGTATGGTTTTTCTAATCCTGTCTCTTTGATAGCCACTTTGCCTCCTATTACTATTCCCTCATCTTATAAGCAAGCAATGGAACATGAGTGTTGGTGTAAGGCTATTGAAACAGAACTTCTTGCTTTTGAAGAAAACCAAACTTAGGATGTTGTACCACAACCTTCCTCTATCAAACCACTTGGTAGCAGATTTGTGTTTTCCATCAACTTCATTCTGAAGGATCTATCGATTGTTCAAGGCTCGGTTAGTGGTTTTTGGGAATAAACAAGAATATGGTCTGGACTAGAAGAGACCTTCGCATCGGTAGCTAAAATGACCACAGTGCAACCCATCCTAGCCCTTGCAGCATCTCAATCATGGCCTTTACTTCAGATGGATGTTAAGAGCCCGTTTTTACATGGTGATATCAAGGAAGAAGTCCACAGAAAACTTCCACCTGGTATGCCTACTTCTTCTCCTAATGATGTTTGCAAACTAAAATGCTCCTTGTATGGCTTAAAGCAGGCACCGCGAGTATGATTTGAAAAATTTAGTTCCACTCTTCTTGGTTTCTCCTTTACCCAAAGCCAATATGACTCTTCTATGTTTCTTCCGCGAACATCTAAAGGCATAGTTGATCTTCTTGTTTACGTGGATGACATCGTCATCACTGGTTCTGATTCAGAGGCCATCTCTAATTTTCAAAAAATGTTGCACACCACTTTCCACATGAAAGACCTTGGTCCATTTGCTTACTTCTTGGGGTTGGAAGTTCATCATCGTCCCCAAGGTATTTTCTTGAATCAACATAAGTATATTCACGATCTAGTTCAATTGGCAGGACTTACAGGTAGTACTTCTGTTGACACTCCAGTGGAAGTTAATGTGAAATACCGATGTGATGAAAGGGAGTTTCTTAAGGATCCTACTTTATATTGTAAGTTGGTTGATAGTCTTATTTATTTAACCATCACTCGACCAAACATCTCTTATGCTATTCACACAGTTAGTAAGTTCATGGAATCTCCTTGACACCTTTACTTATCTGCTGTCCGATGCATCATCCAATACCTACTTGGCACGCCCAATCATGGCCTGTTTTTTCCCATTGATTCTTCACCACAATTGCAAGCCTGCAGTGATGCTGACTGGGCTGGTTGCTTAGACACGAGGAAATCCACTACTGGTTGGTGTATGTTTCTTGGTAATGCTCTTATCTCTTAGAAATGCAAGAAACAAAATTATGTCTCCAAGTCATCCACTGAGGCAGAATACCGTGCCATGTCTGCTACTTGTTCTAAGATCATTTGGCTGCATGGTATCTCACTGAACTTAGTTTTCCACAACTTCAACTAACTCCTTTGCATGCTGATAACATTAGTGCTATTCAAATTGTGGCCAATACCGTCTACCATGAGCGTACCAAACATATCGAGGTTGATTGTCTCATCATATTATTACCTTGCCTCATATTAGCACCAACCTACAAATTGTCGATATTCTTACCAAATCCATGCGTCAGTGACAATTTTTTTGTTGGCAAATTGATGCTTGTCGTCTTACCAGCATCAACTTGAGGGGAGATGTCAGAAGATTCAGTTAATCAATCATTTGCCAACTTGCCAATTTAGTTACCGTATTTGTTAATGTAATTAATGTATTTTATATGCTTTCCTATTTAGATAGTCAAATCTAAATTAAAGGAGCTGACAAATCTCCTCCTTTATATATTCCTTATTTAGGTAGGACTCCTTATGTATATATATAGATAAACTCTTCTCTAATAATGCACGATTTTTATAATAAACAAAATCCTTTGCATTAACATGATTTGCATTATCTTGTATTTCATTTTATCTAGTATCTCATTTAAATTTATTTCTGTATCTTTTATGATATTATTTCAACAACTTAGATATCAAGACTTGTATAAATACGGTGTAAAGCTACTCGTCAAATACAAGGAAAACAGTAAATTCACTTATCAATTTCTGCTTCTTCTCTATTATCACGGTGTTTTAGAAGCTTGGAGCTATACCAGAACTACTAATAGTTGCCTGATTATAAATGATTCTGCTGGTCAGGAAGATCTCCTCCTCAATGAACCTACCCTTGTTACTGATTCACTAGAGAAGGAAGTTGATTATGGCACCAGCCATGTACCTGCTTCTGTCAAAGATGATTATGATTACATGAGCTTAGACGATCAAACCTTAGATTATATTATATCGGATGTGAACTTGGAGCATGATAATGACTCTGGCCGTACCACTGAACTTGGTTACTGTTATCCTGGTGAAGATGCGTACATGAGAGCTTCAGTGACCAGGAGGATGATTTCCGGATGAAGATTGACACAAACTTTAATCCTTATTTCTTAGACAAGGACGTTGCCGCTTCTGAGGCCTGGAATGAGGATAGAATGATGATTCCTGAGCCATTGGCTTTTTTTTCATTGCCCAGTTTCTGAAATCAGGCCGTGCTATTACTGTCAGGCTATGGAATCCAACTTGTTTCATTACGCGTAAGCCTGAACTGAATCCAGGAAGTTCAGAGACGTTATCAATTCAAGTCGAGCTATTTTATAGGCATTTTTTGTCAAGTTCCAGTCTTGATTGAACAAATTTCTTTTCATTGCTCCGGAAAACTTTGAAATGAGGCGAAACAAAATCGTAAGTGTTTTTCCATGTATGCGCCTGATGCTTTTGGAATCGGATTGATGCTCATAGCAATATACCATCAATCTATTTGGAATTGGATCAAGAGAATACGACCAGAAATGGGTAAAAACTAACACTAGGACAACACCTATTCTTCTTGTTTCACTCGTGACACTGCGCCAACGAAATCAAACTCATAACTTAGGAAATGAAACAAAAGAAGAAGCTATCATAGTCCTAGTTTCAGGGACAATGCAGCTCCTGTATGATTCTGCTTCTGGTTTTTAGAAACACTAGTTCCTGGAAGACCAGCATTTACATTGATCCCTTTAGCAATAGGATTCAGATTATTGGCAGGAAAAGCACCGCCAAAACCGTCCACTGTAGTCCCACGAATGAGTCCCATCTGATCTACGAATGGGACTACTACAGCATGCGTGGCCCATAAGCTGCTCTCCATGGTGGATTGGTTCATGAAAGGTGACCTGGACCACCCTTCAGGTCCATACTTTGGTTTTGGAACATCCAAAGCGGAGGTATGTGGAGGTTTCTGAATCATAGAGTTCACGTTATCTCCTAGAGGTCTATACACAGGACCTTGAACAGAAGAAAATCCTGACACCATGTTTGGAAATGGAAACAAGGAACCGCTGTTGATGAGTCCAAAAGAGGACAAGTGTAGATCATTTTGTCTTTTCAGGAATGCCCTTTGGTGTTTATGGGCATTCTGATGACCTCCCAATGCTTGTGAGTTGTTGAACTTCTTGTTGCAAAATTTGCAGATGAAGAATCTGCTGTCTGACTTCTTTTCATTATCCTCACTTGGCAATTCCAAGCTATTGAGAATTGTTTTTCCCAAGAAATCTAACATGTTATGCTCTTCCTTGGACAAAGCATCAACTTCAGGAGTATCATTGGATAGCCTAAGATCAAGCCAGGCATCTTTTCCAGGATCAGACTGGATTTCAGGAGTATTATTGATTCCCATCCTCATTCTCTCCTCCGCTATGTATATTGTACTGCGATACTTATTGGATGTGAAAAGGAACTGTTGGGGTGTTTAGTTTATATAGAGACATGAGTGAATTTTTGCATCTTCTATAGATAGAAATTGCATCCTTGGAAGATGGAAAGGTAATCAAGCACAAAGTAAGTTTGATGAGGACTTGAATCTCCTAATATGCATCCAACTACTACTTATTCTTTGCTTCTTTTAACCTTTAGAAGATTATGGTATGTGTGAAACTCAGTTTCCAAATTATTGCTTATGGTCAATTTACCAGCTTCCATATTACTTAATTACCAGCAAAGATGACATAATAGAAATGTTCTGCCTTTTATATCTCAAGCAATTAAAACTGTCTAGTTTAACCAATCAAACATTTGAATACACTTCCACAAGCTATTAACACTAAGTACCATTTTGAGAAGAAAATTTAGGAAGTAGATATTCTGATCACAACAACCGAATTGATTATCTTCTTCATGCATAAAGACACTAGATTACCTAACATAAAAGGTTTCAAAAATCATCAAAACCTTCCTTTTTGTATTTATGTTAATCTTTTGTTGGCCAATCCAAGTAAAATACATGTAAACAAAGACCTCTCTAAATCAAATTCACAAGACCCAGTAATCAATAAACTTTGATAGGAAGAATACCTTTGACCATTTGCCATTCGAAATTGACAAAGAGAGACAACTCAGAGGTAACAGTTTCTATGTTTCTAAATGTCAACAGTATCTAAATAACCATCAGAAAGTAGAAATAGAGTGTTCTGAACTTGGAGGTCTGACCGTGTAACTTAAAGTACATATATAACAACCTAAAGTGGGCAAGGAAAGAATTGAATAAAGAAAGGATTAGCCACCAACTTCTTCAACACCAATTGATGTATGCCGCTGATAAATCAAATCTCAAGATTGCCACCTGCTCCTGGGCGCCAATCCACAGTCGTCTTCCCACGCCTTCCCCCCCAACCCCCAAAGAACAAAGAGTTGACATAACTTGATCAACACAAGGTCATTTGTAGAATTCAAAGTCGGTGTCAGGTTTCTTCACATTGGCTCTATAACCTTTCTCGAAATCCTTCGGAAGTATGACATACCTGTTCTTCCGTACTGCATGCATTCCTGCTTCTTGACAAATAGCTGCAATCTGTGAACAGATATGTGGTTATGAGGAGCACAAGATATACATTCAACATGAGAATATCATGGCAGAAGTGTGGGCAATTAGGAATGAAAATTAGATGCTGAGAATTTTAACACGTTACATTCGATATTAGATCATCTATGAGATGAATAATGACAATATGAATGGGCTAAATTCAACATTCAACGTGAGATTCTCTCTCCTAATTGCCCACATGTCTACCATTATATTCTCACGTTGAATGTTGAATTTCTACACGTTACATTTGATATTAGATCATATATGAGATGAATAATGACAATATGAATGGGCTAAATTCAAGTCCATCCTCCTAACCCTTCCTCAAACATTCTTATCACCTGGCGAAGGATCAACAGGTATATACCTATGAATTATTACATTATATGTTATATGATCCCAAAACAGGTCAGCAGAATATACAAAGCTTAAAAAAGAAAAGAGGGAAAACATTTTTTTCCTTCTTGCTCCAAGCAAACGTCGAAAATCCTGTATACCAAAAGAAAAGATTGAAAGTCTTATGATGTACACCATTAAAAAAGAATTCAACTAACCTCAGCAGCACTAATTTTATCAGGCCGAGAAACATAATCTTCCAAGTCCACCTCATCGCCTAGATTCATTTTAGACGTGCAAACCTGCATAAAATCAAAATTAACAAATTCATTTAACATTCAAATAACCTCCAGAAAGTATTGCCATCTTCCAATAAGATAAATTCAGAGGCTGCATGAAAGAAAAGTTACCTGGAAAACCAGCCTCTTTTGCCTCCTGTCAGGCAACGGAAATTCAATTTTCCTGTCCAGCCTTCCAGGACGCAGAAGTGCAGGATCCAATGTGTCTGCCCTGTTGGTTGCCATTATGACCTTAACATTCACTGTCTGGTCAAACCCATCCATCTAAAGTACATTCCGAAAGGAAAACCAGAGTTAACAGCATCAACAAAATGAAGAAACAGAAATAGAACTCCACAAGCTAGCTACACAACTCTACTGCCAAAATACTATCTCACATATTACGAGCTAATTGAAATTTGAGTAAAGGTTAGATCTCCCCCATATTTTTATTATTCTAAAAATTACACTTCTTATTTGAATTGTGTAAAGAGAATCCTATAGTGTTAGAAACTCTAAAAGAGGGCATTTGTTTAAATATTTTTCAAGCTTTTCTAATCATGTAATTGATTGTTGTACACGTAAACTGTATATATAAATACTATCAGATACATAACAATCAATTAAGTAAGAATCTCTGTTAAAAAAATTGACACAAACTTAACAAAAGGTCCTTTTTTAGAGTTTGTAATACAAGATTCCTTTTAGTAATTCAAAACAATAAAGATAATTTTTGGAATAAATGAAACTATATAGGAGGTCTGTGTCTTTTACCCATTGAAATTTCTATAAGCAAATTAAGGTGAAGAATTATAAGTTGACCCTATTTATATGCATTCTGTTACACAATCTACATACATGCTCAAAAGGCTAATAACAATACGCAGAACATACCTGATTCAGAAGTTCCATCAGAATACGCTGAACTTCTCTGTCAGCACCAGTTTGAGCATCAAACCTAGCAGTAGCAATGGCATCGACCTCATCAATGAAAATAATTGCAGGGGCATTCTCTTTTGCAAGTCGAAAAACATCACGGACCATGCGAGGACCCTTAAATAGAAAAGGGTGATTGCAAAAGGGGTTAAATATATCACAATTACTTAAACCCCACACATCAAAATTTCGTGAAACAAATGCCTATTTGTCGTGTCCATAGTGGGAACTTTTAGTCTGCAATATGAAGTATAATGCTTGAATTATATGTTGTAATTGCATGATTTCCCTAGCCAAGATATAAAATGGTTTGTAAAGCAGATTGCATTAAGTGCTCTCTCAGACATACCTCACCCAAATATTTCTGGACAAACTCAGAGCCAACAACTCTAATAAATGCTGCAGTTGTATGGTTAGCAACAGCCTTGGCCAGCATAGTTTTCCCAGTACCAGGAGGACCGTAGAGCAAGACACCACGAGGTGGATCTATACCAATTTGCTTGTAAAGCTCATGGTGAGTAAGTGGCAACTCAACCGCTTCGCGAATTTCCTGTTTCTGAATATCACATCCTCCAATGTCCTAAAGCAATCACACAACGAAATCAAACAAAAAGCTTCAGCTGACCGCCCAAACCAATAATTTATTACGATACCAGCTCAAGACAAGATTTTTGAATGAAAGGGGAAAAAGAACGAGAGGAAAAGAAACGTAGATTCTAAGTCTACTTTTCAAACCCTAACATTTTCAATCCCATATAAAACAAAACCCTAAATTCGATTCAAACTCGAATATTTTTTGCCAAAACCCAAATTCAACTTACATTATAAGTAACATCAGGCTTCTCCGATTGACTAAGAAGCGAAATACTCGAATCAGCCTCCGGAGGCAGAACATCCACCAGAGCATTGGAGTGCCGGTGAAGTGCCACCGACGCTGAAGGCTTCAAAAGCTCGCGATTAATAGTACTAAGAATGCGAACATAGTAATTTGATCCGGTGGTGGAGCCCACAATCCCGTTGTTCCCGTCTACCATCTCCATGAACTGCCCAATGACCAGAGGCACCGACTGGATCCGCTTCACCTCCTCTTGGGCGCGAAGAAGCTCTCGTTTCAGATTCTTCTGCTCGTCCTTGATGTACTCTTCTTGGATGTCGATGAACTCGAGCTGCCGCTGGAGGGACTTTAGTCGGCTGTAGAGGTCCTCCTCGTCGGCATTAGAGAGGTCTGCGAAGGGCAGGTCCGATCCTGTTGCGGAGATCGACGGTGGCAGCTCTGGAGCCGGTTTGGGGTCTAGTACCATCGCCGATGAAGACATGTTTTGCTTGTGTATTCGTTTCTTGCTTCTAAAGTTTTGTGCTTTGCGTCGTCACACAAGTAAGAAGACAACGGTTTTTTTATATAGACAAGGTTCAGTACCGTTACGACGTCGGTTTGGTGTGTTAAGAGCATATCCATTCAATTTAAGTTATTTAAAATTTGATCAAATTAAAATTAAAATAAAAATATTTCATTTCACAATTTTAATTGACAAAAGAAACTCAATTTTAATATTTATATAACATAAGATCATGTAGGACTAAGGTTGCGTACTATCAGACTCTCCCAATCTTTATTTTATTGCGGAACTTGGGGTTATGATAATGATGATGATAAAGATCATGAATCTAATAATATGTAAAAATAGGTAATTTACAATTTTGGAACCATAATAAATAATTATTGTATGAAAACAATTAGAGTGATGCAGCACATGTTTATGCACCATCTTGCAGTTCCCATAAATTTGGAAGAGCTGAGAACGACTAGTAAATTCTCTCGCTTGTAGACACTGGACGCAGGAAGACAACGATGACAGTTATGTTATCTTTGCTGCCTCGTTCTGCAGCCTCAGTTCCCAACCTCTTGGAGCACATTCCAGGTTCTTTGACAGTGTCCCTGACTATGCTTATAACTTCACCATTGCTCATAACATCCCAAAGTCCATCGCTGGCCAATACCTGATTATGATATTTAGCAAAAGAAGGGGGCATAACATCAGTTCAGAGAGTCGATGCAAGTAAAAGTTTCAGGGACTTTAATCGTAAGAAGACCGAATGGGAGTAGCTTATTTCGGTAGCATCGATTCTCGGCCCAATTCGTTCTTCAAACCTTGCTCGGTATTCAGTAAAAGAATGGTCTTACCAGGTATTCATCCTCTGCAGATATGGCAGTTTCAGTTATCTCAGGTTCTGCAGTTACAGCTGGCTTCAAATCGTCATCACCGATTGACCGAGTTACCTGTTGAAAAATAATGCGTCAATTCTATTCTTTTTACCGGAGGAAATCAAAGGATCTTACCGATCAACAGAACGCAATCAAATACAGCATCACAAGTTGTAAGGAAAGAACCTGGAGCGCAGCAGGACCAACTCTCCAGGTATCGAGTTGCCATTTAACTTGTCCTCCCGCCCGAATAACACGCTCCCTCTCCTCAATGCAGCTTGCGGTATGATCCTAATGTGCCAATATCAAATTTTATAGAGTAGGCATAGAAGCAAATCAAAGAGGTGTCAGCAACGAGAAACTGATATATGATTACCTTGGTTAGAGGAAGGGCATTGCCAGCCCTACATAATATAGCTCTACAATCACCAGCATTTGCAACAAATAGTTTGTCTCCAACTATCAAGGCGGCAACAGCAGTACAACCAGGATGCCAGTCTTTCTGTAGAACACCCTTCAACTTACGACGAGAATCTAGTTCATTTCTAAAAGCTACATCCGTTCTAATAAAGGCTTCAAGCAATGCATCTTCAGGGCTGGATTAAAAAAGACGTCGTCAAATGCATACCATGGAAACACTGTAAAGGCAAAAGACATCAAAACTCAAACATACCTTCTGCCGAAGCGTAAACTTTGCAGCAATCCTGGCAATGCTTGCGCTGAAAACTCGGCAGCTGCTGCACCTGCGCATTTGTGAATCACAACAACATTGTCCAGCAAAAGCATTACAAATCTTAATACTAGAAATCAACTCCAGATAAGTCATTCTAACCAGTACATATATTAGAAACACTAATTTTGGGACTCTCTTCATATCCAAATTGATCAATCCCACAATGTGCTGGAAACTTTTTCTAGAAATGAAGATACATATTAAAAGGAAAATAAAAATAATAGGCATAATAAGTCATCCATCGTGTCCTCTTGTATATTTCCAATTAAAACTATTCTTTCAAGATCCAATGAAGCTGATTGGTGATTGCCAAGAATCTGACAGTACTTTTTTTGGGTTAGGATGGGGGCAGTGAGGTAAGCATTGGAGAATAAATATCTTAGCCAGCATGAGGAACAAGCAAGATATAGTTTGTCATATGACTTGCACTTTTTTAATCAGACATTCTAACATCCACAGTTTATCTTCTCAAAGACATTTTAAGCACGAAAAAAATTAAATCAGAGACTTTGAAGGAGAATGTAACTGTGCAACGTGTCCCAAACACAAGCTATTTATAATTAACACAACTATTTTTAGTCACTTCACCAAAGACTAGAGACTTCATAAACAAAACTTATGATCTTGTAAATGTCTGACCACATCCTCAGTCATTTGAGCTACACACAAACCTCATCCTTACTGTTAGTGCTGGAAACCACATTTAACATACCTCTGTGACCGTCAAAGATACCAAAGGCATGGATATCCTTTTCTCCACAAAAGTGGGGCATTAGAAAGTTTGTATCCTCCATAGTCTCCCTTCTCCCACAAGTAGCAAAGGATCCCCAAGAAAGCACTGGTTGATAAGTAAAAGGCTCAGCTGAAGAATCAAGCCAACTTCTCAAACCAGAATCAACCGCAAGAGAAACTCTGTTTGATAAGGATTGTCCTTGGATGGACCAATTGAGACTCTCCTGGTACTTCTGAGGGTGTGAGACATCAATAACCTCATGACAGGGAAAGCTAGAAGATTTGAGGGTATGTTTTTCTTCCAACAGTTTCGTGCTTTGATCCACTAAAGGATTGAGTTCAAAAATTATCTCACTAAAAGAAGGCCTATTTTGAGGATTATCATCCCAACAACTCTGTATCAATGATAGAATGATAGCTGATGCACCTGACTCCTGTTTGGAAAGAGCAGGTCGTAAATTACCCGACACTACAGCTGCTGTAAGTTGCTGCTCAGTATAGTTCATCTCCAGAACAGTATGGGCCTGCCATGGTGAGAAGTCAAGCAGAAATTGAACATACTGATGCAAACTAAGAAAGACGCCACAACAATAAACAGGAAATTCCATTCTCAAAGTACCAAAAGCCTAGTACGTCCAAATTATAAGGATGTTAGATGCTATCGTCAAAGATCAATGACCATATTACTAACATTAACAGTGATATAGCAAAAGATGTGTTCATAAATATTCAAAGATGCCATTGCCTTGTTAAAATCAGAGCACAGAAATTCTGTGTGTGCTGTGTTGGAGAAAGAGAGATAGAGACCTGAGCTTCTGCACGAAGGTCAGTGTAGGGCACAACACCAGTAAGAAGCTCACTGCAATAAGTTGTAATTCATGTTCGCATTATTGATAGGGAGAAAAATAGTTAAATAGTTCCAGGAAAACTATAAAGAGCGAGCCCAGTTGTAGGCTAAGAAATGAAACAAACAAAATGAACATGGAACACTAACAATCTCTATGATTTTGAATGCTGTTGTTCTCTTTGAACATTTATTCCATTAAATTCACTATCTTATACCATGAAACTGCATTTTTACAATATCAACAGTCTTACTTGATAGATATACCAAAGCTGTAGACATCTGATTTTTCAGTATGTATCTCCTTTCTCAATATTTCAGGTGCCATATAGATGAGCGTTCCAACCATATTCTTTTTGTGGAAGCCACCAGTTGGCTTTCCAGCAGATTTCCAATTTCCAACAGAAACTCCTTCAAGATTTGTCATATATTCGGCCAAGCCAAAGTCTGCTAGGTGTGGCGAAAGATTTTTGTCAAGCTGCACCATACATATCACTTATTACATGGAAACTGTGTCTATCAATGATCAACTGAAAAATATAGACTAGAGGTTCGTAGAAAAATTTACAAGAATATTGGCCGGTTTGACATCCCTATGCACTATTCCATGGTGATGTAGATATTGCAAAGCCTGTGCTGGGATAAGAAAAAAAGTAAAGAGGAAAGAAGATGTAATATAATCCAAAATAACCCTTCATAATCTCCAATTGACCAAAAACTGGACAATAAAAATAAGAAAGAGATATAGAACAATAGAAAAGAACAGAATAGGAAAATTTTTGAAATATCAATTGAAAATTGAGCAACATAAATTAACTGAATCAGCAGTAATTTTGAGTCTAGATTAAAATCTGCTACAGTTATAGTGCCAAAAGCTTCTCACAAGTTCGTACAAAATCCTTAGTTATCTGGAGATCCTCTTTTTAGGCTGATTAAAAACATACCTAGATTGAGAGCAATCCTAAGCACCGTATCAGTACTTAGACCCCACTGTTCAATGTGCAACTTGCCAGAAAGATTGCCAGATTCATAGAAGTCGAACAACAACATGTAATTGGGAGGCTTTGCATGAGCTGCAACCAGCTTGGCAATGCCAGGATGATCTATTGCACTTCAATGTCCCATGGAAAAAAAAAACAGAAAACTGAAGTAAAACCATCCATCCATGAACATTGCTAATAGCTACAGGAAAACAAAGTCTCAAAAACCTACAATGTCATCATTTACTACCATCACATTCTTTAATTAGTTTACAAATCCAAATTTTATTTTGCATCATTTAGTTTAGCAGAACTTAAAAAAGCAGATCATGTTCACACTACTTAAACTCAGTAGCACAGCTACTAAGGAAATTGATTAATGTAAAAAACTAATCAAGAGCCAAGATGATATGTTTTGGTCAAGTTAAGCAGAACAAGGCCATTTTCTTAATAGAACAAAGCGCTGGCATTCCAAAATAGTAAAAGGTTAAGAATGAATTCTATCACAACAGTTCCAAAGGCGTGCATCACAGGTGAGACAGAGACCATAAGAGTTGGAGCTCCTTGTGGAACTTGTCAAGGTCCTCAGAAGTAGACAAGACAGGCTTCTTCACTGCAACTTTCCTCCCATCCAGAAATCCTTCATAGACTACACTCTGCGCCCCTGCACATGTAGAAACCACTCCTAAACTTAAAAGAAGATAAAAGAAGGAGAAAACCACAGGTGGGGAAAAAAATCACTACACTCTAAGCCTCTGCACATATAGAAACCACTCCTAAACATTAAAAAAAAGATAAAGAAAGAGAAAACCACAGATGGGGAGAAAAAAACTGTTGCAGACACGATGTAGTCAAGGGTGTTACCTTTGGCAATTGGGGAGTGTAGTGAGTAAGAAGAAGGAGGGAGATGAAGGGGGATGGACTTGCTAGTACAGCAACCCCTTATACATGTATTTGGCTCCACAATCTCCAACCCCATGTCACCCCTTGCTGTCTATCTATCTCTGTATGCAATTCCAGCCTTCTTGTCAAAAAAATTTATTTTCTATTTCCTTGTTCCAAGGAAGATGGAAAGCAAGAAGGTAAAAACAGGGCAGAAGAAGTGGATTACGAATACCCAATAACAAAAAGAAGAATTCTTTGAAGAGAGAAGTGAAAAAAGAATATAAAATATAAAACCTTTAGAAGGTAAGAGTCATTGACCCAGTGCACCTCTCACCCTCGCAATGTATAAAGTGTTAAGAGGCCCACGTGACCAAGAGAAACGTACGGCGGCTGTGTCGATTCGGGAGTGGATGCCATGGATGACATAAAGAAGCTTCCTTTTCTGGCTGCTTCGCGTTCAGTTGTTGTGGTGGTACGGTATCGGATTTTTGGACACAGAAATAACAAAATAAATTGTTTGGCATAAATAATCAGATATAATCATCTTTATTATAATTCGTTCTCTTTTAATGAAATTAGTGAAGTAGGATAAAGATTCAACACAAAACTCGCCCGTTCCTTAACATTGAAGTTACGGTTACGTCACCAACTAACATTCCAACTGTTCTTCCATCAACCCACGAAGATAGTTAACTTGCAATAGAAACAGAGGAAACAGAAGACGAAGAGACACGAGTCCAATCCCTCTAACTGCCCGAGAATTCAATCAAAGATGAAGAATAACTCGTCCCTAACAATCTGGGTTGTCTTGCTTTTGCTCTGCGGCTCTCATCTCGAGGTGGGTCTATGCAAGCAAGACTCTCTCATAAGGATGAAGCTTGGAAGTGCTCGCGATTATCAGGGTTCTCAAAACAGCGCCGAGATCAAAAGCCTCGCTCGTTTCGCAGTGCAAGAGCACAATAAAAAGCAGGTCTTTTTAGATTTCTCTTCCATTCTGGTACTGGGTTTTGTTCCATGATTGACATGAGATGGGATTTTGGGTATGTTTCAACCTCTTGTGGAAGTTCGGTGCAGTTCTGAATTTTTTTTTTTTTTTGGCTGTCAACGAGATTATTCTTCCTCGCTCTTAATTAGTAGCAAAAGCTTTGTCATTTCATAACCAAAATACTCAATTTATGATCACCTCACCTGGGATCTGGTTGTTTGTGAGTAAGGAAACAACAAAACACAAGCATACAAAGATGGGATATGAAAGGCATACGTTCCTCCTATACACGAAGTTATCTTTACAGTGTCCATTACATGTCTGTATAAAGTACAACTATTGTGCACCTAACTTTTTGACCCTTTCTGGTCCTTTCTACCGTGTTCAACTTTCTATTGTTTCAAAGAGTTGGGATACAGATAAAAAAGTGGGAATTCTTTTGTTTTTTATGTTAATAGATTATATCAGTACACTTCCTGGTTTAATTTATTTTTGTATTTGACTTCACTTCACACAGAATGCATTTCTTGAGTTTGTGAGGGTGTTGAAAGCAAAAGAACAAGTTGTTGCTGGTAAGCTATACCATCTTACTCTAGAAGCAGTTGATGCTGGTAAGAAGGTGGTGTGTGAAGCTAAAGTCTGGGTTAAGCCATGGAAGAACTTCATGCAGTTGCAAGAGTTTAAGCATGCTCAAGGTGGCGCGAGGTTTACTTCTTCAGACCTTGGTACCAAACAAGGTAATGAGCCTAATCAATATATGATCTAAATGACTAGATTTAGATATACATGGTTAGGATCGTTAGGTTATGATTAGATCTTGTGCAAGTGGAAACTTCTTAACTGTCTGCTGCTTATTGTTCATATTCTGATCACTATCTTAGTTTTGTTCTGCTTCAATTATGTATAACAAAAGCCTAAACATTGCTACTCCAAAAACCTAAACATTGCTTCTTGGCTGTTACTCGTTTTTAAGTGTGTTTAATTCTACCAGACATCTGATCAACAAATCATAAGTGGGTGTTATAATTTTATATCATCAAGGTATCAAAAAAGGGAAATTCTGAAATCCCATTTACAAGATGGTATCAAATTTTTTTTTTCAAAAAAGAGAAGAAAGTACAGACAATGAGCGTCTTCTGATAAATTTTTAATCTAATTTCACATAAAAAGAGAAAAAGCAAAGACTTTAAATTGGGGATTGAGATTTGACAACAGACATAAAAATGGAAGAAAAATTGTGAGATCTCATATAAAAACTATGTACATGAACTCTGATCTGATGCTTGTATTTATCTTCTCAATCTTGTCTGAAACAATATGATTAATGAAGGCCTTTATATCAGATGGCCATGGAACAGGATGGAGAGCAGTGCCCACAAATGATCCTGAGATCCAAGATGCTGCTGTTCATGCTATTAAGTCCATTCAGCAGAGATCCAACTCATTGTTCCCATATGAACTCTTACAGATCCTTATAGCCAAGGCCAAGGTCTGAATTATTATGATGTCCCTACTTTAGTTCTTAGTTTTCCCATCCCCTCCCTGCCCCCACCCCCCTTTTTTTGAGCAATCCCTTATCTTGAATGCGCTTTTTTCCACTCACTGCAATTCCTGGTTGCAGGTCATTGAAGATTGTGCCAAATTTGATCTACTTCTGAAAGTGCGGAGGGCATTCAAAGAAGAAAAGTTCAGGGTTGAAGTTACTAGAAATATGGAAGGAAATTTTTATCTAAATTAGATGCACATATGTATGTAGTAGAGATGATGGTTTGTTACAGCAACCTGCTTCTATGTCATGTGGGAGAATACCTTAACTTTAAACCTCAATGTTCGAGTCTGTAACTAACTGAATAAAACGATGTGATTTTAATTTTAAGCTTAACTCAAATCGGACTTAGCCACAAAAACCAGAACCAGATAATCTCAAGCCAACCTCATCTATTGACCTCCGTCGTACTTCATCACATCCTAGCCTTTAAGAAAGTTGTTGGTCCTCCATGTCCTCGTATCAAACATTTCCTAGAGCAATCATTCATCAAAAGATTCATAATTATTCATGCAAAGGTTTCATGACAGGCTATTGAAATTATTGAAGTAATCAAATCAGCCTGCGAGTGGAAACCAATTCTAAAGCAACCGTCAAACTACAAATCACATGTCCACGGCCATACGCCTGTAGAGGTGCGGAGGCAATCTAGGAGTGGCAACAGCTTGCAATGGTGTCCTCATGTAAGTCACAATTCCAGGATTTTCAGTCATGTCGATCTCCTGCGGCTTCACACCATCAGGAGGGCTCCAACTAAAATGGTGTAACAAGTGACCTATCATAGATGTGATCAAGTTGAGACCGAGTTGTGTTCCAGGACAAACCCTCCTCCCTGCACCGAACGGAAGTAGCCGGAAATCGTGACCCTTCACGTCCACATCCTCCTCCAAGAACCTCTCCGGCCTGAACTCTAAAGGGTCTTTCCACACAGCTGGATCTCGAGCTATTGCCCATACATTGACATTGACGACTGATCCCTTAGGCACGTCATATCCGCCAATTTTTACATTGGTACTTGCGAGGTGGGGAAGCATTAGCGGTGTTGGTGGGTGCAACCTGAGAGACTCCTTAACCACACATTGTAGGTAACGAAGACTTGAGAAATCAGTCTCTGCCATGACACGTTCGGAACCCACTACACGGTCTAGCTCCTCCTGAATCTTCTGCTGCACTCTTGGGTTCTTAATTATTTCAGTCATTGCCCACTCCACTGATATAGCAGTTGTATCCATTCCTGCTGTGATCATGTCCTGCACACCAACCAAAAACCACAACATACAAACTTAAGTAGGCCTGAGAAACTGGCAGGGGCACGCACCTCAGTTACATTTCACTTTCCCATCAGAATCATACGAGACTTTCAAAAGTTGTGAATTCAGAAAAGAAACAACATTGTACTAGCATTTCAGTAAGTAAATGTTACATCAAATCTATGTTAGGCTTACAAAATACCAAGTAGGGATGAACCTATTCCAGTTTAATATGATTGTACTCAACAGCAAACTTCCATTCAAGTTCAATCCAATTTGAACTTCCATTCAATCTCAAATAATCACACTCGATCAAACTAGCCATTGCCAATCTTAAGATCAATTACATGTGGAAGGGTCGAGAAGCAGAAAAGTTACCCAAAGAAGACCAATGATAGTATCCTCACTGAGATCATACTTCTCCTGCAATGTGAGCAATGCATCAACAAAATGCTTCTTAGCGCCGCCACTCCTCTTGCGAGCAAGTGTGTGCTCCTCCATGATAGCTCTAGTTAGACGGTCTCTCCGATCACCGTGCTTAGTAAAAGCCTCCTCTTCCAAAGGAAACATCCAACGTAGCAATGGAACGTATTCCCCCATGCTTAGCATCCCTCCAATCTTAACACCATTTGACACAATTGATTTGAACTCCTGCCCTTGCTCGTCTATCACACCTTCAGAGTTCATAAACCGCTTTCCAAACACGAGCCTTGTAATGTTGTTGAAGGCCACTGCTCCTAGATACTGCTTTACCAGCAAACTCTTTCCCTGTTTCTCTGCGTTGAATTATGACTTGCTGTGTTAGTTACATCATCAAGCGACAAGTTCTCAGAACTAAAGAGGATGTTGATGAGGGAGGAGCCGAACAGGACAAGACATAAGAAATGGACAAACCAAGTAAAATGAAATAGAAAACAAGACTAAGTGGATTAGATATAAGATCGTACCTGGATTACTGCAATCCCTAAAAATGGATTCAACCATGGCAGAGACCTCGTCTTCTCTGATGGGTCTAAGTTCTTCAAGCCTCTTAGGTGTGAAAAGCTCAACAGTACAAACTTTCCTGACTTTAACATAGTGAGGTCCATAGTCTGCCCATATAAGATCTTTGCCATCTCTACTAAACCTAGCAGACGGTCTGTTCCTGTGCCTATCAGCCAACTGTTGATCATACTCTTTGAGCACTTCCTTAGCCAACTCAGAGCTCGACACAATCACGTTAAGTGTCGAACCAAACCAAACCGCGATGACGGGACCATAGGATTGAGCCCACTCGGCATAGCACCGGAACCTCACTGGTTTTATGTCGTAGAGGTTTCCTACCAGCGGCCACGGGCGTGGACCTGGTGGCAGCTTGAAACGTAGACGTTGGTACAGCTTGTAGGCGATGAGCGGAAGGAGTACTAAGAGAACAAGGGCTGAAATCGCCATTAGAGGTTGGCGAACAAAATGAAGTGTTCAGCTTGCAATGGTGAATAAATTTTATGAAAGAAAAGTCACGTGAATATGTTTTTCTAACATGTACTTAAACTTGTAATGAGACATTAACATCCGGGAAGAATGTTTAACCATAGTACGTGTTTAATCTATCTTAACAACTATGTATGGCCCCCATTGAATCGAATCATTACAGTTAAACAAACATGGAAGGCAGTACTTTATAAGAATAATTGATGCGAAGAAAAAGAGAGATAGGCTAATAAATATACAGGGGGACGTGGGCAAACAGCAATCAAGTGAAGGTTTGGCGGTGACGTATAGAGAAGGAAGGGTGGTTGGGTTGGTGAAACTTGTGGCTGAGGAAATATTAGCAAGACTGTGGTCAGAGATCGTACACCATTTCCATCTTTTGAGGGAGAAATCAAAGCAATGATCACGCCAGATGCTGGTGTGTTTCCAGTATTCTTTTATCTTTACTTCTTGGCTTGTCATGTCCCACCTGCATTTCAGCTAATTTAGGTTCCAAATAAAATACAAAACTTGTTCAGTAATAAATTTTAGATTTACATAATCAGTAGGAGATTTCAAACCAAGGGTAAAATTTCTTTTTTAACTATTAATTATTAAAAAAATTCAAAATTTTATTAATTTTTTATTTATAAGTTGAACTTAAAAAAAATAACAATAAAATATTTAATTTTTATTTTTTAAAGTTTAATTTGACGTTAGTTTTATTATTATTATTATTGACGTGACATTGTTACGTGTCAAAAAGACTCTTATTAATCAAACATGTCAATGTAATTAACAGAAGTGAGTCTAATTATCAAAACAAGGTTTCAACCAAAAAAAAATCAAACCCCCTAATCTATAACCTAAATCATAAGTTAATGAGGAGATATTAAGTGGATTAAGAAAATCAAGTAGTAGATTCTCTAGCCTAGCAAAGGATTTTGTTGGAATGGATTTAAGCATGGAGAAACTAACTTCATTATTAAATGTTGGGAGGGAGGACGAAGTTTGCATTGTTGGGATATGGGGAATGGGAGGAACTGGGAAGACAAATATTGCTAGAATTGCCTTTGATTGTCTCGCCAATTCGAATGTAGCTGCTTTCTTCCGAATATAAGTGAAGCTAATGAAAAACATGGACATGTTCATTTACAAGAAGAGCTTTTTCATTAAACCTTGTTGGATAGGTGGGAATATAGGATATATATGAAGAAATGGACCAGATCAGGCACAAATTCTGTTCAAGAAGGCTCTTAGTTATTCTGGATGATATAGATCAATCGGAAGAATTAAAATCATTGGTAGGAACAAATGAATGGTTTGGCAATGAGAGTAGGATAATCATAACAACTAGAGATGAACATTTATTGATACACCATGAAATTGAAGAAATATATAGGGTTGAGATGTTGGATGATGAAGAAGCAGCTTCTTCCTCAAAAGCTTTTAAGAACTATTGCCATACAGAAGGGCATTTGGAGTTGTGCAAAGATGTGAAATATGCCAATAATCTTCCATTAGCTCTTGACATTCTTTATTTTTTTTGCGTGGAAGATCTATAGATAAATGGAAGATTGAGACCGATGAATTTAGGTTATAGATTGAGGGGTGTTTTAGTTTTGATGTACGTCGTTTTAATAATCAGATTTTAATGAGGGTCATTTGATACGTGATAGTGTCACGTTAACAAAAATAACGATAAGATTATTATCGAGCTAGAATTTAAAAAACTTGAAAATTTAAATATTTTATTACTACTTTTTAAAATTTGGATTATAATTAAAAAATTGATGAAAGTTTGAGTTTTTTTTATTAAGCTTCTAATTCTTTAGTATAAAGTTTACTTATTTTGATATAAATAAACTAAATATTATGGTCTCATGTGAAGGCCAGCACATGAAGGAAAAAGAGAAAAATAAAAACAAAGAGTATAGAAGTGAATTGTCTTCATGCATTTCAATTTAAACAATTCAATAAGTGAGTTATTAATATTTAATATGTCTCTTACTGTAAATGTTTTTTTTTTTTAAATAACAAGAAAACGTAGATTGAAGAAAATGAAATATTTCAGCTCAGGCACTTATGACAATTGCAGAGCTGCTGACAGAGAAATTAATAAACAACTTGACAAACTGGAGCATGTATAATTGAAGATATCAATGTCTTCCATTAAATTCCAGCATTTAAAGCAGGTCCTACGCCTACAACTGCTCAATTTATGAATCTCCCTTGAAAAAGTATTAGAAGCTAAAATAAGAAATAATTAAGTTTTGGGCCCCTTCTGTAAAAAATTATTAATTATTTAAATTATAATTCAAATCCTTAAAAAACAATATTAAGAATTTATAAAAAGTTAATTTTTTTCATTTTTAAATATTAAACAACTAAATTTTATATTTTTAATCCGTATATTCTTAATTGATAATTACATTCAACTCTTATAATATATATATTCATCTCACACTATTTTGACTTTATTATTTTGATTTTTCAAGATTATTTTTAAAGATTGTGAGCTATAATTACATTATTAATAAGTTAATTTTATTCTATTTTAGCACAAATTTATTTTATTCAATGAATCCCAAATTTAATTGTCCTTTAAAGTACTTTTTTTAAATTATCTAAACTTTGATGCGTTTGAATAATTAACTTCTAAATTTTATTTTTCACAAACTTTTTGTGAATGTGAAACAAAACGAAGTAATTTAATTAATTAAGTAATTTGAACTTGTCAAAAATTAAAACTTAATTGAGTTTAGGTTTAAACTAAATACTTTAAACTCGATAAAAATGTGAACAGTTTAAAACTCGATTGAATTAAATCTCAAATTTCATAATCTAGTCTCGATCAAGTTTCAAACTAAAACCGAAGTGAGTAAACAAGTTTCAAATATGATTATCTTTATATACCATACATGTTTTGTCCCTCGCTTAAACACCCACCTTGGACCCAAAACAAAAACCTACATTTTAATGTCTAAATTGAAACTCAAATGTTGAGAATCCATATTCCTCAATCCCTAAATTGGAACACAAACGCATATTCTTTGAAACCCTTAACTAACATAATTACATGTTCACCCATATTCATCGTTTCTTATTAAAGTTATTTAAATCATAAAAAATTGTGTCTCTTAACTTTATGTATATTGTTTAAGGTATTTCTCCAGTTTTATGTATCAATCATATACAAAAATCTCGTAAATCCAAACCCTAGCTTCTTTTTATCTCTTTGGAGTTGTGCAACTTGAGCATGAAAAAAAGTGAGTGCTTACTCTTGAAACAGCAAATTCAATCTTATATTATCCAAGCTTTGGGAGGGAAAAGAACTGTTATTATTTTTTTTTTTCCATCATCTGCGATTCTCCATTTTGAAAATCACCATCTAGCAAATACATAAACTGTCTTGGAATGCATCTGAACATATACTAGACTTTTCTTCCTCGTTATTTCCAGCTTTTTGGGTTTAGTTCGACCCATTCTCGATGCTCTCTACACGAATTGTTACTTCAAGGTTTATGATTAGTGATTTTGATGATAATTGTATAATATTTCAAAATTTAAATTTAATTTATTTTTTTGTATAATTAACGATCTAATTCTTAAAAGAAAATAAAATCATAAGAAATACATTTTCTTTCTACAGAAATCTTCATTATGAATTTACCTTATTAGAAATGATTTAATCGAAAAGATCCTACTAATTATAAAGGTCGTATATTAGCCTCGTGATTATTAGAAGATTTTTGGCAAATATGACATCGAAATTATTCAGATTTAAATCCATCTAGTTGATTAAAAATGCAAGTGAAGCAACAACTAGTTGAAGAAATTAACTACGTAAAAAAGAACAACAACACTTGTAAAAAAAACGAACATACTCATACTTTCAAAATAATTGAGCAACATTTATATTCTTGAAAGACATATCATTTTTATTGTGCCTTAGAAAATGAAATCAATCTATCAATAGATAAATTTTTATTTAAGAACTTACTTTTGGTTTTTCATTTTATTATTCTGTAAGATTTTAGAAGCTTGTTATATACTTCGAATGTAGAGGTTATAGAATCTTGAAAAATATGTACTCGTGAGCTTGAAGAGCCTCGTCAAATTACTACTTAGTTTTTATAATAAAATATTCAAGTTGGATGCTTGGAGATTGGACGTAGGCTTGGGTTGTAAACCGATTCAGTATAAATTGACTGCGTCCTTCTCTCTCTTCTCTTAACTTTTAAATTGCATTATATTGTGTGTGTGTGTGTGTTTTTTTTTTAATTTCAGTAAGAGACTCTTTCACTTTATAACAGGCTCCTTCTGTTTTCAACTTGCAAGAGATTATTTTCAGTTTTAACAAGCACCTTCTATTTTAATTTGTTTTTAACAAAATTTTTCATTTAATAAGTTCCTGTCATTTAATAAGCCTTTTATCGGACAACAAGCCCCTATTATTTTAATTATAGACAAGCTCCTGTCATTTCTTTTTGAACTGAAAGTAACTTGCAAAATTTTTAAAGTCACACACAATTCACCTACTCTTGCATGTGTTTGCTTTATCATTTAGTATCAAGGTGAGGTTTCATATTTATTGTATTTTATCGCATGTGATTGATTGTGGTAAACATCTTGAGAAGTTTTGAAGGACAATCTGTCTCAAAGTCTCCTTACTTTAATAGAAATAACTACTTATACTGGAAAGAGATAATGATCATATATCTCCAATTTGTAGATATTGAAGTATGACAAGAAATTAGAGTTGGAGCTACAATTCCCACTTCCAATAGCATAGAAGTATGGGTTGATGCTGATAGGAGAAATACACAACTAAACACTAAGGCAAAACATCACCTGATATGTACGTTATTTCTAGTAGAATATGAAAAGATATCCTACTACTTTATAGTAAAAGAAATGTGAGTCAAACTACAAATCACGTTTGAAGGAACAAATGAGGTAAAAAAGCATAGAATAAGTCATGTAGTGCTTTAATACGAAACTATTTGCATGAAATAAGGAGAGACCATAGACGAATTCGTCAACAACATCATCACGACCTTAAAGAACTTGAGAAAGATATATCCCAATGACGAGCTTGTAACGAAGATTTTGAAGTCACTACCAAAAGAATGGAGACCTAAAGTGACAACTTTAGAAACGACAAAGGATCTAGATATTATTTTACTCGATTGGTTACGAGAAAATATTATGATTCATGAAATCAAGCTTAGGTGAGATGAAGGATCCTCCTATAGAAAAGGAATGATATTAAAAGCAACTGACGAATCAAACAGTGAAGAAAGTGACACTGAATTACAAATAGATGGAGATGACGAATTCAACTTTATGGTTAGAAAATGTGCTTGATTCTATAAAAAGAAGTTGATGAAGAAAAGAGAAGGAAACAAAAAAGCTGAAAACAACAGATTCCTTCAGAAGGCAGTAGCAGTAATAGCAATACACAAAACAATCAAATCATATACTATCACTGTCATACAAGACCATAATGTCCTCTTCTTGAAAAGGACAAGTTAGAGAATAGACAATCTAGAAAGCAAGCAATGACTGTAGCATGGTCAGATGAGGATTCTAAAAACTTTGAAAAAGAAGAGGCAGAAGAGGTCAACAACATTAGCTTCATGGCTAAATTAGGAGACGATGAAGTATATTATTCTGACACTAATATTGAAGTTGATGAATTGAAAATTACATATCATGACTTGTATGATCAGTACAAAAGGTCGATGGTAAAGCATTTCAAAGAAGTTGAGAAGTCCAAGAGCAATGATGCATCTTTGAAAAGTAAGATTAAATCATTGGAATTTGCAATTGAGAATTTAGCGACCAAGAATATATTTCTTGAGATTGACTATAAGCAAATGGTTTCTAAAAAGGAAGTTTTGAAAGAAAGAGTAGCTAAATTGGAAAATGCGCTGCTAAAAAATGATTTTGATAAGGTAACACAGTTAGAGAAAAAAGTTGCCGCCTTAGAACTTGAAAAAGGGAAAAGTCCTGGAAATATCTTATCTCTAGAAAAAGATATGGAAAATTTCGTTGAAGGAAGGAAGAATTTTAACTTGGTAGTGGTAAATGCATTTTTGGTAAGGTCGGAATAATTTTGGAAGGAAGGTCAGGTTTGGGACAGTGAGAGATAATGCGTTGCTTTTAGGGTTGAGAGATGAGTTTTTTTGGCTTCACTATTTCCTATTTGCGCCATTTTTTCGTTCCCTCCTAGTTTTTGCTCCTAATCTTTTAGTGACTACTTTGGAAATGGTCGCTAAAAATTAAACCTTTAACGACAATCTCATAAATCATTGCAAAAACTTAATTTTTAGGGATAATTTTCTAAAATTGTCGTTAAAAATTAAATCTTTGGTAACGATTTTAGAAATTGTCGCGAAAAGTTGAACCTAATTCATCTTTAAAAGTTCAAAAGTTTAACTTTTCGTGACGATTTCCAAAATCGTTGCAAAAAATTTGGAAATCGTTACTAAGTCACTAAAACTTTTTGCAACGATTTCCAAAATTGTAGCTAACATTTCCAAAAAGTTTTAGTGACAATTTTGGTTGCAAAAAGTTTTAAAATTATATTTTTGCTAATATGAAAATGTTAGCTACAATTTTGGAAATCGTTGCAAAAAGTTTTTGCAACGATTTCCAAAGTTTTAGTGACAATTTCCAAAAGGTGAAAAAAATTAAAAACTTTTTGCAACGATTTCTAAAATTGTAGCTAAAAATTAAAAAAGCAATTAATTAGCAATGAACTTTTCATAATATATTTTTCTCAAATAAATTAAAATATCAAGTTTCTTTTTTATTTTAAAATAGCTCATGCGACTTATTCTCTATGTCAAAGATTTACACGCAATTATTTTTAAAAGTTTAAGACTTGATTTAGTGGAAAGACTAAAGTTGAGGATTAAGTATTACAAACACTAAAATTTAGGAACCTTAAAAGTAACGTTTTAAAAACCAAAAAAGACATCGAACCAATCAAGTAAAAGGTTTAAGGTTTAAAGATTCAACCGATATTAAACCGTCATAAAATCAATTTATAATAATTAAGAAATAAAAATTATCAAAAAAGTAAAATATACTATAAAATAAAATACCTTATTGAAAAAAAAATGAATGATGTCTATTAATATGTAATAAACTAATAATAAATCTAATAATTTAAACTAAGATTTTACATAACATAAAATTTAAAATAATAATAATTATTATATTTTATATTATCATTTATTTAAAGACTATTAAATGTTAAAATATGTTTAAAGAAAGTGAATCTAATTTTATTTTAACTTTTTCTAATATCCTCTAAACATAATTATTTATAGTTTAAATATTATATTTTAACACTTTCTTAAATTATTTTAAGCAAAATTACTTATATATATTAATTATAATTCAATTTATTAAACAAATTTATAATAAAAATAATAATTAGTTTTTAACAATAATAATTTAAAATTTTTAATTAAAGGATAAAGAGATAAATAAATAACCTAAAATTTGATAAATACAATTTATTAGTGAGATTAAATAAATAAAAATAGTAATTTATTTTTTAAAATAATAATTTTAATTAAAATATAAAGAGATAAATAAAAATATAATTTTAAAAAATATAATTTATTAATTAAATTATATAAAAGAATTAAAAAACTTTGGTACAGACAATTTGTAACTTTGTAAGAAAAAAACAACTTCAATTAATGTAATTGGTGAACCATTAATTCTAAAGCAATTAATGCAAATTGAGAGCATTTATGATTGGTCGACCCCATATTTTAATAGATTTTCAATCTAGGTCTTTCAAGAGCCGACCGGTTTTTTAAAAAAAAAACTGTCAAGCTTATTATTTAACCTGAACGGAAATCAAGGTGATTCATCAGTTTTAAAACATTGCTTAAAAGCCTTTTATCTAATAAAAATGTAATCTCCTGCAATAATATATGCAAAAGATTAATCATAATTCATAACAAAATTACAATTAATAAAAATATGTACTTTTAATATTTTATAGTAAATGATAATTATAAATTACTTATAAAAATTATATCTAGTTCATCTTTTTATAGATTTTTTATATAATCCAAAATTAGTCTTTAAATTTGTTGAATTTAATATTTAAATTCAAACTCAACATATAAATTAAACTTTTTTATTTTTGGATTTATCATATCGTAATAAGTAGTAATGAAGTTGCCCGCACGGGTAGCTCAACTGGTTATTAGCAAGGAAGTTGAGTGCAAAGGTCTCAGGTTCGAGTCTCGGCAGCGACAGTGTAGGAGTTCATCCAATATGTACTTTTAATATTTTATAGTAAATGATAATTATAAATTACTTATAAAAATTATATCTAGTTCATCTTTTTATAGATTTTTTATATAATCCAAAATTAGTCTTTAAATTTGTTGAATTTAATATTTAAATTCAAACTCAACATATAAATTAAACTTTTTTATTTTTGGATTTATCATATCGTAATAAGTAGTAATGAAGTTGCCCGCACGGGTAGCTCAACTGGTTATTAGCAAGGAAGTTGAGTGCAAAGGTCTCAGGTTCGAGTCTCGGCAGCGGCAGTGTGGGAATTCATCCAATGTGGTGGCTCCTTGTGCGCACCGAAAAAAACGACCGCTTTGCTAATAGCTTAAGTGAGATTAAACCGTGATTTACCACCCTCACAATTTTGTCAGGCCGGGTTGTTGGGGGCGCCTAGGATGGACAATTCCACCTTTATGAGTGCAAAAGTAGTAATGAAGTTGTAAGGTTGGTTGCTTTAGTAGCCTCATAATTTGGTACAGAGAACGGTCAGTGGCAGACCAGTTGGCTTATCACGTGATAAAGCACCAACCTATTTCAAAAATGAAAAAGCACAGTAAATAAGTTTAAAGATACAAAATAGCTATCAACATATAAGATTACATTAATTTCTATTTCAAAGTTAGAAATGATTAATTAGTTATAATAAATTAAATAGGATTTGTTGAATTCAAAATTGGACTTCATAATTTTTTAAAATTTAGCAAATTGTAATAAATTAATCAGATTTAAAATTAATTTAATAATTTTTTAAAATTTGATTAATTATAATAAATTTTAAAATCATTTATAATAACTCAAAATCAACATATCTAATCAAATTTAATCAAATTCTAAATATAATATATATGCTAGTAAAAAGTTAAAAAACCTCAGTAACTAATAATAACTCCTAGAGTTGGAGGAAAATTTTAAGTGTACGGGACAAATTAGGGAATCATTTCAAATTTAAGATAGGTAATGGGCAATCCACTCTCTTATGACAGGATCCTTGGCGTTCAAGGAGTATCCTAAGGAACTTCTTATCTCCTAGGGAGCTAAATGGGTCGGGCTTACCTATGGCAGCCAAGGTTTTTTATATTATCACTAATAATGGGTGGAGGTGGCAGGATTTTCCTATGAAACTTATTGTTGATTTTGAACCCGTTCAATATCAATCGACTAGCTCTCCGGATTACTTGGAATGGCTCCCTAGCTCCTCAAAGACTTACACTAATGGTTCAACTTACAAACTCATGAGACCCTCAACCCAACATGTACCTTGGTATAACCTAGTTTGGTTTAAAAATAACAGCCCACGGTGTTCATTCATTCTATGGCTAGCAGTCCTCAAAAAACTCCAAACAAGGGATAAATTTCACTTTCTATATACGCCCAACCACTGTTCCTTGTGTATGTTGGACATGGAATCCACTGAGCATCTGTTTTTTAACTGTCCTTTCTCTAAGTCTGTCTAGGACCATTGCCTCACCCGTTTCCAAATCCCCATCCCCAACCCTTCAAGCCTTCCTTCTATCCTTTCTTGGTTCTACCAAACACCTCCACCATCCCCCCTTTTCCCTATCTTTCTTTCCACAACGGTTTACCACATTTGGACCGAAAGGAATTCAAGAACCTTCAAGGATGTAGCCATAGAGGTAGACAGCTTACAAGCCAGGATCATCTTCCAAATTCTGGAGCATCTCAGTCTACACACATTGAGAGATAATTAAATCTATTGTACACTAACCTTTTCATGCAGATTACTCTTCCACTAGGCGGTCTCACTTCCCCACGGATGCACCCTCTTGGATGGCTTACTCTCAAGGGCATCGACGACTTTCCAAATGCAATTCAGATTCCATGGAGTTGTTGCTAGGCACTGGTTTCTGCACTGCACACCATTACCTATGGCAGTCGCTGTGGGCATTAACTGAGACAATGCATATGGATTAGCAGGATTGATGCAGCCGTGATTGTCTATGGGATTGGTATGTGATTTCGCTACTGTATTTTTGGCATCTGCTGATATAATGCGGTAGTTGTTGAGGAGTTTTATTGCTGGGCGTATAACTGGGCATTTGTGGTATTTGGTTTGAGCTCGATCTTATCACTTTCTATTCTGGCAGGATATGGGTTAAGTCCTGATTAGAGGCAATTGTTGGTAGGGTAGTTAGATACATGCCATTTTGTTTGTTTTTGCGTGTTTGAGATTACCTTTGGTAACTCTTGTTTATACATAACTTTTTATTCTTTATAAAGTTCTGATTTACCAAAAAAAAACTAGGCTTGAGTACCCAAAGCTTTTAGGCTTCAGACCAACAACCCTGCCGCAGTGAAACTTATATAAAGTCGTTGCCCATATATGTTATTGATCATAAAAATTGAAATGAATGGTGAAACCTTACATAACACGCTAAAATTATTTAGTTAATATGATTTATACAAATAATATTTTTTAAACGCTTAATTGCATAAAATAAAAATTAAAAGCATTGAACAAAACCATCACCACAAATAAATTACAGTACGAGAAAATGGGTGTTTAGCAACAGAAAATATTGATACAATGTGAAAGATTTCCTCAGTAATCGAATTTACCGACGGAAATTACCAACCGCATGAGTCATCGGAGAATGACCGCCAGTAATCTTTAGTGACGGAATAATATTACCAATGAACAAAGTATTGGAAATCCATCAGAACATTTAGCGACAGTAAGACAGTAAATTCTATTAACATCATAGGTTATATATATATATATATGGCATATTTATTATTAATTAGACCTATAAGATATTAATTGGATGATGATAGATAATCAAGTATCTTTGTTTGACTTGGATTCAAAAAGCTATGGGGGATGATCTTCTAGTTGTGATAGAATTCTATCTCAAGTTGGAATATGAGTAAAGGTGTACTGCTGGAATTTTAGGTTTGTGAAAAAGAATTTGGTGATTTAGATTAGTATTTGCTGTGTGTGATTTTGGTGGGTATTGACGACCATCTTTAGAGCCATCATTGGGGTGACAAGTCTAACAACAATTATCCTAAACCCTACACGTGGATCTGGGTCTCTTGCAAAAGTGAGTAGTGAGTGTGTGTTAGGTGAATTTTGGTGGATAGCAGAATGAGGGCTTTTGGTGTATGAGTGGGTGTCTTACAAAAGAATGCAGTGCGTGTGTGAAGCCACGGTGAAGTGAGCATGTCTCTAGCCTTGAAGTTGGGTTACGTGTGCATGAAATATTATTGATAAGGGGCATTGTGGCAATTTTATATGTATGGGATTATAGCTGAAGAAAAATCGTGTGTGATGAGTAAGAGAAGTTAATGGTGCAGTAAGTGTTGGGTTGAAAAATGTGCAGTGTGTAGTGGGCATTAATGACTCACTTGAAAAACATAACTCACATTGGTTTTTGGGTTTATGGCTTTGAGGGATAGGAGATAACATTGCTGGAAGTTTTGGTGTTATTGGGTGTCAAAAAAATATATAGCTGAATGTGTGCATGTGTTTTGGGTTGATATACTCCATGATTTAATTTCTGATTTTCCAGACTTGCTCTTTTGGATTTGTGAGTTAAATATACATGGTGCGCCTAGTGTCCTATATGGTTTAATTGAAGTTGTTGAAGCGGCACTTCTAGATCTATTATGGAGGAGCTGAACTGATTGGGAAATTTTTCTTGTCTATCTCAAGTGTATTTAGTTTCGTTTTTTATTATTTTAATCATTTGAGTTATTTGTTCATTGTTCTTTTATTAAAAGATTGTTTGAGAAAATCCTCTATCGAGGTTAATACGAGGTGGTTGTACTATTGGGTGTGAAATTCTTTCATGGGAAGTAAGTTGAGAGATAGTGTCAAGGGTTGAGTGGTGTCGGCTCAGTAAAGCCTTGGGTAAATCTATTATACTTCGGTGAAAGTTATTAAGCTAGGTGAGGGCCCCACAGACGTAGACAAGGTGTGCCGAGCTGCGTTACCAAAGTTTTTATGTTTTTATTGTTTCGGTTTTGCTTATTTTTAGTTTATTGGTACCAAAGAAGTTTGTGAAACAATTAACACTTTTGGTTTTTCAACAGGATTACATAAGTGCTTCCGAATCTACTATCATAAAAGATAGACATAGATGGTGCATATGACATATAAATATGAAGCTACTATAACAAATGATCCAAGATGTCATTCCTTATACCACTATTCTAATATGAAGCTACCATAACAAAAGATCCAGGATGTCATTCCTTGTACTATAATTCTAACACACAAATACATGTAAATTTCATAGTTGTTTTATTCATCAATAGACATACATACTTAACTTAAAGGGTTATCTGATCCCTATAATTCAACTCAATAATAATGTATAATAAGAGTATTTCACCTAAGGTATAATTGTTATTATCTTAATATCGGTACGATTCATGAAACATTTTAACTCCCTACATAAAAAAAGAGAGGTTAGACATATAAATAAGAAGTTGTAAAATCATGAAACTAAGAACTACAACCTATCTATATATGTATACAATACTTAATTCATTAACTTCATAAAAAAATTAAGTGCATTAGTAAGATCAAATGACGTAGTTAATTAGTCATATGAATTCAAATTAAATTCATTGTTTCAAATTATACAAGCAATTTTCCTAATTGTAGTAATTATACAAATTTAAAAGTAGCATTGTAGTAATTATACAAGCACTCCCATAATTCATATGTAATCTATTTATACTTAAAATAACCTAAAACATTCATTAGAAACAAAAACTAAACATTTAATGGCTCGAATAGTAGCATTGGTTAATTAGTTCTATTTCAAACTTGTGGTACATGTTATTAAAAGTTCAATACGAGGAAACACAAAGGAATAAAGTGTGTTGAGCCTTGAATCATTAAAAAATACAAAAAATTAAAATATATTATGAAATATTGATAAAGACATAAATACTAGTAAAATAAATATGCATTATAATCTAAAAAGGAAATAATTATGACTAATAGAAAGAGGAGAAGTCAACAATCTTACTTGCCAAAGAAAATTGATGTTCTTAATCTTAGGAAGCTTATTCCGTCACCTTAAAATTTTCGTACAAAAATAAATTTAATTATCAAAAACCAAGAACATCAATTTAAAATAACAAAGTAAGTTTTAGAGGGAAGAATAATAATAACTCTAACCTTTTAGATAGACAAATGAAATAACACATTTTCAAATAGGGTCGCCTTTGTAAGTTAGAGGCTAAATTATATGGATTAAGTTATTATTTGAAAAGTTTGTTAGATTAAATTAAATGGGATTAAGAATTGAATGCAAGTATTTGAATGTCTTTCTAGTTGATGAATAATGCAATTGAGTATATGATGGATAACCTTCATTTCTCTAATATATTTGTTTCATTTCCTTAAAATTGTCACATATTTAAGTTAAGAGTGATTGAAATTGACTTACTTGAGGACGAGCAAAAGCGTAAGCATGGGAGTATTTAATGTGCTGAAAATGAACATGTTTTTAAAAGTATTTTGCTTCATTTTCATGTCAAATTACCTTATTTTACTTAACTTAGATTTATTTTCATATAATTATAATAAATTAACTATAGGATGAAATCATTTAAGAAGAGGCTATTTTAAGCAAAAATATGAAGAAAATTATAATTCTTGAAGGAACATGGATTGGTCGTTGTGTTCCTATCTATGCCCATGTGCTAACTCATGTCTTGTGTGGATTAAATAAAATAAGAGACATGGCTTAAAATAGGGGTTGAAGAGAGACTGTTATGAAATTGAAGAAATTTTATTATGTATAAGCATAGGTCCTGAGCCATAGTTGTGCTAAAAATTGTATGCTCATTACAAGAGAAATAATATGATCCATAATATAGAGATATGATTGTAGTAGAAATCATGCATTAATTTCAAAAGAAATAAGAAGATTCATGGGCTAGGGACTCAGGCATGCCAAAGACTTTATCTCTTCTATAAAAGACATAGATAGATCCATGACATAGGGCACGTGTCCAAGGATATGAAAACATATATAAATGTCAAATATCCTAATTTTTAGACAACTTTTAGAAACTATTGTTTAGAGGGATTGATCAAATATATCAATTTGGTTT
Source organism: Erythroxylum plowmanianum (assembly GCA_025531925.1). NCBI lineage: Eukaryota > Viridiplantae > Streptophyta > Magnoliopsida > Malpighiales > Erythroxylaceae > Erythroxylum > Erythroxylum plowmanianum. Next base: position 2,178,349 of record JANVCQ010000003.1, on the reverse strand, counting down.
TTAGAGATACACATAAAAGTTTAGAGATACACATAAAAGCCAATAATATACTTTAACAAGAAGCTAAAAGAAGATTGTATTACAATGTGACATCACTTCGCATCTTTTCCTTTATATTTAAAAAGAACTCATAATAGAAATCATACACAATTATACAAAAAAATTGATTAAATAAATACATGATTATTAAAAAAATGGATAAACCTTTATTTATCAAATATTTCAAGTAAACTTTTAAAATGATGAATAACCATACCTATGTCTACATTTTCTACATATATCATAATATAACAAACAAAATATACAATCATATAGAGATAATTATTGAAGTCAAAAAAGTATTTCAATATATACCAACTCTAGACATACATCAACACTCTTCACATACATCAACACTTCTTACATTATTGGATGAAATTAATTGTGATAAGAATTCATTATTCAATAAGTAGTACGAAAAGCAAACTTAGAAGCAATTGTAAGTATTGGGATAACTAAGAAATCTCATGCAATTATCTACATAATCAAATATTGAAGTATATTCAACTTCTACCATGTTAATACACAAAAATGCTCATTAATTGTTTCACAAATATCACCTTCCATATAATTGTCCAATATTATATCATACAAAATCCTTTTATATAATTGCTAAATTTCCAATTCAAGTCTTATGTAACTACTCTAGGTATTTTCTTTGGATTACAAGGCATTAACCAAGTCTCACCAACATCCTTAAGAGACATTTCATCGAATAATTCATAGGCAACTTGAATTTATCTCTAACTAATAACAAAATCATTACATTTTTTCATTGTTTACCAACAAAAACATATTCAAACAATAAATAAACCAACAACATTAGGTAAAGACACATAATACCCACAATTCATGAGAACCCACCCATGTTCAACACTAACAATGAATTTTTAGAGACATAGGGAAGCCCAAGAGCAAACGTAACTGAAAAGATGCACCATGGACTGAAACAAGCAAAAATTGACATTGAATGCTTGGGAGGAAGAGGGATCGACGACTATGAAGTAGGGAAGAAAAGAGAAAATGAAAGAGGGGAGGAAAAAGGGAATTTCGGGCGGATTATGAGGCTATTCAAAACGACGTTGTTTGATTTAAAACCAAACAATGTCGTTTTAATTTTTAGAGAAACTGACATTTACCTACAAAACTATCGTTTTATTGGTAATTTAGATGCATTATTTTCCCGCCACCTATTACAGCCTAATTTTACGATAAAATTTACTATTCCTTCATTATATCCCGTCAAGAAAATCTCAAAAATAATTTCTCTCCACATTTACTAATGAAAATTTTGGCAATCATAAAAAACCTTTTTTTCTACAAATTTACCAATGGAAAATCAATTTCCATCGCTAATTTACTAAGGAATTTTTTCCGTCGATAATTTGATGTTTTCTTGTAGTGTTAAAGAAATTAAGATAAGAAAGATAAATATTAAAAATGCATAAATGTTATTATAAAAAAGTAAAAAACTAATGTTTTCAAAATCGGACAGGAAGTTAAACCTATGAAACAAGAGATTTAAGATTTAAAAGGCTCAACCAGTATTAGATCATTATTAAATATGTTAAAAATTGAATAAAATTAAAGAATTGGAAAAATAATTGAAGTTATTGAAAATTTTAAAGTTTATTAAAAATACATTAAATAAAATTTAATTGGTTTATTTTGATTTATAAAACTTATTAATTTATGAAAATTGACCATTTAATTAATAAATTGATCGATTTTTACAACAAAAATTATTAAACTAAATCAAACGAAAAAGTTGAAACCCAAACTAAAAAATTAGTAGGTTTAAGGTTTTTGCTATTAAACCGAACTCCATTTTTTAAAACATTGTGAAAAACAGTTTAGATAAATCGATGTTTTAACTGATCTAGAATACACTATAAATATCTTAAAATACAAACTCAACATGTTAAATTATACTTTTAGATATCACTTTTGTTACAGAAAATATCTTTTTTGAATAGATTGAAAGCTTGAGAGATAAAATATTATATATAATTGAACCAGTGAATAACACTAATGTTTTAAAATTTTTAAAATCCAATTACTATTATATTTTTTAAAATTAATATATAATAAAAATAAACAAAATTTTGAATTTTGAAATAAGAATAAGAATAAATTATTATTATTAAAAATTTAATAAAAAGATATTATCAAATAAAAATTATTTATTTATTTTTAATTTATCAAAATTGGTTAATTTATAAAAATTAGCTGATTAATTAATAAATATTTAATAATAAAATTATTAAAATAAAAATTAATGATTCAAATTTTTTATAACTATGGATTTGGTCAGTGTTTTGACTATTGAATAACGCAATTGAAAAATTCGTAAGATGACAAGAACTATAAACCGGTGCTGGGCCAAAGCAACTCACGTGACGTGACGATATAAAGTCACCAGTTTAGGTGTCCTCCCAAGCCCGGAGGAGTGGCCTCTCCTTTTAATAAGTCTTCGTCACAAGTCATTTTTTGATATTAGGAGTTCTTAGATTTATATTGTAAAAAATTTCATTTCTTTAACGTTTGCCACTAATTCAGTTAATCACCTTTTCTATTAAATCTCATTTATATATTAATATAAAATTGATATAAATATGTAGTTAAAATTAATTAAAATATTATTTTTGACACAAAAAATTTGGTGCCGTCCGAGTCCGAGCCCATCTTTGGAATATGATAATCGTACCCGAGATGATTGGGGGCATCACCGGGCGTTATAATGATAGAACTTTCAATCAATTTGAGATCAAGCCTGAGATGATTGGGCATTATGTGGCCGAGTTCCTCATCAGTCGCAAACCTCGCGTCAAAACACAACAACAAGAAGAATATTTCCCAAAAACCTGAAGAAATGTGTCTTTAGTGCTTGGAACCAAAGTAAGATGCTTTCATATCATATTAAATTTTCAATGGATTTATTATAGGTCTATACATGGAGAAAAGTTAAATAATACACAAAATTAAGTGAAATTTTGTACCAAAATTAATTAACAAATGGTGGAATAACTCAATAGATTTATATCTTAGTTTTCTTTTTTCTTTTTATACATGGGACATGGTATTCTGAACACTCTATGTAAACAATGATGGCCTCACTTGTGAGGTAAGTTTGATGTGATAGAATTTTATCATTAATTTTGTAGATTAGCATAATAAACATAAATTTGTACAAACTCTGATTAATTTGATGTCAAGATAATTGGGCTTGGCAATTCTCTCTTTAACGTGTCATTGGGTCTGTGTTCATAGGCTTGCTATCATGGGTAAGCTTGGCTCATGTATTGTAATACATAGGAGGCCCTATTATTAGCCAACCTTAAATAGAGTCGCCTCATTGAGAATTGTATAGTTTTCTAATCAGGGTTTGTAGTAGTGCTGTCGCCTGCAATCAAATTCAAAAGAAATCACTTTCGTTAATACAAATTAATGTAGTAGCAGTAACCGGATATCGTTTCCACGAGAAATCTTAATAGTAATGAAATTACGAATTCAAACGGAACAAGTAACGAAAGTGGGGAGGGGGGGGGGGGGGTTTGAACCACGACAATATAAGAAACATTATAAGAAAAATCGCAAATCGAAAGCAATAATTTAATATTAAAAATAAATTAGAAAAATATATTGGTTTCGAATCACCGATGTTATTACACTAATATGGATCCTTGATATGAAATTGCAATCATTAACAAACATTCATTGGGTAAGTTTTGTCTTTAGAGTAATGATTAGAAACATATATCCTAACATTTTTATTAAACAACAACCTAGATACGATCGTAGGTTTCATTGAATAATAGCTTTACGAATCAAGAACCAATGAGCAAGCGAAATACATGTACGACATGCAATCGATCAAGCAAATATCTCCTTAGAATTTTCTGACTCTAACGTAGAGAAGACAATCCTAATTGCTACTTGCGTTTAGTGAAATTGAATGTCATATTTCGTTAATCTAGCAGTTAAACACATTAATATCTAGTTGCGCACATAGAAATCAACGAATCCAATTAAAAAGAGTAGATCGGAAGATATTCAATGTTTATTAACAACGTAAACTTTATTCAAATCATCTCACCATACCAGCGGATAACACGGATTCTTTTAACCAAGACAAAAAGTTTAGCTACTCATACTAGAATCGAAA